>JAENHJ010000266.1:0-385604 GCA_025330945.1 Mucuna pruriens | reverse complement strand
GAAATATATTAGCCACCGATTTTAGAGACCGATCATTTAAATATAATTAAATTTCGTAATTAAGTTAGCGACCGAAATAGCCATTCATTTTCGGTCGCTAAATTTCCAAATACATTTACCTACCGAATCATATAGCCACCGAAAATTTCCGTCGCTAATTTTGCCACCGAATAAAATTCGGTGGCTAATTCGTTTAGCGACTAAGGTTTTACCCATCGACCAAATTCGGTCGCTATTTCCGTCGCTAAATGGTTTAGCCACCAAGTATCATATTTTGCGACCGATTTCTTAGGTTTAGCCACTGATTTTGGCGGTCGCTAATATTGAATTTTTTTGTAGTGAGTTATCTATTGCTACTATCAAGTACTTCACTTGACCTGGTGCTGGTGGGAATGGTCCTAGGATGTCCACACCCCACTTGTAAAATGGCCAAGGTGAGATGACGGAGTGTAGCTTCTCAAAGAGTGTCGTGGTCACCTCTACAAACCTTTGGCACCTGTCACATTTTTTTACATACTCCATGCAATCATTCTTCAATGTCGACCAATAGTAACCTGCACTGGCAATTTTGCTGGCCAGCGTCCGGCCTCCTATGTGTGTGCCGCATACCCCCTCATGAACTTCCTTGACCACATACTGAGACTCTTCACCCTCCAGACAACGAAGTAATGGGAAAGAGAAACCCCGCCTATATAGTTGCTCTCCAACGATAATGTATTTGGCTACATCCCTGACTAGTTTCTTAGCTTCAGTCAGGTGACTTGGTAGTTGTTCGTCCTTCAAGTATTCTATGAGGAGGCTCATCCATGTCCTCCTTTCCTCCGTGCAGCAGATCGTCGGCTCTTTAATCGACAATCGGCTTATGCTCTCATGGATGACTGATCTTTATAATCCTCTTCTCTGGGTGGTGGCCAGCTCTTTCATTCTACTCCTGCGACACGTGTTGGAGTGCGAATTTCTCGAATGTGGCTGCCATCCTCGTTGCCCTTTCGAGGTATTTTATCAATTGAGGGTCTCTGGCCTGGTACTCCCTGTTCATCTAGGTCCCGTCCAAGCGAGAAAAGAAAAGACTCGTCAAAGACAAGCCGGTCAAGGCTGTCTGGGGCACCAAAGACCTGCGAGCAGTCGATCACTAGATCCCCTCCAAGCGAGATGAGAAAAGACCTGAGAGTGGTCGGTCATCAGATCCCCTCCAGGCGAGATGAGAAAAGACCCATCAGAGACAAGCCGATCAAGGCTGTTTGGGGCACCAAAGACCTGCGAGCGGTCAATCACTAGATCCCCTCCAAACGAGATGAGAAAAGACCTGACACCGTTCGGTCATCAGATCCCCTCCAAGCGATATGAGAAAAGACCCGACTGAGACAAGTCGGTCAAGGCTGTTTGGGACACCAAAGACCTATAAGCGGTCGGTCACTAGATCCCCTCCGAGGCAAAAGTGCACTCTGAACAAGAGAAACCAAGAGGTGACAAAAGAGAAACTCCCACAAATTGACACAGTCATATCCCCTCATATATGTCAAAAAGCCTTCAAGGCCTATCCCAGACAGCTGAAAACATGCTCAACCAATTGAATATCATCCTGGATGAAACTTCAAAGTACCTACCACTCCACTCAACACATGAAGGGCTGAGTACCAGTCGGTCCACCAGATAGTCCGAGTCCATGCCTGCCGATTGAGTCCATCCCGGCCAATTATCGCTTCACCCAGCGCATGAGGGGCTGTGCATTAGTAGGCCCACCAGATAGTTCAAGTCCACTCTTGCCAAGAATCCATCTCAGCCAGCCAAGTCTGGGAGAATCGCACACAAACAGCATATAACAAGGTGCAGCCAAAGGAGGGACCAAGACCCAACTAGCCAACCTGCCAATCAAGATTGGGAACCATGCCCGACCGTCTCAGACCAGAAGGAGAATTAAAGCTTATTCCCTACAGCAAAAAGCTTGAAGGGCTATGTATCGATCAGTCACGACGACCGGGCTCCGACATGTGTGTAGGCCCAATGAAAGATACGTCCCAACCCAACAAAGTACCTTGGCCCAAGGAAGCTAGTCACTCAGACCAGCCCCCTTCCTAACCCAAACACGCAGCTCTTAAAGTCAGTTAGAAGGCAGTTGAGACAATTAGGAGTCTGTTAGGAAGAATAGTAGAGGGTCGTTCATGCACAAATAAGAACCAAGGGACGCGCCTATGGTAGGATACAATCAGAGAGTAAAACACACTACACTACCTAAATTCTTAGACGAGAAAAGACCATCAAAATATCTTAAACGAACAAGTATAATTGAAGATGCAACATTGTCTTTTCATAATATTCAACATAAAAAAAAAATTCTATCATGATTAAATAACCTATTTTATAATTGACTTTCATGAAAAAAAAAAAAACTTATTTTAATTTGTTGGGTATAGGTGTGAGTTATAATTTTTTTTCACTAAGCCTTTTAACCATGCTCAAAACACATCAAACAAATTCTATATATCAATGTACGATTTTGTCATCTCAATTTTTAATTGTTATTAATTGTTATATCTTTAATTTTAAAGGTATGCAAATACATTTTTCATTTAAAAAAAAATGTAAATATTTTGAACATTTATATTTTATTTCTTAATTTTATATATTTGAACTCATTATTCTCAATTTCGTATTTATCTAATATTTTTATTTAAATATATAATTTAAAAGTCTATTTTTAATTAACTTTATTTTTTAAAAATAAATTATACCCACTAACTAACTCCTGTCGCGAATAGTGAATCCTCCAACCTCCTATCAAGTTATACATTGTTTTCTATGAGGAGGTGTTACTGCCCAAATGCAGAATGAGAAGGTCTTCAGGTGTATAAGTGGAGAACCATGACGAAGCAACTAATAACAAGAAAGACATTTGATTTGGGATTGGAAAATATTATTATCCATCCTAGAAAGTATAAGAAAAGGGAAAGGAAAGGTGAGAAGGTGTGTAAAATGCAAAAAAAAAATAATAATTAATTAAAAAAACAAGTGTTCACTCAACGATGGATTGGATAACCCCGGCACCGACGGTCTTCCCTCCTTCCCTTATGGCAAACCTCATTCCCTGTTCGCAAGCCACAGGCACAATAAGCTCCACAACCATCTTAACCCGGTCGCCGGGCATAACCATCTTGGACTCCTCGTCCTTATCATTCATGATAGAGGTGACCTTACCGGTGACGTCGGTGGTCCTCATATAAAACTGAGGCCTATAACCGGCGAAGAAAGGCGAGTGCCTCCCACCTTCCTCCTTCTTCAAAACATAAACAATGGCCTCGAACTTTGTGTGAGGAGTAATCGTACCGGGCTTAGCCAAAACCATCCCTCGTTGGATATCAGCCTTCTGAACCCCTCTAAGCAGCAGCCCCACGTTGTCCCCAGCCAGGGCCTCGTCCAGAATCTTCTGGAACATTTCCACGCCGGTCACCGTCGTGTTCCGCGTTTCCCTCAACCCCACGAGGTCCACGGTTTCGCCGACTTTAATAGTGCCGCGCTCGACCCGGCCGGTGGCCACGGTGCCGCGTCCGGTGATGGTGAAAACATCCTCGACGGCAAGGAGGAAGGGGAGGTCAGTCTGGCGCTGAGGGATGGGGATGTAGTTGTCGACCTCCTCCATGAGCTGGTAGATTTTGTCGACCCACTCGTTGTCGCCGCGTTTGATGGAAGGGTTCTCCATGAGGGCTTCGAGGGCTAAAAGTGCGGAACCAGAAACGATAGGGATGTCGTCGCCGGGGAACTCGTACGAAGAGAGAAGCTCGCGGACCTCGAGCTCGACTAGCTGGAGAAGCTCCTCGTCGTCGACTTGGTCCTGTTTGTTGAGGAACACAACCATGTTTGGGACGCCCACTTGCTTCGCTAAGAGGATGTGTTCTTTCGTCTGCGGCATGGGGCCGTCCGCGCCCGACACCACCAATATGGCGCCGTCCATCTGCGCCGCTCCGGTTATCATGTTCTTCACGTAGTCCGCGTGCCCCGGGCAGTCTACGTGCGCGTAGTGCCGGTTCTCCGTCTCGTACTCCACCGTCGCCGTGTTGATGGTGATGCCGCGGGCGCGCTCCTCCGGGGCAGCGTCGATCTCGTCGTATTTTTTCGGGGCGCTGTTGCCGAGGGCGGCCAGGGCCATCGTCAGCGCCGCGGTCAGGGTGGTCTTGCCGTGGTCCACGTGGCCGATGGTGCCGATGTTCACGTGGGGCTTCTTGCGCTCGAATTTGCCGCGAGCGGCGTGGACGGTGAAGGGGAGGCGAGGGGTGGTGGTGGTGGGGGGGGTACGACGGAGGACCGTGGAGGGGTGGAGGAAGGAAGAAGAGAGAGGGGTTAGTTTGTGGGTGTTGGTGGGGGACCGGAAGGGTGTGGAATTAAGGGATGATGAAGAAGAAGAAGAAGATGATGTATGGCGGAATAGTATGAGCTTGGAGGAAGCTGTTGCTGAAGAAATTGCCATGGTTGGAGAATTGGGAGAGAGAGGGAGGAGACAACAGAGAAGAAGAGGATTGTGTTAGTGTAATGAGTAGTGTAAATTTTGTAATGTTGTGTTATCTGGTGTTGGTGTGTTTTTGTGGATGGACAAAAGAGGACCTCATATCACTTCTATCCTCTCTCTGCCTCAAGTTTGGAGGGATACGCCACATCACACCTCTCTCTCTCTTGCTTGCTAATCCAACTCAAATGACTTTATTTTTTGTCAAGACAAAAGAGTTTTTTATTAGAAACAATTTTGTTCAAATGGTAAGACTATTCAAAGGAAGATAAAATTCTTATGTTCAGTTTATTACGTACCTAACAATTTAACTCAAAAATATTTGTTAAAATAGAATAATTTCACATTGACTTACGTGATGGGTATTCATGTCAAATGAATATAAAGGTTAATAGATAAATGTTAAAATATTGATTTATTATTAATTTGTCATTTAAGGTAGTTTTCAGTATTTTGTTTTGGTTTTTGTGATTTTTTTATTTTGATTTTAATATTTTCATTTATATACTTTTTAGCTTTTATTGTTGTATGTTGAATTATTAATCTTTATATTTCTTAATTATAAAAGTTTTATCCTTAAAAAAGGAAGGGAAGATTCACTTTTATGATTTAACTTACTAGTCTACGCATAATTCAAAATTTTAAGACATAAATTTTATGAATTTATATAAAAATTACAAATACAATTATTTATTAATTAAATTATCCAATATTTTAAATATTTTTATTTTTAAATAACTATCATGTAAATAAAGGATGAAAGATATATATAATTTCATATAATTAAATAAATAAATTTGTATATTTTATAAATTTGTATAGAATGAATTACTGATATAATCCTTAAAATTATAATAATCAATCAAGTAAGAGAAGATAGATTACACAGAAAAGTGTCATTTAATTACAATTCATTTTATCATGTATAATTAGTTGATTTTACAGCATCATTGCATAATTATTAAATAATTAAAATAAAATTAATTTTAATATAAGATTATCTAACATTGATTATAACAAGGGATAATTGTTTATATTTTTTTAATCAAAATATTAAAATTTTGAATTCTAACATTTAGTATAAAAAATTATATTAAAAAAATACTTACTATTTTTTAATTATTATTTTTTATAATAAATACTTTACACTTATTTCATCTTAATATTTTTTTTTTAATAGAAGATTCGGATGCATGGTCCTATTAAAAAATTTTAGTAAGTTTGAGTGTATTTTACTCTAGTTACTAAGTCAATCCTGCGAGTTATACTAAAAGTAATGGCAAAAACTTTAATAAGTGAGACAACAATGTCTGAAAACATGAGGAAAAAGAGTTGAAAAATAGAAAATCCTTGTCAAGAACAACTTGAACGTATGAAACCAATTTCCACACGTTCATAGAGAAGCTTAACCACAGACTTTTGCTCTTTTGGTTCGGATTATTTGAGGTGATTCTATAAATAAGCATGAGAGGCTCCACCTCCACGTGGCCTTTGTCCAGCGTTGTTCCTTAGTCCATGATTGCGACGGGTATGTGATTCATAACTCCATGTTAAGTAGGCTTGTTGGAAGCTAGATTCACCATAAGAAGACCATTTGCTTATCAGCTTATTTCCACCACCCTTAAGTTTTGGTTGAATTGAAAGAAAAATAGACAGAAAGAAATAAAATAAAATAGCAATGATAGAAATAGGAAAAAAAAATATTGTTTACATAAATTAAAATAGGAAGAAAAAATTGAAGAATTTTTTTTACTTGTTTCAGTATGTGGAAATAAATAAATAAATATTGTAAAAATATTATATTATTTAAAAATAATTTTAACTTAAAAATATGAATATTTTATTATATTATTTTTTCTTAATATAAACTATTTTATTTATTTATCATGTAAAAAATAATAATTTGATTTTTAAATATTTTAAAAAATTTGGGACACCACTTCTTTTCTCGTTTGGCGGCTTATAGGAAAGGAATTATTTTTATAGTGAGTACCATTTATTTATTTTTTATTCTCAATTTTCACTCAACCAAACCATGAAAGATGATTTCATCTTTTTCTATTTCCTTCTCTTCTATTTCATTCTTTCTTAAATACACTCAACTAAACAAAGACTTAACTCTTAGTCAATATGTATTACTTAAAATTTCATCTCAAATTATAAAGATGAAAAATAAATGAGATTCATAATTTAAATGAAATATTAAATTTAAAATGTGTAAAAAAAATCACATTGTACCAAAAACTATTTAAAATTCAAATATTTTTTAAATTGTGTGATTCAAACTCTTGTGCATGAACACTGTTTAAAAAAATTAACGTGGTGAAAAAAAAATAAAATTCTAAATTACAACATAATCTAAATTATTTAATCACATGACAAAATTTTAAATCTAAATAAAAAAAATGTATATAATAATAATTGTTCCGTTCTGAAAGTAAGGATTTCTCAAAAATAGAACATCTCCTTTCTTTTCATTAAGGTACATATATATACAAGATGGTCATGT
The DNA here is from genome assembly GCA_025330945.1 of Mucuna pruriens. NCBI lineage: Eukaryota > Viridiplantae > Streptophyta > Magnoliopsida > Fabales > Fabaceae > Mucuna > Mucuna pruriens. The sequence goes on along the minus strand of JAENHJ010000266.1, from coordinate 378,597 downwards.
CATCCGACAATGGTACAGGGATGTCAGGAGCAAAATGGCGCTACCAAATGGGTACTCTACCATGTCAAATACAGAGCACCTCTGTCCTAGGCAGGTACAACGCTCCACATAGTTGTACCTATGTATGGAGACCCGGCTGGTCGAGTCGATTGGTACTCAGTCTCTCAAGCTTTGTCCACAGGACATAAGCTTAACTCCTCCTCCTAGGATCGAAAAGCTAACTCGGACGGCTTAGACAGGTCCATCCTTAATTGACAATACTGCAATGCCCGGGGGCCTGTTGGCAAGGTAGTCCAAGTGATGCTTGGTTTTGTGCACCAAGTCCTAGGGGCACATGTGCGTCCTTTCCTCTTTTGTGCCTTAACTGTCAATCAATGGATGTCATTTCACCTATTGTTCGTTAGACGTGACGGTTAAGTTTTTGTGCTACTTTAATTGCTAGGTGCTCTGGTCTGCAAATAGAGTACGGGCCCAACAACTTTTGTGTTTCACCCTTACAGATATACCTATATACATACAAGTCATTTTCCCTCTTTCACTCTCCTCCAAACCCAATGTCCTTTTGTCGGATATTAAAGGCTAGTGTACAGTTTCCTCAGACTCAGCCGGCTAGGATGGACTCAACTGGCCAGGGCAGATTTAGCTAGCTGGGAGTGAATTCAGCTGGCCGGAAGTAGACTCATCCGGCCGGGAGTGGACTCTGCTGACCGAGAGTGAAGTCGGACCGTACCGGTTGGTCAACTGGTACACAGCCAATGTTCTTTCCTAAACACAATTACAATACTCTCTACAATATCCCCCCTTTCTACAAGGGGCCATCTTGAGTACCTATACCCCTTGGGGGTTGCTTGTGCTGCAAGCTCCCCTAAACCCTAGCCCTACTGCGTGTCTCCTAGATTGAGCTGGTCCTGCTCGGTTGGACCAATTATAGGGGCTGATTTGCTTGATGTGGCTCTCTTTTGGATAGAGTGCGTTGTTGGGCCAAGGTGTCGCTATTATTGGGCCTAGGTCAATAGTGCCGGCCGGCACACAACCCCTCAAGCTTTTGACCGTAGGTGAAGAGCTTAATTTTCCCTGTTTCCGATGGCCGGACATTGCTCATTGTCCTGTTGGGGAAGACGCACTTGGTATTGGTCCTAGGTCATGGAAGTACAAGTCGTTGAGTGACCGTACACACACGCGAGTGCGCGGTCGTCATAGTCGGCCGGTACACAGCCCTTCAGGCTTTGGATCATAGGGAAGGAAGCTTTTGATTCCATCAGGTGCTGGGTAGAGCGATAGGTAGTTTGAGGGTGCAGTCGAGATCAGGTTCAACTAGCCGAGAAGGTCTCGACTATGAAGTGGTTTCTCTCTGGTCTTTGCGTGCATGCCTCGGATAGCCTCGGCTGACTCGCCTTAGACAAGTCTTTAAATATCTCGCCTGAAATCTATGCCCAGGTCTTATGTGTCTCGGACAGCCTCGACCAGCTTGTCTCTAACAGGTCTTTAAATATCTCTCTTGGGATTTATGCCCAAGTCTTTATTTTCCCTGGATGGTCTCGACTGACTCGTCTCTACCAGGTCTTCTATATCTCGCCTAGGATCTGTACCTAGGTCTTTATTTGCCTTGGACGGTCTCGACCAACTCGTTTTAGATAGGTCTTTAAATATCTTGCCTGGGATCTATGCCCAGGTCTTATGTGCCCTAGACAACCTCGACCGGCTTATCTCTTACGCCTGGGATCTATGCTCAGGTCTTTATTTTCGGTGCCCTAGACCAGCTTTTATATAGCCAGCCTCCTACGGGTCTTTTGTCTTCGTGTCCTGGACCAGCTCTTATTAGCCGGCCTCCTACGGGTCTTTTTGTCTTCGTGCCCTAGACCAGCTTTTATTAGTCGGCCTCCTACCGGTCTTTGTCTTCGCGTCCTGGACTAGCCTTTATTAACCAGCCTTCTATGGGTCTTTGTCTTCACGCCTGGACCAGCTTTTTATTAACCGACCTCCTACGGGCCCTTTGTCTTTGCGTCCTGGACCAGCTTTTATTAGCCGGCCTCCTACGGGTCTTTTGTCTTCGGACCCTGGACCAACTTTTATTAGCCGGCCTCCTACGGGTCTTTTGTCTTTGGGTCCTAGACCAACTTTTATTAGTGGCCTCCTACGGGTCTTTTGTCTTCGCGCCCTGGACCAGCTTTTATTAGTCGGCCTCCTACGGGTCTTTGTCTTCGCGCCTTGGACCAGCTTTTATTAACCGGCCTCCTACGGGTCTTTGTCTTCGTGCCTTGGATCAGCTTCATTAGCCGGCCTCCTACGGGTCTTTGTCTTTGTGCCCTGGACCAGCTTTTATTAGCCGGCCTCCTACAGGTCTTTTGTCTTCGTGCTCTATACCAGCTTTTATTAGCCAATCTCCTACGGGTCTTTGAGTTGTGGTGAATATGGAGTCGAAATCCTGCACGACATAGGAGCTATGGTCCTGCACATTTTAAAACATGAAACTTAATTATAGTACTTACCTATATTGAGATTTATCCATGGCCTTGTGAATATGTGAGAGGGGATGGCAATGATACATTTGACATGATAACTCCCCATGCGTTACATAAAATTGTGCAAACATGTGACCCGATGGGACTACCATCAATTTAACATCAGCTGAATCCCATGAAGAGAGAATGATTTGCCAATCAGCAGGATTGTGCTTTATCTTGTTAATAACATCTAGGAGCTGAGCAAAACCTTGGTCGTAGTAGTCTTGTCTTAGCTTCTCTAACTATCCGAAGGACAAAAGATCTGATAAACAGCTTGCAAGAAAAGCGAGGTGGCAGTGCCATAATTATTATAAGCAAAATTGTCATCCAATATCTTGGGGAACTTGCCAAATGATAAATAGTCCCGTAGTTGGGAAAGACAGGTATAGAATCCAATACCACCATGCCACCATATGTAATGACTATTGATCCCCATACAGCCACATGAGTAAATACTGCCCATTGGTTAATGTCCATAGCCAGGTGTACTTTACGAGGATAACAACAGAAATTATCCACAGAACACGGCTCTGCCATAGTGTATCAATCATTGTGATTCAAAATAATTACATATTGTAAGCCTCGTGCCGGTGACCTACACCATACAATTTTGGATTCTGCAAGAGTGTCCTATGACTCAAGTCTTGGTCCAGAACACAAACAATGATAGGAGGGATAGATGTGTATATCAAAGAATAAAATACACTACTCCAATCCAGACAATTGAGGATTCCGGATAATTTTCTGAGAAAATATGGGACCCAACTTTCTACAATTGCTACCCTCAATGTTCCTGATGGTAGCGTTTGGCGTATAGGATTGAAGGAAGCAGACAACAGAATTTGCTTTGTTGATGGTTGGCAAGACTTTGTTCAACGCTACTCCATTGGTGTTGGATACTTTTTGGTATTCACATATGAAGGGAATCTCATTGTTCATATTTTTAATTTGAGTACTTCTGAGGTAAATTATCAATCAGACATGAGAAACCATAATGAAGGGCCTTGCTTTGCCAATTATCATCATATTTTTTATGAAGTGGAAGATGTAGACTCCCTTGATTTGTCGGATTTGTCACCTCCGTACCTTACTTCTGGGCCATTGCAAAACAAGGTTTTTGCTGGATCTGTAGATCAACTGACACCTGGGAAGAGTCATACTCCAGCTTTGTAGAATTTGTTCAATGGTGGATCGAAACTCAATCACGTAAACTGGGGAGATGGTGGGAGTGCTTTTTCTTCAAAGGGTACCAATTCACAAGGCAATCAGTCAACCACCAGAGACATAGGTGTTCAGTTTAATGTTGTTGTCTCCAATATTAGCCATATGAAGAACTTGAGAAGTTGAAACCTTGGGCAAACGAGCTGATGTGGTGCCATTGGGCTTCCATTGCTACATTGAGGAACAAAGGACTCCTTGGTCCAGAACAAAGGACTCCTTGGTCCAGAGTCATAATAGCAAAAGGGAAAAAAAAGTAATAATGGTTTACATGCAAAAGGTAACAAGGAGGCAAACTAAAGAGAAAAAGGGATTTATAGGCGACATGAATGAACAAAAGGGGTTATCTCAAAAGAACTCCTTTCGTTGTCGTGTTTAAATCCCTCTCCTTTTTTAACGCTCGGTGCTGGCCAACGATGACCAAAACCCCTACTTCTCCTCTTTTTCTCTACCAATCTCTGTCTTCCGCATACTATCCATGAGCAAATCATACTCCGAAGGAACTATCATCGCAAAAAAGTCATCACTCATTCTGCTGGGATAAATCTTCTCAAGCGCCATGCTTAAACGCGTCGACCTTAGGGTCAACCACGTAAATCGTCAAATCGGTCGTCACAGAACGTAGTGTTTCGTCCTCCCCAAGCTAGTGAACCTCAAAACCTTTATCCGCGAACAGAACTTGTCCTTTTTGTTTGTGTAAACTTTTGTTTGTCTAAAACCTTGTTTGTGAAGCAACATGTATATCCCCTACAATCTCTATGGAGAGAAGACTTGTGGTGGACCTTCTTGGTCATCATAGAGGTTGCGAATGGATGAGTGAATCTGGGTGGATCTGTAGATGGTAGAGTGAATCTGGGTGGATCTGTAGATGGTAGAGTGGATCTACAGGTGACATCTCTGCGCGTAGTGGGTTAGGTGGATCTTCGCCTTCACCAGCACCATGCTCCTCCTCCCTCTTCACCCGCTCCGACAGTTGTCCCCTTTATGCCTTTGATCGCGGTGGTAGTTGGAAATAGTTTTATGAGCGCTAATGTTCTGTTATTAAGATAAGGATTCCTCAAAGATAGAACTTCTCCTTTCTTTTCATTAAGGTACATATATATATATATATATATATATATATATATATATATATATATATATAAGATAGTCATACTACTTTTATAGTGGAGATCTTTTGCTGGACTAGGTCCCGTGGTTTTTACCGAGAGGGTTTTCCACGTAAAAATTCTGGTGTCATCTTCTTTTCTACTCTTTTATTTTTACGCTTCCGCATAGTGCCCATTTTGCATTCACAAAGGAGGGAATAGGTACTACTGTTCCCCAACAATGGTATCAAAGCTATTGGTTTGAAAAGTCATAGTCATGTGCAATTCAAGATGGAAGGAACATTCGCTCATGATGGAGACATGTTCAAGCTAACTACAGATAATTATTCCTATTGGAAGCTAATGATGGAAGACCATCTATACTGCAAAGATTTGCATGAGCCGATCACAAATGAGGAAATGCCAGAAGGGAAAATTGAAAAAGATTGGGAGATTGTAAATCATAATGTTGTTGCTATGATTCGAAAATACATCGACAAAAGCTTGTTTGAGCATGTGTCGACTTATACCAATGCGTATGAGTTATGGACGATGCTTGAATCTATGATTCAAAAGAAAACTTCTAGAAACAAAGCGTATCTTGTCAAACGGTTGGTAAAATTAGAGTACTCTAACAACCAGAATATGATTGAGCATCTAAACACCTTCAAAGGTATTGTGAATCAATTAATGAAAGCAAATATGAAGATTGATGATGAGTTACAAACTCTTCTACTCCTTAGTTCTCTACTTGAGAGGTGGGACACATTGGTTATCACTCTCAGCAACTCAACACTAGATGGAAAGGTTAGTTTGGATACTATTATAGATAGTCTGCTGAATGAAGAGTTCAGAAGGAAAGAAAGAGGAATGAGTAGTCACTTAGAAGCCAATGATGTTGAGAATAGAGGAAGGAGCGAGCATAGAAGCAAAGGAAGTCGTGGAAAGTCGTGGAAAGTCATGAGGAAGATCCAAGTCTCGTTCTAGAGGTTTGACATGTTTCTATTGTGAAAAAATTGGCCACAAGAAGAAAGAGTGTAGATTCTTGAAGAGAGATCAGAAGGATGAATCAATCCGTCCTGGCGTGATAGACCCCAAAAAGAAGTTGGAAGAGAAATCCACAACAGCGATTGGCATCGACGACGAAAATGTGTTCCTTATTGGTGAAGAAAATTATCTAAATATTGCTTTTGATGATTGCACTTGGATAGTTGATACTGAAGCATCTTTTCATGTTACTCCTCATGAAGGATTCTTCTCATCTTATCAAAAAGGAGATTTTGGAACAATAAAAATGGGCAATCATGTCACAAGCAAGATTGTGGGAATAGGAGAAGTGACTATGATAACATAAAATGGAAACAAACTTGTGCTAAAGGAGGTAAGACATGTGCCTGAGATGCGCCTAAACCTTCTCTCAATAGGTAAACTAGATGATGCTGGAATGAACAACCAGTTTGGTGGTGGAAAATATAAACTTATGCAAGGAAAGATATGCAAAGGGGAGACAAATGTTGCTCAAGAAGTAAGGAGTTGTGGCATAAAAGATTGGGCCACATGAGCGAGAAGGGTTTAGAGATCCTTGTGAAAGATCATCTCCAAAGCATAAAAGGACAACCATTTGAATTATGTGAAGATTTGAAGATTGCCTAGTAGGTAAGCAGCACAAAGTATCCTTCCATAGATCTGATAGTGGAAGAAGAAGAAAGAATATTTTAGATCTTGTACATTCAGATGTTTGTTCAACATCTGAAAGGTCCCCTGGTGGTGCTCAATATTTTGTTACCTTTATTGATGACCACTCTAGAAAGTTATGGGTGTATCCATTAAAGAGAAAAGATGAAGTCTTTCGAGCCTTCAAGGAGTTTCTCACCTCAGTTGAACGAGAAACTGGTAAAAAGTTGAAATGTTTGAGAAGTGATAATGGTGGAGAATATAGAGGTCCATTCGAGCACTATTGTTAGACTCATGGGATCAAACACGAGAAAGTACCTCCCAAGACACCTCAAATGAATGGTGTAATTGAAAGATTCATAGAATGATTACCGAGAAGGTCAGAAGCATGTTGTCTCATGCAAAACTTCCTAAGACATTCTGGGGGGAGGCAGTGGTTACTGCAGCTGATTTGATCAACTTATCACCCTCAAGACCATTAAATGGAAAGATTCTAGAAGAAGTATAGACTGGTAAAAAGGCCTCATATCGTAACCTGAGAGTTTTTGGATGTAAGGCATTTGTTCACATTCCAAAAAATGAAAGGGCAAAGATTGATGCTAAGGCAAAAGAATGTGTATACCTTGGTTCACCAAGAAATGAATTTGGTTTCAGATTATGGGATCCCACAAATAAAAAGATTGTTCGAAGTAGAGATATGATATTCTTTGAAGATTAGACAATCCAAGACATCAAGAAAATGGAGAAACCAACACTCAAGGTGAGTAATGATCAAAGTCCTCTTGTGGTAAACAACATAGGGGGAGAGACTCCTAAGACAGAGACAGATCAGGAGCGACAACTTGATGAGATGGCTGAAGAACCTGATCAGATAGATCAACCTAACATGACGCTAGAAGATCAAGCAATCGAGAATGTTCAACATGAACCCCAATTGAGACGATCAACAAGAGAGAAGCAACTGTCAAGAAGGTATTTTTCAGATGAATATGTAAATCTTACTGATGAAGGTGAACCTCAAAGCTTTGCAGAAGCCATTGAGATGGAAGACAAAGACAAATGGTTGCAAGCCATGGAAGAAGAGATTCAATCCTTAAAGGATAATCAAACATACGATTTGGTAGAATTACCAAAAGGAAAAAAAGTATTACAAAACAAATGGGTGTTCAAGCTCAAGAATGAAGAGAACAATCCAAACCCAAGGTACAAAACACGAATTGTCGTGAAAGGGTGCAACCAAAAGAAAGGAATAGACTTTGATGAAATATTCTCACCAGTGGTGAAGATGACATCATCAGAGCAATTCCCGATCTGGTAGAAAAACTAGACCTGGAGATTGAACAATTGGATGTCAAAACAGCATTCTTACTTGGAGACCTAGAGGAGGAAATTTACATGGAGCAACCAGAGGTTTTTGAAGAACCAGGCAAAGAACACTTTGTGTGTCATGTAAAGAAAAGTCTTTATGGTCTAAAGCAAGCTCCAAGACAATGGTATGAGAAATTCGATTCTTTTATGATCCAACATAATTTTAAGAAAACCTCTGCAGACCATTGTGTGTTTGTGAAGAAATATGAAAAATGGTGAGTCCATCATACTTCTCTTATATGTTGATGATATGTTGATTGTAGGAAAAGATAAAATAAAAATAATTGCTCTCAAGAAGGCATTGAGTAAGTCTTTTGCCATGAAAGACCTGGGTGCAGTGAAGAGGATTCTTGGAATGAAAATTTCTAGAGATCGTTCAAAAAGAATGTTGTGGGTATCTCAAAAAAATTACATTGAGAAGATTCTCAATAGGTTCAACATGCACAATGCCAAACATGCTCGTGTTCCAATTGTTGGACATTTCAAACTTAGCAAACCCCAATGTCCAAAGAATGAAGAAGAAAAAGAAGAAATGAACAAGGTGCCATATTCTTCTACCATGGGTAGCCTTATGTATGCAATGGTTTGTACAAGACCAGATATTGGCTATGCTATAGAAGTTGAGCAGATTCATATCAGACCTAGGAAAGGAGCATTGGGAAGCTATTAAACAAATATTAAGATATCTAAGAGGAACTGCCAAAAGAAGCTTGTGTTTTGGCAATGGAAATCTAAAGTTCATTGGATATTCAGACTCAGATATGGTAGGAGATGTGGATTCAAGGAAGTCAACGTCAGGTTATTTGATTACTTTTGCAGGGGGAGCTGTTTCTTGGCAATCAAAGCTTCAAAAATGTGTGACATTATGTACAGCTGAAACAGAGTATGTAGCAGTTACTGAAGCCTCCAAAAAGATGCTATGGATGAAGAACTTTTTAAGAGAACTGGGACATGATCAAGATGATTATATGGTGAACTGTGATAATCAAAGTATCATCCATCTAACCAAGAACCCCATGTTCCATTCACGCTCAAAGCATATTGACATCCGTTATCATTGGATACGAGAAGTGTTGGATAAGAAGAAATTGAAGATAGAGAAAATTCATATAGATTTGAATTGGTCTGACATGATGACTAAGTCAATGCCAACCAAGAAGGTTGAAGATTGTTGCCAAGGTGCTAGTGTTGTGGTGCCTCCCAATTATGTCAGGAAGGGGGAGATTTGTTGGAATTCCCTCTTTAATTGTGGTTCACAAGTCACAATGCATGGGGGATGAACATTCCAAGGTCTTGGAATTAATCTTTGATCTTGAGACATGCACATTCACCTTTGAAGAATGTATTGGGAGTTTCTAGAATTCATTGGAATTGTAGAAATTTATTAACCTCCATTAAACACTCTTTGGAGAAGCTACATTTTTCTCCTATAAATAGAATAACTTGTGAAGTCTTGAATCATCCACATCCAAGTGAAAAAATCCTAAGAGAGTTAAAGAGTCTTTTGTATTCTCCTGTGAAAGAAAGAGAGAGATATATAGAGAGAAAATTGTGTATACCATCCAAGAGGGTGAGATTCATAGAGAGATTTTCAGAGATTGAGAGAAACACTTTGTAATACTATTTTTATAGTGGAGATCTTTTGTTGAACTAGGTCTCGTGGTTTTTCTCGAGAAGATTTTCCACGTAAAAATTCTAGTATCATCTTTTTCTCTACTCTTTTATTTTTACACTTTCGCATAGTGTCCATTTTGTATTCACAGAGGTGAGAATGGATACTACTGTTCTCCAACAAAAATATCTTTTTATACAGTAAGTGACAAATGAATTTTCAAAGATATAAGCAGGTGTGCCAAAAGTAAGAATCCTTGTTATTGATTTTTATCCTGCCGATACAAATTTTAAAATAAAATCCAGTTACTTTAGTCTCTTGACTAGAATCAACGCACATTCATTATTGTCATTTTCATTTGTTTATACTTTATATCATTTTTCTCTAATTAGTTTTTATTATTTTTATTTTAAATTTTTCTTTATTAAATAAGTTATTATCGGGTGTTTAGGTTAACTATAAAAAAGACTATTTCAACGGTTGATAGATACCACTGATTCTTGTTTATATAATCGAAGTAGAAATAAATTTTATATTTAGACATGTTAAGTGAAAATTGAATTTAAAATAATTATTTTATTTGGATTACTTAAAAATTTTCATTTTATATAAATATTATAAAGTATCAAATTATTTATATTATTTAATTTTTTATATAAAATAAATAATTGTTAGAAATAAAACAAGAAAAATAAAAATTAGATAAAAAAAATAATCTAACAACTTTTAATCATAAGTTTCTAAGTTTTACATATAATAAAATGGTTTTCTGGTAATTTCATTTTTTATATATAAAAGTTTATATTAAGGGAGGATACACTCTATTGTATGGCCAAGAAACACTATCAATCTCAGAGAAAAATTCATAGTCAAATTTACATATGCTATCAACAAGAAAAATTTTAAATTTAAAGACAAGTCATATACTCACCGCTAGTACAAGAGAAAGACTCGACCAGATTTGTTAAGCCTGTCGGCCATAATTTCATTTTATCACTTCGATAATTTTGTCAAATAAATCAAAACTTTTATTAAAAGATCTGTTAGACTTAAAAGAAAAAGTATTCCCCTAAAATTAATCGTATCTTGGCATGTACATGATCTGTTGTCCACTCCTAGTTTATCGGTTGTTTTATAAAGCTGTTTGATTATGATTTTTTTTTTCTTCAGTTTCAATATTAATAAGTGAAAAAAGAAAATTAATGTAATGAAAATAATATTAAGTATTTCTAGGACAATAAAATATGAAATAAATACTACAACGATACAGTTCCTAATTTATTAAGGTTGAAAAGTAGAGAAACACAATTTTCTTCCTAATTTATAAAACATAGCCAACTAGTATTTTTTGATAAAAAAAATATATACTTAAATATTTTTTTAATCTCTATAAATATGATTAATATAATTGTAATTTTAAAAATATTTGTATGAATTTTATTCTTTGTAAATTTTAAAATTTTTAAATAATTTCTCTAATTACTTGATAATGATATCTAATTATTTCTAGTATCAAATTTTTAAGAATCATGTAGTTTGCTTAAAATTGTTCATTATTGACATCAACGACATGATAGTCAAAGAATACAAATGCTGCTAATACATATGACCTCTTGAAACGTAACATTGCAAAAAAAACACTGATATTTGATTTTAGAAAAGTAAAATCAAATTTACTCCTTAATCCATGTTTGATTTTAGAAAAGTAAAATCAAATTTACTCCTTAACCCATGTTAATATTGTAATCAAGTCTGTCTTGGAAAGAAGATAACTCCTATTACAAAATGTATATATCGTATGAGTTGTTAGATGATCATTTCCCCCTTCTCTAAGCGTTTATATATAAGTTAAGGAAAAGAGTCGTTTTCTTCGAACTTCATGACCTAACATGTACTCCTATCGTATGACTTTTCCTACGAGCAACATATGTAGAGAATACGATTCTGTTGTATACCTTGTTGATTGTTAACTTGGCTAACTTGGCCAAGTCGATCCATGAACTTGGTCGGATGAGACAGTAAGCTAGGCAGGGTTAGTGTTCTCATGGAGCCAACATGGTATTCATGATATTCACCGGTAATAGTTGATGCTCGACCGATTGGTTATACAGGAATCAGATGTCACCCCGATCATTATCATTTTTCCTAGACCGATCCAAATATAAAAGTGTAAAATAGGTAATTTTAGAGTTTTTTTTTTCTTCTATAAACTTATTTTTAAAATAAAAAACATTAAATATAAGTCACTTTACTAAGCGCAGTGAAAAATTATCCAGAAGAAGCAATTCTAAGTTTCAAGTAGTTGACCTCTAAGGCCAGAAATACTAATTGGAAAGACCTCCGGGTAACTAAACGAGAGCTAGTAATATATGTACAAGTATACATTTTCTATAGTTTAACGATTTCAGACTATTTACAGATGAGAAATGAAATCAATATAATCCAGTCTTATAATGACCTATATCAAACGTCCACTCCACATGTTTGTTGGGTAAATGCAGCAATAGCATTGGGTCTATCCCTCGACGAAATCTCTCCTGCGAAGATGACTCCCTGGTTATCACCCACCTGCATTTCCTCTTGGCATCATATACCAAGAACACTAGTGCCATTAAAAAATTACCTCTCTTAAGCATGAACTATGAACCCAAAATATTAACAGTGCGTAAGTTCCAACCAACAAGCAAGATCTCAACTTCTGAATTTCACTCCTAAATGTCCAAGTGATGTCCAAGTGGCCGGGACTACCATAAACCTCACAAAGGGGCATTAGATGAATGAAGGGCAAGCCATGCCCTACATTACGCCATCAGGCATCTGCAGGTTGCACATATTTAGGACCTTTTGGCACATTTCTGGAGAAAGTTCCTTCAAAAGATCTGAGACAGCTAATATGTGCTTCCTCTTTAGTTCATCTAACTCTTCTCTTTGCTTGACCAACAAATTCTCCAGATTTATTGCTATTTCATTGATGTATTCTATTTCAGAATCTTCTAAACTTCCGGATATTTCTTTCTGAGGAGATTTTTCACTGGTTGCTTCTGATGTAATACTTCTCTCACTGGAAGGGGAATCAGCAGTTTCATCACATTCCTTCTCAGAACTACAATCACTAACACAGATCCGATCACCGGCTGAAATATCACCATTTGCAGTCGGGCTGCCTCCCTCAGCATTCGCATCTGCTTCATTAGACAGGTTTGAAGTAAGAAACCGAGATGGAGAGTTTCCACCAACTCCCTTTGGTGAATCTGACCAGTACTTTCGTCCTGAAGGTAATATTTCTAATGCAAGACTGGCAGGAGAAGCAGCAGAATCATTGTTCATAGGAGAGCCCTCTGCCCTAGTTTCGGAGGTACAGCCCGAATCGTTACAATAACTGTCAAATGAAGTTTCACTGGCATTCCAACTAGGAATGTGATATCGAATTTCAGAGTCAATCATCCTGGCAACAGCTGTAACATCTTGATCAGTAAGTTCCAACTCTACAACCATTTCACTAGCAACAGAGGTTGAAGTGTCTGCTCCAATATCAAAAGGAAAGTGGATATTATGAACATGACCTACACAAAAATGAACATCAGAACCAATGAAAAAGCAAAGAGACAGATGCTCTCTTTGGATAAAAAAAAGAAAGAAAGAAAATTGAGAGAGAAGACCTGAGGAATCTGCAATTCGCAATTTTAAAAATATTATATTATTAACTCTCCTCTGACCTTCCACCGTGAATTCCCTACTTGTCTCAACAGAATTATCCTCATCATTTTCTTCAATAGGTTGATTATGAGAATTATTCTCTGCATTTGATACATCAGATGGTAAACAAAATAAGATAGTTAATTGGGAATTTAGATGGAAAGTAGATTTACCTGAATAATGGGTTTCAGATCTTGAAAATCGACCTACATTTTCATTATCATAATCTGAGTGAAGGAAGGGATCCATCAAGAGGTCCTTCGCAGATAACCGGTCAGATACATGAGCAATACACTTTTCAATGAAGGCTTTAACTTCAAGATCCGTTACTTTTGCCAATGATGCTGGTTTTATTCCCTACCAGGAAAGGAAGCAACAATAATAAACATAAAGAGGATAGAAGACAATAAGGACCCATTTGGTTTAAGAAAATGTTTTATGTTTCCACTTATAATTAAAAAAAAAAAACACCTTTTTCTGCTTTATTTCCTGTTTTCAAAGATTTGGACTAGAGAAGGTGAAAACAATTGGACAATTTTATAATTATTAGTGAAAACAGAAAATAGAAATGGAAAATGTTCCTTGAACCAAGCAAGCCCCTAAATACCAGGAGTACCATTCAACCAAAGACTTCTGGACAGTATGAGATTCTTTGCACAGCATATCAATAAGCCCTTAAAGGATGTAATCCAACCATTTCTTATCTGAAATCTACTTAAAAACTCTAGATCATATCTCAAGCAATTTCTTACATAAGAAAAGCTAAAACCAAACATGATTCTTATTGAAAAAGATATGATAACCATTATTCCCTAGAGACGAGTGCTGACAAGTTAAATTTTATTGGAGACTGCAAAATCATGACTCATGAATGAGACTCATTAAATAAGATATAAGACCCACAAAATTTTGTATTTTCCAATAGTAGAGTGTTCAGATATACTAGGAATTATTTTTTCGTTTTTAAGTTTGATCTTGTACAAATTAACCTGTTTTATCTTTTTACACCCCCCTGCCCCTCCCCTAATCCAAATTCGATGAAATTCCCCACAACAATTAACATCTGCTCAGGTTCATTAGCCCATCCAGGACATTTGACCAGCTGACTGGTGAAAACAAACAATGGGACAAAAGAAATATAAGTTGGACTGTATAATTGAATAGTTCAAAAATATTTAATTCACAGAAATGTCATGGTGTTACATCTTAGTTATAGTAGTGTGAGCAGAAGTGATCTTATCAAGTTGAAGATAAATTGTTGTAATATCCAAAGGGTTTGGCAAACATAACAGTCTCCAAAAATTTAAAGAGCTTTCATAGCGCATTGAACACTAAGCCATTGAGATGGAATGAATAATTATAATACCAGTGTTGCATCACATGTTAAGTAAAATAGTCCCAACATTTTAAAAATAAATGCTTAACTTACAGATGTCACTTTCTTGTATATTTGAGCAGCATTGGCACATTCAACATACGGGTACTCAACGGTTACCAACTCAAGCAAGCACATGCCAAAAGCATAGATGTCAACAAGCTCGTTGTATTCCTCTTCATAAAGTTCTGGGGCCATGAACTCAGGGGTACCTAGGATCATTATAAGAATTACAGAAGCTTTCACTAACAAGATTCCCAGTAGCCCACATAAGAAAAGGATAACAATCGTAACAATTTCACAGGAAATGAACCTATGACACTGTGAGCTGAATTGGCCTGTTGAAGGATAGCCGCCAATCCTAAATCACCAATTTTCACCTCCCCTTGATTCCCATTGACAAAAATATTGTCACACTTAAGGTCTCGATGAATAACCGGTGGGTTATGACTGTGAAGATAAAAAAGACCTTCCAATATCTGCCTAGACCATTTCTTCAAAGCTCTCAAATCAACGTGCTTATGTTTCTTCCGGTATCTAAATTAAGAAACTCAAACTCAACACAAAAGCTCACCAAAGTCACAAATAAAACCGACACACAAAGCGAAAGAAACTCACTGGCGCAACGTTCCCGAGGTGAAAATTTCAGTAATGAAGTTGATGTTCTCATTCTTGGTGTCAACCCACGAATTGTAAAACTTAATTATATTCTTATGCTTCAAAGTCTTGAGCAAATGAACCTCTGAATAAAGTCGCTCCAAATCTTCAGAGTTACGCAACAGATCCGCCACCTTAACCTGATTCCAAGCCACTTCAATCCCTTCCAACTCATCAAACGCTCGATATCTACATTTCCATTTCACTGTTAAGGGCAAACCCAAAAAAAAAAAAAAAAAACGAATGCATGTCACCAACACATAATTACATATTGATATTTATTGATTATTGATTAAGATTAGAAATTTTCAGAAACGAAAAAGGATACACTTTCTTGAAAGCCCCTTTCCCTAAAACTTCCTTGTACTGCAGAATCCAGAAACAAAATCAGATCAAGCGAACCACATTTCAAAAATAATCAATAATTAATTAAAATGAAAAGGCATAACAGAATGCATGAAGAATCAGCATTGAGCATAGAATTTGAGAGTTGAAGAAAATGGAAGAGAATTAGAGAAAGAAATGAAACAGACCCGACCATAGCGACCGGTGGGATCAACCTCGACGAACTCGATGTCGGGATCGTCGAGGTCTTGCTCGGAGGAATCCGTCGGCATTGGCGGAAACCCTAGCTAGGTAGAAGGAAGTAATCGATTAGGAATGAAAATGATTGCTATTGTTATTGGAATTTGGAAGAACGCGGGGATTGACACAATGGTGCAGCGGCATAAAGCTGGTTCTGGTTCTTTGAAGGGTCAAAACTAAAAACTCAAAACCAAATGGTTTCCATTAAAACGTTCCCTTTTCCTTGTCGCTTTGATTTCTTATGATTTCTTCCAAGGACGAGGAGGGTGCGTGCAGTGAAGGTGCCACGAGACGCAACTAACATATGAGGCCAAGTCAAATACTATCTTTCTTTTATGGCGTCGAAGCCAAGTTGGTCGGCTACTACTACTCTCATTTATTTATTGGACAGTTTAATGAGATATTAGGATCCCGTTAATTCTATGGGTTTGGACTCGCCTTGCTTTTCTTTGGACTTTCTTGACCAATGACTCAGCCCATCCAGTCTTTTCCTAACATGTATCAAATTTAAAACAACTTCAAATTATAAATATTTTATAATATATACTGTAAAATAAATTATACCAAAATATATTTATATGTTACATATAAGCTATTAATTGAAAATGACGTTTTTTTAATTATTTATTACTAATATCAAAATAATTATATTGTTAAACATTTTTGTGGCATTTCACCTTAGCAAATTTGAAACAACATTTTAAAATGTACCTAGAGTTCTTTTAAAAAATACATAATAAGATTTATAAAACTAGTACATTGTGTATGTATTTGGATAAATAGTTTAATTAAACACTTATTTATCTCTAATTATGCATGAACTTATATTAAAAATATGATCATCAAATCTAATAGAATAAATTAAAAAAAAATTATTTTGACACATTACAACAACAAATTTATTAAAATATACCAAAATATTTATGAGAATCATAAGTTATTTTTATAAACTCATAAGCTTTTTAGGACCATTATGCTCATTATTAAACTTGTTGAAGAGATAAAATAGAACTAAGATAGATCTTTTTATCAGATGTTCAATCAATCATTAGAAGAAGAATTAGGTCAAAAATTAGGATACATACTGGGAAAATAAAACTTCCATCGAAGAGAGGCAAATGAAATACTTTCATAAAAATTCTTATAGAATCGGGAATGAAGTTTTCATTTTGTACATGTCAAATCATGAATTAATAATTGCATCCAATCTCCAAAAAATTCCAATTGTTTCGAATTTTTTCTCCTTTTGGAATGGAATATTTACAGAATCCTCATGAATATGACCAAACCATATTCTATGATATTTACATAAGATTCCTCTTTCTCGTTCTTAAGCAAGTCCCTCAGAGGGTTTAATTGATCCATGATTTATGTTTTGTTTTTCGTTTCCTTTTAGTTTATTTTCAGAGATATATCTATCAATTTTGATTCTTTTTTGATCGAGAAGTATGGACTCATGAGTCTATGTATCTATATAGATCTTGTTCATGGATTAAAGAAAATGTACAAAAGCTCTATTTGTCTCTACCATTCTATGAGTCTCTATAAAAATTTTAAAATGTTCCATAATTATTTTTTTATTGGGTTGGAATATAGAGTTGAGATAAATATAGAACTCACTTAGTATATTATTTTAAGTGTGTATATGTATGTGTGTGATTATGGGTATACTAGACCTAATTAACTTAACTTGATCCAAGAAAAATTTGAATTGTGTTGAGTTTATGAATTTTTATCAAGTTGAATTTGTATTAACCCAATTAAGTTAGGTTGGATATGAAATTTAATAATTTTATACCTCACTTGACATGAATATATTAAAACATAATTAATGTAATACTCAATATAAACATTTTTCTAAAAAAAAAGTAGACGTGCTTCATAGAATAATTCTAACTTTTGAAATAGGATATCAATTTTCACTTAAAATTTATAATTTCTAGCCTTTTTTATATTACGAGTATTCTTGACTCAACTAACCTAACTTGAACTAAGAAAAAATGGATGGTGTTGGATTTATAATTTTTTTATCGAATTTAATTTGTAATAACCAAATATAATTAGATTTGGTATTAAATTTAACAATCACATGCTCAACTTAACATGATTATATAAAAAAAGATTTAAATATGTTTTGAATATTTATAAACATAATGTCTTTTGTTTTAGTCCATATAGTTTTTTTTTTAGTTTTTTATCTCTCTAATATTCATTGTCACTTGTTTTAGTCTTTATCATGAAGGTAGAACTACAAATAGAAATTTTGGTATTTTGTAGGAACATAAAACTAGAAACCAAAAACAATATTCACTTAGTTTACATGTTTTTCAAGGACATGATGTTTAGGTCAAAGCCCTTATGAGATAAAGTTTTAAGGATAACAAACTGTTAATGAGCAAATCTTAAGTGATCTCAACTTAAATTAGTAATTGTTTTCTTTGAGAATGGAATTAAAAGTACAAAATTTGACATCATACATTGGAAAAAATAATCAAAAACACAAATCAAGCTTGATAAGAATCATTTCAAAATATGCAACAAGCTTGAAAAGAGCTTGATAAGTTTCACAAGCTTGATAAGCATCATTTCACAATATTCAAGCATCAAGCTTGAAAAGCTCAAAAATCATAAATGATCTATTTGGATAAGTTTATTTAGAAGAGCTTATACGAGAGTAACTTATCTAAAAATTCTAGTGTGCAAAGCTCCTTTTAGATAAGCAAATTTTGTATTTGGATGATACATACTTAAGAACTTATAGGAGAAGAGCTTCTAAATGTGGTGTTTGGATAAAATTACAAGAATGTTTTTATATGATTAAATGATTGAATAATATTAAAAAAATAAATATTTGTTTTCTCTTTTATTAATGAAATTATTTTTACTTTAATTTTTATTTAAAATCATTTTATTTATATATTTTCTTGAATTTCTTAAAAAAAATATTTGTACATTATTATCATAAGACACAAATGTTTACTTATAAAAACATCACCATTAACTTGTAAAAAAATAATTATTCACCTTCTTAATGAAATTATTTTTACTTTAATTTTCATTTGAAATTATTTTCTTAAAATTTTTTATAAAAAAATATTTGTCTAAATTGTAACTATGTGTAGGATTATATAAAATAGTAACCATGTGCAAGAACATATAAAATATAACCATGTCATCTGATATAAAATCTTCCAAATGTATCCATGAATATATAACCTTGTCTTCTAATAAAACAAAAAAGTATTTGAGTACTATAGTTAATTTAAAAAAAATAAAAAAAAGTAAATACATGATGAAAACATATTTTTAATATAATCTCTAATTTGTTTCATTTGTAAAGCACTTTGAGCATTAAGTTCTTCTCTTGTGGTAGTATTAAGACCAACTTCAATTTTATCTTCTTCATCATTATCTTCATATTCATTATTTTTGTCAAACGAATCAAATTTTTCATCACTCATATAATTTCTTTTAATAAAGTTATATAAAGTCGTGCAAGCAACAATGACTTGACTTTGTATTTTCAAGACAAAAGGAATCATATTACCCAATATCTTTCATCTCTCTTAACATAAACCAAATACACGTTCAATTGTACTTTGAATACTAGAATGATAATAATTAAAAACTTGAACTCCCCCTTGATTCTAGGCACATTTCTAAATTGTGGGAGATGATACATATTTTCTTGTATAGCCCTAGAAAATCCATAAAAGTAGAGTAGTCAACATCAATAAGATAATAGTTACCTAGAAAATATGTGTGTATATATATATATATAATGTAAATGCTAAGTACCTTGACGAATATATGAAAATACAACATAGACTTACATAGAGCCTTCATAAATATCTTAGTATCATGTGCAAAACCATCCCAACCAACCCAAGTAAAGGTGAATCACATGCTAAAGTAAAAAAACAATTATGATATTAGTGACAGTATAACTTTTCTGACCAATATAAGTTGCCTAGAGACAAGGAGAAACACAAACTCATATATGAGTATCATCTATTGACCAATACAAGCCTTAAAGTAAGGGTAATGATCTCATTATTAATCTTGTTCGGAATATCTTTAAATGATGAATCAATAAGCTTAATTGTGTCATTTGCAAGCATACACACAACTTTTAAGACACTATGAAAATGTAGCTCCCCAAAAGTGTCCGGGGCCAGAGCGCCCACCATGCCTTTCAAAACTCTGAATCAGGCTCCACCTCAACCCAATTCCAAACCATTGGGTCACTACCTTGTGATTTCCAATTGGGCCGAGACTGAATTCACCCTAGTCACTTTAAGACTGAGTCCACGCTTGACTGAGTCTCCCATATCTCAGTGGACCCCATACGGATGACTCGCATGAGAAATGAAAATAAGGGAAGAATAATATCTACGAGAGAATCTACGGATCTGGGTTGTTACACACCCACCTCAGGCCCTATATAAAGCCTTTGAGTGAAGAATTCAAAAAAATAAAAGGAAAAAAAAAAGAGAGGAGAGAACAGAGACGAAGCAAGAGCATAATGCAACAAAAAGCTATTGGAGAGAAAGCTGACGACTGCACGTAGAAAGCAAAAGGGGAACCCCAAGGGCTGGCTGAAGGAGAGACAAAGATACCAAATAAAAGGTGGGAAGAGGAATTCATCATCTCCGAATATCATGTTAGTATTTTATCCGTCCTAGACACCGTTCCAGGTTAGAAAAACAACCCATACCAAGCCTACCCCCCAACCGAGTAGACACCTCGGAACCGAGTACGTCTCGGCCCTGAGGCAACGCTACCTAAGCAAGAGTCCCGAAACCGTCTCGGCCGAGACAACACAGCGATTCAACCAAGAACCTCTGTGCCAAGGCCGACTCCGTTTTGGCCACGTGCAATAAAGTCCTCCTCCCATCTTCCCATCCCCTCTCCAAGTTCGTCTCGACCATGATGAAGGTTGAGTCGGCACGAGCCGACCTCACCTTCTCCTAAACCTAAGCCTTCGCCAGAACTACGTTGACTTTGATTCCTTTAAAGCCGAGGTACGTAAGCACAGGAGGCACACTCCTATCAAGTCTTAAACCCCAAAACCCTAAAACACCCTACATGAACCTCATCCCTCCCAAGACCCATGCCAAAAAACATAACTCAAACACAAGCACCATCCCTAGTCCCACATAGCTAGCCAAGGGTAATTATCAAGTGATAGGCGTGCTGGAGCACCCTATGCCCCTAGCGCGTAACCAACTCCCGAACCTACATCTCTGATTCTAAAGACCAGCCTTTCCATTAGGTTTCCTAGCGTTCCCTAAACCAAAACGCTGGTAGCGACTCTATGTGGCCGAATTGATCTCGACCCACCTAGCCTAACGTCACAATTTGGGTTGTGAAAAAAATGTCTAAATATTATTTCACCTAAATGCTGAAATCTTTCGATACAATTACAAATAGAAGATGGTTGACCCAACATGAATAAAATAAAATAAAATAAGCCAACTTGCCCATCAATTTCCACGTATCAAGTTGGCTTTAAGTTGTATTTGTTTTGCAATATATCACATAAACATACATTTCTTCATTCTAAATATTTGATTTCTTCATTCTAAACATTTGATAACAACAAATTTAATG
The DNA here is from genome assembly GCA_025330945.1 of Mucuna pruriens. NCBI lineage: Eukaryota > Viridiplantae > Streptophyta > Magnoliopsida > Fabales > Fabaceae > Mucuna > Mucuna pruriens. The sequence goes on along the minus strand of JAENHJ010000266.1, from coordinate 357,207 downwards.
ATCATTTAGAATTTTAGATACCCAAAAATGATGTCATGCACAAAATTTTCATAACATAATTCATGAAGTAATTGACAATACTAGTGACAACTAACACCAACACCTTTTCCATTGTAACTTGGTCATCATCATCTAGCTATGATGAAGAGATAATTGATGATGATAATAAAGAGTCATTTGATGTTATATCATTAGTAGACGAAGACATCATGTAAATTTTAAATATTAAAACCAAGATACGTAACACATAAAATTGAAATGAGAAATTAGAAAAAAAAAAAAAAAGATTCACAACTAAGTTTCATAACCAAGATTCACAACATATTCAAAAGATACAAAGTATATTTATTCAAGCTAAGCCTAAGGACTACGAAACTTATGCCCAATTATGAGAATTTATTTAAGTTACAACTCTAGCTCCTTCAAAGCAACAAAAGTAATCATATTCACCTTTTATTTTCATAAGTCTAGTGGCCATGAAAAATAGATTACTCCCACACATAAGTTATAGTAGAACTGTCAATTTTACTAGACATACAGTAATGCTAGTTGAATCTTAAGCAAATTCACCAAAATTATAATAACCTAGTTTGTCATTGAATTGAATGTGTGATGTAGTCTTTTAATTAATTATTTAAATGTTGCATGTTTTAAAAGGTTATTTAGCCACTTGTTAGCAAAGATATTTGGACTAGGAACGGGGTTGATGAAATTAAAGACAACAAAAAGGTCCTTCAAAACTCAAATTGCAAATGGACCACATGTAGAGGTTGTGCATGATAACGTGCACACCCGGGCAAGTTAAGTGTGCATACTCGTACCCATTTGCTGCCTAGAAAAGTAGGCAGCAAAATCCACTCCTCTGCCTTTATAAATGAGTGACTTGGTGCATTTGTAGAGGCAAAAATCACTCTCTACAGAGAGTCAAAGGATGCCTAAGGACTTGAGGAGCGAGAGCCTCATTTAGGAGTCAACAATCTAGGTAAGGGGGAGTGAAAAGCATGCTTAGGGTATGAATACGACTATATGTAGGAGAAGAGGTCGTCTTGAGGACCCAGAAGTGTGTGGGGTTGCCTTTAGGACCTTAGATATGAATGTTCTTCTGGCTAGGGTAAACTAATACCTTGTGGCTAGGGGTTAGGGGTTCCCTAAACCTCAAAGTTGTTTATTCTTAATGCCCTCTAAAAGGGGCTGAGCCCTAAAGGTTCTAATTCTCAAGCCTTAGAGACTCTAGTTTTGGCTATTAGTTGTTGCTTGGGTATAAATATATGTGTGCAATTAATTGTGTGTATGTTAAACATAGAAGAAACCATAGATTCCCCTTAAGTTCGAGCTTCGGACAAGAACCTTAGAGATTTCAACAATAGGATGTCGAGCACACTGCATAGAACCTATGTACATTGTGTAGATTATGCATGTTGTGTAGATTTTGCATGCTGTGTAGATTTTATGCACGCCCATGTAAAGAGTCACACTAATTGTGCATGCCTGTGTTGTTCTATCTGTGCTATAGGAATATATGGTGTTTGATTACATGTGTTGTTTATTGTGGTTGTTATTTCTGTGAACCCATGTGCTTCGATGAACTATATTATGATATGTGGTGTTGCATTGGGAACGATAACATAACATGTGTCAAGAAGTTGATGTGAAATTTCGAATTGAGAATGATGATTTGATGTGAAAAATGGTAAAAGGAAAATGAGAAGGATGTTGAGTATGTGGTAGAAAGGCATGGATGAACATTTATCTTGTGAGTATCCCAAAGGAGACTTAAGTTTTAAGAGTATGGTAGGTCGTGAGATGTACCTAAAGAAGGGTCCTCACCAACCCAAGTGGAGACAAGAGAAACTAAATAAATTAACTGAATTGCATTATACATCATGTAATGAAACTGGTGTTGAAAGGAACGTAGACACAAACCTAATTGGTAAGGTTAGCGGACCTCTTGGGGCTACTTGGTATGGAGGTTGTCCCAAATGGTTGCGACTGATCTCACTTGTCGGGTCTGACGTACTACCAAAGTGATATCATGCTAGAGTAGCATGACTAACTGTAGTGGGTGGAGATTAGTAAGGTTGCACCTAGCCTACTTACTGAGTTGAGATGGTACCACATGACATTGGAGTAGTACTAGGAATGCATCATTGACACCATTCATGTCCATACTTACTTGTTACTGTTTGCTACATATGGTTGCTAATTGTTTGGTCATTGTATGTTTGAAGTTTTCTTATAATTAAATGTGTGTGTACGTGTGTCTTACTCATGCATGGTATGCTCATACATAGTTGAGTGAAGAATATTTCTTAGTCTCTTTTGTTTGTATTGTTTGTATTTGGATTGAACGTGACTTATAGGTGATGACGAGCAAGAATGTGAGGATTGAGCTAAGGTTCCTCAGCTGGTACTTTCATTTTGTTTTATTTAGGTTATGCTATGATAATACATGTGACATCAGAGCACCTCATTTTTTGAATTACAATTTATATATTATGATGTTAGAAGTTGGTCTTTGGAGTGTCATTAGGGTTTGAATGCTAGAATTTAACCTTTGGAGTGTCACTAGGAACGATTGCTTTTGTGTTATTTTGAACTGCAAGCAAATGATGAGTTTTGAAAATATTGAAATGTAAATACTTTACAACTAAATGTTATTTTTTTAATATTATGTATCGAAGTAAAGGGTGTCACAAAAACTCTCAAGTCAATGTTTTGAATAACACAATCAATGTTTTTAAAATTGGTTGGTGGAACCGGTCCAACCAATTATTATGAATGCAAAAAACTTGGACACTTTGAGGCAAATTGTCCCCTTCTAAAGAAAGGACCAAAGAAGCTCCAAAAGGAGAAAAAAGTGATGATGACTACATGAGATGATTATGGAATATCATAAAAAAAATAGGAAACATATGAACATCTATTGAAATGTAAATACTTTACCATTAAATGTTATTTTTTTAATATTATGTATCGAAGTAGAGGGTGTCACAAAAACTCTCACGTCAAAGTTTGAATAACACGATCAATGGTTTTAAAATTGGTTGGTGGAACCAGTCCAACCAATTATTATGAATGCAACAAACTTGGACACTTTGAGGCAAATTGTCTCCTTTTAAAGAAAGGACCAAAGAAGTTCCAAAAGGAGAAAAAAGTGATGATGACTACATGGGATGATTATGAAATATCATAAAAAAAATAGCAAACATATGAACATCTATCTTATGGAAAATAAGTCAAAAGCTTATGGGAATGGTGTAACAACTTTTAAAACCATTGATGTTATAGACTATATAGAACTTGAAAATGATTTTGATAATATTCTAATAGATTCTCACTCACTCGCACAAAAATGCTTAAGCCTTAACTTTCCAAAGCTACAAAGGAAAATGATTTGTTGAAATCTCATAATGATAAGTTGATAAATGCACATTTTTGTTTACAATAATCACATTTCAAACTTTTCAAAACAGGTTAAACAAATCAAAGAACTATATCATGATAACACATAAAATTTTCCCTTCTACAATAAAACAAAGTTTTAAGAAGCAAAGTTAATTAGCTTGCTCTTAATCTATCCAAGTATAGAGGCATGACAACGGGGTAGGTTTTGCTTTCCCTTCCCCGCAAAAAAGTGTGACGAGTTTGAGGTCAGATTTATAAAATATGGGAATAAAAAAATGAAATTCAACTCTAACCTCCCTGAATTTTATTGGGTTCGGGGAAACCCACAAAGAACCTATTCTACATTTTTTTAGAATTTTGTTTACTTATATATATTTAAATAAATTATATATTAAGTTATTAATTATATTTTTTAAAATTAAATTATATTTTTAGTTTAAAATATTATTTAACTATTATTATTACTACTTTAATTATTAACTATTAAAATAATTAATTTATATTTTTAATAGTTATAAAAAATAAAGTATGAAAATAATTATATACTAATAATTATGTAATAGAATTATATTATAATGTATAATTATATATATAGTGGGGCATGAACGAAGTGGATAATTACATCCTTGTCCCATACTTGACCCTGCTTTCTTGAGTCAAGAAAATCTCAAACCCGACCTAATCCCTAGTTAAAGCAGGTTTTTCCCATTAAAGTCGAGGTAGAGTCAAACAGGTATCTACAAGTTTGAGTTTAATTGTCATGTCTACAAGTACATTGATAGTACCAAAATTTAGAAATATTGATTGGTAATCAGTAAAAGGTTTATGATAGAGTTAGATTAGGTTATAGAAAGTATCAAAGTACAAAATTTCTACACAATTTCTTTGTTCCGTCCAAAAGGAGACAAAAAAAAGTGTTCTTGTTGTAATAAGAGAGGACATGAAGCCTTAAATTGTTAGTTCAAGAAGAAAGTTCCTAAGAAGAAACTAATTAATCCCGGAGGACTTAACAAAATTTGGGTACCTAAAATATTATTTGTTTTTAATGTAGAAATGTCTTCTAACAAAATGCAAAAAAAGGCATTGATTCTTAGATAATGGAAGCTCAAGACATATGACTATAGACAAAAGCAAGTTCCTCATTATAAATAAAAAGATGAAGGATTTACCATATTTGGTAACAACCAAGCCAAAATGAAAGGTATTAACAAGATTAACTTTGTCCAAGTAGATAATGTATATTGTGTTGAACAATCTTCTAAGCATTAGTTAGTTATGCGACAATTTCTATGAAGTTGTGTTCAACCCAACCTAATATGTGATTAGAGAAACATCCTTTGAAAATACTCTATTTTATAATTCTATGAATAAGAATTTGTATAGTGTCTCAAAGATCTATCAACTTAATCATGTTTTATGTTTCTAGATAATGATAAGTAGACATGGCACAAAAAGGTAAGGATATGGTAGAAAAAACAAAATTTGTCAATCAAATCATGTTTTGATGGAATTGTGTGAGAGTGACATTCAACGCTAGCATGATGTCACCCTATAAAACCATTCAAGGAAGAAAAAAACATCAAGTTTGTAACATAATTTTTTGTAGAAATAGAGTATGTTCAACATTGGCCACATGTTGACTTGAACAAATTGGTTCTCATCAAGACAAGGATCACATATTATGTCCTCTTCATTTCCAACAATGGTCAATGCTAGATATGTCCTCATTTTCACAATAGACGACCAATGATGAATGATTATGTGACCCAGTACATCAAATTTGACCTACTTATAACTTTGCTTCATGGTAGTTGAACAATCGAATCCATATTCATTTTCCTCACCACCTTAATTATGAGTTTGGTCATCAATTTACTAAACTAATTCCTTCCTAAACACTTTCAAGCATGAACACCCTAAACTTTGAATCAAAGTTTAGCATAAAGAGAAAGAAGAAGGCACACATTTGAAGATTCTAATAAAGAATGTAGATTTCGGTGAAGCTTTTTGCATATTCCAATGGAACTTCAATGATTAGTTGAAGATGACGACGTAATGTGGTGAAGACATTGTTTTCATTTATAAGTGAACCATTGACAAAGTCGTTGAAGAAGAGATTTGTGAGGAGAAAAATAGAATAGGGGAAATCAATGAGAAGAAGTGTGGGATACGAAAGAAATGAGGCTATTTATAAAGGATGAACAAATATCCTATGCTCTAAAAGTTGATAGCATTACACTCACTATGATATGAGTAATTGTCTACCAACACAATGTTTAACTCCTCTAACATTCAAAGAAACAAACAAAACACACTTAGTATCATAGAAAATTTTTATATTCATCTCTATAAATTTCTCATCAACAAAACAAATATATTGAACATGGAATCCTTTTTTTGGAGCTATTTTTTTTATTGTTCCATGAGTAAATTTTAATCAAAAGTGAAGTATGTTTAGGTGCCATAATGAAAACTTGATTGTCCAGCGCCTGTCCCTTAGTGAAAAGACATATATTAGTCAAGTCACGTTCAACCTACTCAAACATTGTGTGACCTATGCATGTGTGGTTTTGTTGGTGACGGAGAGAGGCATGAGCCCTAAGCAGACCAGGCTAAACGTGCAAAATGAAGCTGTGGCCCATAACATTAGTGGTCCCAAAGATGGCCTTTTATTTTTTGTCAGATCCCAAGTATGGCTGGAAGCCATATTTTGTTTCTGAATTAGTGGGCCTGAAATTTACGAGGCTGGACCAAGAGGGGTTCAGAATTTCCTCAGTACTTACCGCATAACAGATTTCATATCTACTTGCACTAGCTTTTCTTAGCAAATTGAATTAAATAAACATTTACCGAAAAAAAAGAAAAAAAATCAAATAAACATCCATTAGAATTCTATTTTTCTATTTATGTATAATAGTTAAAGACCCTTTCAAACAAGAAATTGAAACAAATATGTGCACTTTTCAATGATTATTGAGAGATAAATTATGGATAAAATATATTTTTATCCTTCAAAATATTTCAAAACATTAATTTTAGTCTTTATTTTAATACGTTTTTAGTCCTTGTATATATAAAAAAGTAACATGGTTTTTAGTACTTCGGCGACTAAAAACATGAGTTTTTAGATAAATGTAGGAACATAAATGTATTAAATATTTTATAGAGACTAAACATTTTAAGATATTTTGAAAGACAAAAATATATTTTATTCTAAATTTATTTAAGATACGTACGTATATAATAATATAACAATTGATTAAAAATTAATGGTTGAGATTCAAACAACTTCGTAATTTATTATATATGTGCATTTTAACTATAATTTCAAATGTTAACTTTTCAACCAATAATTATAACTTCTTTTTTAATTCTCTAAAATGAGAAATTTATTTCAGATGAGTTAAATATTTTTTTAACATAAGTGAGTACAAGTTATTTGGGCACTGCATGAGTATTTTTTAGTTTAAAATTAAATTCAAATTGGGATGCACTAGATTAATCATTTCGATATTCACCAAAAAAAGAGATTAATCATTTCCATTAAATTAAGTTAATTTGATTAGATTATGAGTTTGTTTTGTCAAAATATGGATATTTGATATGCTAATGTTTTCGTATTATACTTGAATACGGGTTTATAACTTCTTTTTTCATATTTACTCTCAATTTATTAATAAATTACTTCTTTATAATAGCTTAATATAGGTTTTTTTAATATTTTACTGTTTAATTTAATTATTATACTATTAAAATTATTTTTGAATTTTAATAAAAATATTTGATCTTTAAATAAAAATGATAGGAGTTTAAATCAATTAAAAACTTCTATAATTACGTAAAAAGATATTGATTACAAAAATAAAAGTAACATTTATATAAAAAGGTTTTATAAATTTATCTTTCATGTCATTTTATATTTATTAATTAGCAGTTCACCAAAAAAAATTGTTAGTTAGTATAATAAATAAGTTAAACATCTTTTTAACTTCCAGATAAAATTTAATTTTTTTAATTTTAGCTAACCTTTTAGCTCTCATTAAGCTTCTAAGTTATTTTTAGCAAACAAAGTTTAATTATCTTAAAATCTAGCTTATCTTAAAAAGAAGACAATTTGATTAATATTCAAATTTTAAAATAGAATTCCATTTTAGATTGAAATGATTTAAATTTAGTCAATAATATTATAAAACAATTAAAAATATAAAATAAAATACTTAATACAAGAGATATTGTGTGATTAAATAAAAAATAATTCTAAAAAAAACCGTTTATAAAAGGGAGTATTTTAATTTATAATATAAAAGTAAATTATGTAAAATTATTTATTTAAAAATTATTAATAAGTTTTGTTAATATTTTTTAGTACCATATTATAGATATAAAATTTCTATTAACTTTATTAATACTAATCTCTATTGAAAATTTTGACTAATTATTTTTAATGGAATCTATCATGTAATCATATTTTTCGTCTAAAAAAAATTAAACACGACATTTTTATTAAGAAATCCGAGTTTAGTAGTGGAATCAATATAATATTTATATTATATGAAGTGTAATTAAGAGTAGAATGAAAACTATTAAAAGTTATATTGATAAAACTATATTTCGACGATATTAGGTAAGCATTGGTGTAACGACGGGAAAGAATAGACCATGGAAAATCATTGAAAAAGTTTTGGTTGAAAATGACCATCATGTCTTTTTTTTTTTTAATCATAGACCATCATGTCTTTCAATGCTAATTTATCGGCACGTATATGCCGTTCTAAGATCCATTCCAAGGCATAGTCATGTCTTATCTTGTTCAAGGGGTTCACTTTTTTTTTTTTTAAATAAGTAATAATTTTCGCATTTTATTTTATATATATATATATTATATCACCTATCATATTTGTTTAAAGTATATACATCTCAAGAGATCTCAAATGATGATTATTCTTTTATAATTCACCTTCTGTTATAACTCCAGCTCTTTTTTCCTCTCAATTTCTCAAGTCAAAACTTACAATTACAATTAGATTTAATAATCTCTTCCAAAATAACTGTATTCAAACTTACAATTAGATTTATTTTATCATTAGGTTATAACTCAACTCTTACCTATAAATAGGAGAGTTTGTTGAAGTTGAACATCAGTTACCTGCCCTCATTCTCTCACCGGCTCACGCAACACCACAACCAGAAAACTTGTAGTGCAGTAGTTTATTTTTATTTCTCCTTTTTGAGGATTGTTAACTACTACAACAAATGGATAATGTAAAAATAATTTATATTGTAATTTAATCACATATTAATGTTTATATGATTTTAAATAGTTATTATAAAAATTAATAAATTTATTTTATATAATTTAATTTATAATTAAATAACTGTGTAAATTTATTTTATATTATTTTTTCATTACCTTTTTTTATTGAAAATAAGTATTGTGTGGCAATCAAAATAGTTGCAAAATGTTTTAATGCAACATAACAATAAATTATAGAAATTTATCTCTTAAATTTTCATAAGTATTTTTTAAATTTAGTTAAACTTATCTTAACTGTATTTCTAGCTCACATATTTTATCTTATATGTAACATTAATTTCAATATTTTCAATCTAACATGTTCAAGGTCCCTATATTAATAAATTTTATCTTCAAATTAAAAAAAAATAGATTTAGTATTTCATAACTTTAAAGAAGAAACTAAATCCATATATTTTTTCTAAAGTTTGAAAATTAAATTTATCACTATAAAAATATAAGGATTGTAACTATGCTTGCCTGAAAACAAGAATTGAAAACATAGTTTTCTCTTAAAAAATAATGAAAACAAAACAAAGAAATAAAAGTTAATAAGGACAAAACTTAAAAACATTATCATAGCTATTATTTTTACTGCTGTGTACACTATTCTCTCATTTATTTTTTTTAATATATTTTTTATGTTTAATATTATTAAGCTTAATATATGGATAATATGATAAAAGAATTGTTAACGAATCTAAAATTAATTATAATATTATTTTAGAATGAGATTTTACGCTTAATTTTATAAAACTAATTTATTAAACAACAATTGTTCTCATTTTATATATTCTATTGGGATCTCTAGTTACCATAGTTTATTTTTTTTTTCCAAAATTTTACTTTGGAAATCCTTTCTTTGATGCCTCCGTTTATTTAGATTCTTTCTCTCTCGCGACTTTTGCTCTCAACCGACGTGGAAAAATTAATACACGTGTTATGCTATAATAAAGCAACAGTAAAAAAAACAACTATGATACTATTTATAAGTTTTGTCCTGAAAACAAAAAAAAAAAAAAGCAAAGAAACTGATGATACTATTTATAAGTAAAATCAATTATTTACTTTGATCATTATGCTAATAATTTATATTTATAAATATTATACTTCTAAAAATTAAGTTCATAGTTAATTTTTTATAACTGTTTTATTTTTAATTAAAAATTAAATCAAAATAAAAATAACTTGCAAATCAAGAGACTATATCTAACGAAAGAAATAAATAGAACATGTAATAATGAATTGATTAAACTATCTCTATTTTGAGAGAGAGAACTGCACCAAAACTTCTTAACTTTATTAAATAAAAGATTTGTTCTAACAACTATATTAATAATTTATATTTATAAATGCTATTATTCTCTTTGATTTCATATGTAAGTAAAAAAAATTGATTTAAGCTAATTAAGAAAATTAGTTAAGTATTGTTTAATTATATCAATTTTATTTAATAATAAATATTTTTCCTAAACTAACCTTTATTGAAAGTTGATATAAAAAATAAAGTATGGTTATTGAAAACATAACCTCTAATAAATTAAGGGTATTTTAGAAATAACCATTAAATAAAGTAAAGTTAGTTGTGATTTGCATATATTTGAGATCAACATACATGATATTTTTTTTCTTATATTCGAGATCAAATAAAGTATATTTCTTTTATTTATTAATTTATAAGATATAAGTAGTGGGAAAAGTTTTGAACTAAATAATTAAAATATCACTATATTAAATGCACTTCTCTCAATATATATAAGAATTCAAAAATAAAAAATGTGTTTAAAACCTACTATACATTTAATGTCTAACTAAAGAAATAAATACAATATGTAAAAATGAATTGATTAAAATATCCTTCTTTGGTAGAGAAAAATTGTGTCAAAACTTCTTTATTTTATTATATAAAAGATATGGATAATTTGATTATCATTTTTTTTGCAAACATTAATATTTAGTACACAAAATTATTTTTAATAACAATTATTCTTTGACAATAAATCAATTGCTGATATTTTACTATTTAATAAAAAATAATTATGACGAATACAAAATTACTAGTAAAACTTTTACGTATAAAAGTAAATGTTACAAATTGTCATTAATATAAATACAAAATTACCAAGAGAAATAGTCACAAAATTAACAATCAAACTAATTAATATTTTAATCAACATTTACTATTCCATAAATATCTTTAACCCTTTTTCTTACACACTTCGCAAGATTTTCCTACTCCAATCTACACACTAGCTTCAACTTATCAATGAAGAAGCTCATACACTAACCAAAAGATAGCATAAAACATTCATTTCTTATTCTCTATTGAATTTGCATTAAGAACTCAGATCGGATCTACTAGTACTTTTTTTCTCTCGATTTCTCCAATTTGATTTAACATGTGTTTTTTTTGTTCTATCGATCAATTTCTTAACTTTTAATTTCAATAAAGTTGTTAGTTTTTCAAACATCTTTTGAGGGGTAAAATAATTTGCAGCTATCTTATTGATGAAGAAGCTTATAGGCTAACCAAGAGGTAAAATACAACATTCATTTCTTGCTCTTTATTGAATTTGCATTCAAAACTTAGATCCAATCTACTAGTGCTATTTTTCTTTTCTCGATTTCTTCAATTTGATTTATAATACATGTTTCTTTTGTTTCATTGATATGTTTCTTAATTTTTAATTTTGAAGTTGTTAGTTTCGTTGACACCTTCTAAGAGGTAATATTATTTGCTAACGAACAATGTGATGTCTAGTATCTTGTATGTTTTAATTTACTTAATTAGTTTTAATTACTTGTTCAGTCTAAAATGGAATGTTTCTTTCGTTCCTTGAGCTTGATTAATTAAGTGTGTCAATCCTATTAGTGGTCCCACTTTTTGGTTATTAGATTGTTCAAAATCAATCTATTTTCTTGGTCTAGATTATGTATTTCAAGTTTTTTAGTTTAATGTATGATTTCTTTTATTTCTCTTCTCACATTCATTATTTCATTTTTTAATTAGAGAATTCATAGAATTGATGATTTATGGAACAAATGAAAAAAAGAGTAATTTCATCTACATGATTATTTACGATTTTTAATTTTTATTTATGATTTTTTTAGTTTGTTATTTGTTTTTGGTAATAAGAGTGTCTTGACTTGAAAATAATGGAAAAGCATGTTGAAATTTTGCATTGTGATTAGGCGCAACTCATGCCAATAAAAAAATATATTGTAACATTGTTCATTCTTTAAGAAAAGTGTTGACAATGGAAAGTGAATATCATTATGGTGTTTAGATGTTGCAAGCTTTGTTAACAAGAAGTTATAGCATAATTTCCAATAACTTGGCCAACTCCACCTTGATTAAGTCTAAGATTGTTATATGATCCCAATGTAAAATTGTTAAGAATTAGAAAGTTAGTTAGGACAATTAATTTAGTTAGTTTGTAGAAAGGTTAGTGAGTTGGATGAGATTTGAGAGGTAAATAAATAGGAAAAAAGTGTAAATTTTATTTTCTCTTTAACTAAATAAAAATTATATGATCACATGAGGGATGCATGAATCATAACAACCTAGAACTAGGCTTTAATGAATTGATTATAATTCTATCTCAAGTGAGGGAGACATTCAATTATAGTTTGCAAACAAACCTAAAATGGTTGGGTTCCATATATGTGTATCCAAGTTAAGAAGCATTTTTTAATTTGCAAGATTTTAGAATTCTAGGTAACAAACCTAAAATGGTTGGGCTCCAAATGTGTGTTTCCAAGTTAAGAAGCATTTGTTTAATTTGTAAGATTTTAGAATTTGAAGCATTAATTTGACGTTAGAAGGAGTACCAACAAATCTACCAATTAAGAATTAAGATAATATACTAATTAATAACAAAAAATATTTGTTTAATTAACATATTGTAGAACTTGTTACAAATAGGTGTTGTATATTAGTATGACCTGATTGACAAGTCAGTCAATACATCTTGAAAAAAAGCCTTAAGAACATGAATAATCATTAATCAAGATCATTTTCACATTAATTATCAATCTATACTCATGAACATGGCTTTAAGACCTTCCTTTGACTTTGTTATAATTAATTAATTTTTTCTTACATTTTATATTGTTTCCTTAACAATGCTTGCAAGACTTCTAGTGGGTTTAGAAATCCATTTATTGGTGGAATTATGACCATTGTTATAGGAGTTTTAACAACTTAAACAAGACATAAAATAAGTCAAGCTAATACTTCATGTCTTTCATTCATTTTGAGTTGTCCTAGTTTATATGTCAAACTGGATGCAACTACAATACAAAAAATAAAATTAGTATATGCTAAAGAAGATCAAACCAAAAGAAAGAGACATAAGTTTACTAAATTAAGTATTGGTCTTGTTTCTATCCTATAAAATATTATCTTCATACATATACTATGTTCTTCAAGAAATTCTAAGCTTCATATAAGATGAAGGAAAATGGATCTAGAGAACACACAAAAAAAGCTACTTGAAGTTTAGGACTAGTTACACTAAAAAGAATTGCAAAAGGGAAAGAAAAAGTAGCTTTGAAGAACACAAACAAGGATCTCCTTGAAAGTTCAAGATTAATTGCACCAAATTATAACTCTGACCTTGAGATAGTTAAGAATAATGAACTCACTACATTAAATGCTTTAGTATCTTGCATAGTTAATGATCTTGAGATACTAAAGCATTCAATGTAGCAAGTTTATTGTGCTTGATTGTCTTAAGATCAGAGCTATGTTTTGGTGCAACTAGTCCTAAAGTTTTACGAGGTTCCTTATTTGTGTTCTTCAAAGGCATTTTTTCTTTCCTTTTTTTAGTTTGCTTTGGTGCAACTTGTCTTAAACTTTCAAGGAGTTTCTTCTTTGGGTTCTTCAAATCCATTTCTCCCTTCTTATAAAAAGCTTAGCATTGCTTGAAGAGCATAGTTTAGGAAATGAAGGTAATATTTTATAGGATAGACACAAAGCCAATACTTAAGTTATTAGACTCACTATTTCCTTTTTTTTTTGTTTGATCATCGTCAACATATATTGCTTCTATTTATTGCATTGTAGTTGCGTTCTATTTGACATGTAACTTAAGACAAGTCAAAATGAAACACAACTTAAAATGAATAAAGTCAGAATGGAACTTGACCATTTTATTTTAGGTTTGTTCACAAATCACAATTACATGTCTCCTCACTTGAAATAGAATTCTAACTAAATCCTTAAAGTCTAGTTCTAGGTTGCTTTGATTGACACATCCCTCTTGTGGTCATATAACTTTTATATAGTTGAAAAGAAAAGAAATTCCCTTACACACTCCTCCAATTTACCTTTCAAATCACCTCCAACTAACTAACCTTTCTACTAACTAACTACAGAAACTATCCTAATTAGCTTCCTAACACCTAACAATTTTACATTACAATCATGTAACAATCCTGGACTCAATCAAGGTGGACTTGGCCAAGTTATTGAAAATCATGCTATAGTTCAATCCACATCCCTAAATTTTGAATATATGCAAGAGCTTTAAGGATGTTGGTGTTATGATCTTTGTTATTTTTAGAGCAACTTTATTGGTTTCTAGACTTTTAGTATGCAACATTGAAGAGACATGTAGATATTCTAAGATTGAAAAAATGTTAGCCTAATAAATCATATCCTTTTAATAACATATACAATATTACTATTACCTTCGCAAAAATCATATAGGATTGCCAATAATAAGTAAATAACCATAAAAAATTGTTTAAGTCTTAGAAAACTACATTTCTAACCTTCTAACAAGGCTTTCAACATTTGAAAACTAGAATGAAATCCACTTTCCTTTGCTCAATACCTACTTAAATAATGAACTACATTACAATATATTCTATTATTGACATTGAGTTATGCCAAATCACAATGCACAATTTTAGCTTGCTTTTTCATTAGTTTCAAATTGATACATTCTCATTACCAAAAAAAGTAATAACAAATTTTTAAAAAATTATATATATAATTGTTTAGATGAAATTACTCTTTTTCATGTATGCCATAAATCATCAATGACGAAAATTCTCTAATTAATAAATGAGATTGTGAATGAGAGAAGACAAATAAAAGAAATCATACGTTAATCTAAAAAATTAAAAAAATACATAATGACATGAAAATGAAAATGGGTTGACCTAGTTAACTTGAACATGCTAATAACCAAAAAGTGGAATCATAATATGATTAACCTACTTAACTAATCAAGTTTAAGATATCGAATAAGCATTTCATTTTAGGCATAAGTAGAAATTAGAACTAACAAACTAAATAAGAACATTCAAATTATAAAACATCACATCGTTCTTAAGCAAATATATGATCTCTCAACTGAGTTTACCAAAATTACGATCGAATTAAGAAATATATTGATACACTACAAGATTTTTTTTTATTTTGTTACTAATTTTAGCTACCATTTAAATTAGTAGCTAAAAAATCCTAACTAATTAACTAGAATATTATTTTTTTCTAGCTAAATTTAAGTTATATTTATTTATACTTCTTATTACTACAGATTAGTTAGAAAATAACTACAAATTTGAAAATTTTACTACAAATTAACTAAGATTATTTTCTTAGCTAATTTGTTACTTATTTTATGTTACCATTCAATATTATAGTAATTTTGTAGCTAATTATTTTTACTAAAAATTAGTTACAAAATAACGTTTGATTTTAAAATTAGTCACAAAATTATTTTATAACAAATGTTAAATTTTCTAATAGTGATAAAAAAAAACATGTAAAATCATATAAAAGAATGCAGGAATGAAAAAAAAGCACTAGCAAATCTAATTAGAGTTATGAATGCAGATTCAATCGAGAGTAAGAACAAATGTTACATTGCACCTCATGATTATCATATGAGCTTTTTTGTTGGTGAGATGTTCATCTCGTCATAGAGAACCTTATAATTAAACCTTCAAAGAGAAATAGATAGTTGAAGCATGTGTGCATATTGGAATAGGAAAATATTACCAAGTGTAAGAAAAATGGTTGATGATATTTAAGGATAGTGAGTATTGATTAAAAAAAACTATTTTTATGTTTAATTTTGTGGTTATTTCTCTCTCAGAAATTATGTAGTTATATTACCGGCCATTTTTAATATTTGCCTTTGTATGTAGAATTTTTACTAACATTATTTAGTGGCCATAATTTTTTTTAAAATAATAAAATACTGACAATTGATTTATTGCCATAGAATAATTGCCACTAAAAATAAATTATGGTGTAGCGATTACTCAAATAAAATTCATGCTAAAATATTATTCTGATGTTACACTTACTCATGCCTCACTAATTATGTGAATTTTCTTTTGTTTTCTTTTTAACTTCTTTTGTGGGCGAATCTGGTTGCGGCTATTATGTTTGAAAAAGTTGGAATGTTATCCAGTTGCATGTGGACAGTTCATAAGCTAAGGCTAAGGTCAAGTTCAACCACTAGAATATATAACCCTCCCTCCCCCTTTCTTAATTTGAGGGTTGATGACTTGAAACAAAGACTCTTTTGTCTTGAAGCAAAATGCTGAATTATTAGACCACACAATTTAAGATCAGATCTACAACTGCCTAGATATCAATCGGTTCCTCGGACTTTCTCTACATTTACCATTCTTTGATTCGTCTTACCACTCTTTGAAGTAAAAGTTTTAATGTTCGGGATAAAAACTTCCAAAAAAAAATAAAGTTAGGTTACAAGCATTAAGGCAGCACAAAGCTGATAGAATATTTAATTAGTGTATGCATTTTGTTCTATAATATCTTAACCATGTATAAAATTCAAATATTGGATATCATCATGTTCATAATCGAGACACCAAAATAATAGGACGAGCAACAGAAATATATCTCTCCAAGAGACAACTCCCTTCTTTTAAAATCTATTGAACTTTAAGCTACAACGAAACCTTTCTCCCTTCCTTTAAGAATGTTTAATTTGAACTTTAATTTACAATCAAACCTTTATCCTCTTATTTTTTTTAAATTATATAGGATAATAGTCAAATTCTAAAAAAGTTACTAGCCATATATTTCAAGACTTATATCCATTAAAAAGTAGAGAAAAGACCAATCTGTCATTGCTTGTCTTCATGAATGGTTGTATGATTGATCTCGCCTTGAACTTATTCAACTAATTACATTATTTGAGTATGTTTATCATCATTGATTTTCAATATCAATTAATCAACTAATAAATATTATAAAATAAGTTAAAATAAGTTAATGGTATAAAATAATAATAGATCAACGCTAAAAAATAAAATTTTCTAACAAAAGCTTCAACCGCGGTGAATATTATTAGATGGAATATGAAATCGTGTATAATAAAGTTTTCATATCTTTAATTTTCAAATGAATTTGAGAGAAGAAAAATAACGATAAAAAATATCGTAAACTAGCTTAATGTCTTATATATTAAGTGCTTGATTGTTTTAAATTTTAATAAAATTGATTTTAAATCATTAAATGTGATCAAGATATGTGATTAAATTAATTTTAGATATATACAGTAGAACATATGTTATGTGAAAATTTGATTTTA
This sequence comes from Mucuna pruriens, assembly GCA_025330945.1. Lineage (NCBI taxonomy): Eukaryota > Viridiplantae > Streptophyta > Magnoliopsida > Fabales > Fabaceae > Mucuna > Mucuna pruriens. The sequence goes on along the minus strand of JAENHJ010000266.1, from coordinate 339,927 downwards.
AGTCTATCCAAACAAGTATAAAGCTATACAGTCAAAATATTCTCAAATAAGGAAAAAACAATTAGAAATATCAAACATAGCTTTACTTTGGAAAGCCAACCATACTTTGTTTGCATGTGAGGAAAAGTGAGAAGAAAAGGAATAAAATGGAAAGAAATAAAGAGAAAAGAAAATAATATAATTTTTTAGTTATTTGAATTAAGATAAAAAAAAATTAATAAAAGATACTAAAAAGTTGAATTTTCTATTCATTTTTTTAATAGGAAAATAAAAAAGTTAGATTTGAATATAAAAACATGGATTTGACTTTTTTAAAATAAAAAGTGCACTTTAAAAATAAAATATATTTATAATTATTAATTAAAATATTAATAATTAAAAATTATGATAAAATCAAATATATTTATAAAAAATTTTAATTAACTACAATTTAAACCGTTAATTTTTAAATAATAATTATTATTATATTTTATTCTCTAAAATATATTCTCGTCTGGAAGTCAAGTCTTGAAAACATTGTTATTTTCGTATAAAATAATACATACATTATTTTATTCTTAAAATAAGTGCATTTTATAAATGACAAAAGTAAATATTTAATAAAATTAATGATTTTCTAACTAGTTTTGTTTTTTTGTATCACTTACGCTGGAATTTTATTTTGTTGGGTTCGCAACATTTTTACTCTTTCCCATTTTCTTTAGACATTCAACTCAAGCAGTAACCCTTTGTTTAGAATGAGTGAAAAGCAGTGAAATGAAAAAGGTAAAAGAAAATACGTTTATAAAAATAAATAAAAATAATCTTCATTTGAAAAAAAAAATAAGAAAGGAAAAAATTAACGTGGGTCTCATACAACAAATAAAAACATTATTATTTTATAAAAACTATTATTTTTATTTCAAAGAATAAAATAAATAACTTTGAAATTTATTAACATTTTAAAATTTATCTTGAGTTTTTATTGATTATTTTATTTTCCTATTCACAACTTTTATAAATATACTTCTTTTTTTTTATACCAACTAATGCTCTGTTTGGTAGTCTATAAGCATACTTGATAGCAAAGAAACAACAACAAAATAAAATAATAAAATTAAATAGCAACGTAAAATTACATATTTAACTTTTATTATCTCGCATTTCATTCTCCGCTACGCAACTTTTAAATAATCAATTATGTAACTTTCACCTAATCGATTAAATTAAAATTATCTAATTAATTATATTTATATATAATTGATTATATAATTCACTTAACCAATTAGATTAAATTATATATATTTATGATAAATTACAAATATATATAATCGATTGTATACATTTATAAACGATTATGAATATATAATTAATTATCTATCTATATATATATATATATTAAAAATTATATTATGTAGTTAAAAATTTATTTTATTACAAATAATTTTTATGTTTAATAAATATTTTATATACGTTTTCTTAAAAAATTATTATATGATTGAAATATTATTATGTTATGTTAAAATATTATATATATATATATATGTTTTATTTTTTAATTAAAATTATTATATAATTAAAATTTGATTATGTTAAATATAATCTTTTATGTTAAAAAAATTATTTTTATGTTATTTTTAAAAAAAATTAGTTATATAATTAAAATTTTATTATATTATGTTAAAAAATTATATATATATATATATATATATATATATATATATATATATATATATATATATATATATATATACATATATTATATGTATATCTAATTGATTAGATATGTGTCTGACTATATATATGTAATTGGTTATTCATAATATATAATATATAATCAATTTATATTTATATATAATTATATTTTTAATGAATAAGGGTAAAATTAAAAATTAATATATTTTATATTTTATTTTATTTTTTAAAATAACTTTATAATTTTATTTTATCTCTATTTTATTTTTATCAAATAATTTATATTTTACTTTATTTCTAACTTATTTCTCTTTTTTTTCACTTTACTATACTCGTAAGAGCATAAACAATCATCTTATTTTTTTTATTTTTTTTTCTTCTTTCTTTCTCAACTTTTTTTTTATCATAAAACAAATAAAGTATAAAAGTAAAAGTGGGCACTTTATAACGCGCTTTTCTTAGTCCAGCTTCTGTCCTTTTTCCACTACGGTTTTACCCAAGAAAACACACACGGTTACAATATGAATTTTTCCTTTTCCCCTTCTAGTTTTGACCGGTTATTCCACTTATTGGTGATCTTATTATAGCCCTGTTTCATGTGCTGCCATGAATAGACCATATACATGATTCCTGTCCCAAGTTTGTAAACATCCATACACCAAATCTGGTGAAAAACGGCAACCTGCCTATAAGTACGCACGTTTGAATATACCAAATCAAAACCACCTATGTTTTTTTTTCTTCTAAAAATATATTTTTCTAATTTCTTTAACCAAGATCAGTAGAGAATAAATTTGACGAAGCATACATTAATTTTTGGTAATATAAAAATTTTTCTATAATCACCGAAAACTACAAATATCAGCTATATTAATACTTACTAGTAGGTACTAATGTACTATAGACATTAATTTCTTTAAAAAACCAATCTACATTTGTAGGGTTTAGGATCAAAAGTGAAAAATTTTAATTATTAAAAACTAGTACGTCAGCCATTAATTTTTTTGGAAACTTTGTAGGATGACTAAAATATTGTTTAGTGGATAATTCTGTTTAAGAATATCTTCTGGTGTTCTGAGATTAATTGAGCAGTTAAAATTGAGTAAAACTACTTCTGAATGAGTCTGGAGTATCACAATCCTAATTTCTATTGACAGGCTGTGTAGTAATATTAGAATGTATTTTCTATAAAAAACAAAAACCCTAAATATATTAGGAAACTAACGATTATGGAGGTTTGATGTAAAATAAAATTTAAAGAGGCGACAGGTAAGAGAGATTATTGACAGTTGTGCATAGTATTAAAAGGGTTGTTCTGTTGTTCATTCATTAACTCTCACTCACTCTGCCAGTCCATATGCCAGCCAGTTTGGAAATATATAATTTTGTTTTCCAAACCCCATTAAACACTTCTGGCACCACCTTGCTTTCATACAGCTTGTCACTAAGATCTCTCCTTCACTCTTTCATCTCCCACTCCATCCTCACCCAATTTACTCAATATTTCTATCTGATTCGAAAAAGATTGCTTATCAGAATAGCTTTTATCATCAACAACAATGCAAGACGCAATTGGGATTCCGGCTTGCTTCTCTTCTTCTTTGAAATCAAGTGATGATCAAGCCACCGTGACGCGTTCGGGTCAGAGCGTTCACATGTCCGTGTACAGAACAAAGATCGCTGAGCACTGCCGCTTGATCACCATCACGTGGTGCAAAAACTTGATGCTCCATGGGCTTTCGGTGTCAGTCGAAGGCCCAGAAGGGGAGGCCCAATACAGCTGCAAGGTGGAGCTCAAGCCGTGGTACTTTTGGAGAAAACAAGGTTCCAAGCGCTTCACGGTACACGGTAACAAAGGCGTTGACATTTTCTGGGACCTCAAGGCCGCGAAATTCAACGGAGAGACAGAACCAACCTCGGAGTACTACGTGGCCGTGGTGTGCGACCAAGAGGTCGTGCTCCTCGTTGGTGACTTGAAAAAAGAAGCCTACAGAAAAACCGGGTGCAGGCCAGCGCTTATCGACCCAATATTGGTTTCGAAAAAGGAACACGTATTTGGGAAGAGAAAGTTCTCCACTAGAGCCAAGTTCCACGAGAAGGGTAGGTGCCACGAGATCTCAATTGAGTGCAAGAACAAGAGCAACGTCGGAGGAGGAGGAGACTCTTCAAGTGTTCAGGTTCAGGTTCAGCCTCAGCCAGAGATGGTGATAAGATTTGACGGGCATGTGGTCATCCACGTCAAGCACTTGCACTGGAAGTTTAGAGGGAACGAGTCCATTCATCTCAACAAAATCAGAATGGAGGTCTACTGGGATGTTCATGATTGGCTCTTTAGTCCTGGTTTGAAACATGCTTTGTTTATTTTTAAGCCTGTTTTATCATCTATGTCTATGTCTATGTCATTGTCATCATCTTCTTCTTCGCCACCGTTATCATCCTCATCCACGCCATTGTCAACTCAAACGGCTAGTTCTGGGTCGCTCGAGGGCTTTAATGGACTCAGTGACTCATCACAGTTTTGCTTGTTTCTATATGCTTGGAAATTTGAGTGAAAAAAGAAATTATTATGTATTATAATTTTAATTAATCTTACATGACACGTTGTTTTTCATTAATTAAATTAAAAAATTTAATTACGTGTCATATATACACTTGCTGATCCGAGATTATATGATAATTTCCGAAATCTAACGGTATTTTTGTACAATCGACGGAGCAAAATACGTTGGAAAATGACTTGGTTTGGGAGTTGAAAGAGAGATTTGGGTAGTGGGCCCAGAGGGAATTAGTTACAGCTGGGGTTGAACAATTGCGCATAATGGACAAAACAGATTGAATCGCGCACACATGCCCAATAATTCTCCATGTCCACGTCTATCTACATCTGTCATCTACTGCTTTGGAGATTCTCTCTCTCGATCTGATCTTGAGAAGCGAGTAATGTATATGTTTCTTTTTAAATTTATGAACCAAATATGTATGTTATGTAAAGCATTATATAGATGATACATTATTAAACTGAATGTCTGTATTTGCCCATGAAAAGCTCTTGCATGTGACTTTGTTCCCGTGAACAACGGCTGTTTGGTGGTGCTATAGAAATTTAAAAACACAAGAATGCAAAGTCCCAAAGGGTAGGCTGGTAAGCAAGGAAAAAGTTACAATTAATTAAAATTATTGTTACTCAATTAACTCTAGTTTTAATTAAGAAGTAGTATTAAAAATATTTAAATGATTACACATCTATTTTTCTAATTAAAAGTATTATAAAACGTTTATAATTTTTATGCTTGATATGTATCATAAACTTTTGTAATTTTATTTGAAAAACACGATTAAATATAAATATAAACGTAACAAGAATTTAAATCTTAATTCGCAGCTCACCTATGGTTGCAGTAGCTTTTCCTATGGTTGATTGCTTTAATTTTTTTAATATCTTTTTCAAGTGCAATTTCACGTCTTCCAAAATGAGATTAGTTGGACTCTTCAATCACCCTTCCTTTTACTGGCATTACGCTGCATGAATCCTTTGCTAAGAGTAAGATTTTTATCATTATCGATGTAGTAATCGAAATCATGGCACGCCTTTTAATGTTTTATTATCTTATTATTTTTTACTTTTATCTCTCAAATATATTCATAATTTTTCTTATAACTTGTTTTGGGAAATTTCACCCAAATAATTTTCATAAGTTACTAAAAATTATTTTATATCATTTTTCACATTTTAAAATTTTTTTATAATATCTTATCATTTTTACTTTTAAAGAAATTCAATTTATTTTTATTTTAGCTGAACTTTGAAAAGTTTTTTAAAATAAATTCCACCGTTTATTCCATTTTTATATTTTATTATTCAAAAGCAAGATCGATTACTTTTTTAATTAACAGTTGTCATAGGAACCACACAAAATTGAAGTACACCCGAAGCTCCTTTTTTAATTTCAGCAACTATTGCTCATAGTTGCTCTTTTTGGGATGCTCTCCAATCATAAGTTGCTTTTGGAACTTATGTATGGATTGCTTTTCAGAAAGCACTTTCCATTGGAATTAGCCATAAGACAAGTTGCAAGGTTCTCCTTTTTTATTACTACTTTTTCAATTTAGTGATTCTACCCTACATGATTTTATATTATACACAACATTTGATAATACAACAATATTTCCACTTAGGATTAATCCTAACACCACGTCACCAGATCTTTAAACATTTGAAGATGATTTACTTGTCTTGATATTTAATCTTATAAGTAAAAGTAAAATACAATTTCAAATAATAACTATGAAAAAGAACTAAATGGAAACAATTAATTTTTTAAATGAGTAAAGATAAAATATAAATTCAATTGTTCAAACAACAACAGTGAAAAAATTGTTTAGTACTGCAACTTGTATTACACAATACAGAATTAGAAGTTTTATATTAACGTAATGACAAAAGGACAGAGTTGATTAAAACAGGACAAAAGGTAGACTGAAACAAAATAATATAATAAAAATGAAATTAAAATAAATTAAGTCACACAAAATTTAAACATGATGACTAAGACAATAACTAGTATAAAGAAAACAGTTGATTGAATAAAAAATAAAGAACGACAAGAGAAATAAGGACAGAAAATTAAAATAAAAGAGGACAAATGAAGATGAAAAATGCTGAGAATTAGAAAATAGGGAGGAATAAGGGAAATAGAGACAGAAAACATTTAAATTGAAATAAATTAAAATGAAATAAAAATAAATAGAGATAAAAAAAAAAGACATTGTGTATCACAATACGTTGGATAATGAAGCAATAGTTTTTTTTTTTTAAGAATAGTGAAGCAATAGTAGGAAATGGCCTCCTGCAACTTGATTAATTAAAGTTTAAATTTTTATTAGAAGAAATAATTATATTTAATATGTGACCATACTTAAAACATAATTATTTTCAAAAGAGAATATGTTATGAAAAAAGAAATACATGAAAGAGTAAGATAACCATAAACTAGTTAAGGCATCAACAATGGTTATGTTGCGGGAAGGAAGTGCTAGATTAGGAATGTGATATCGATGGGCTACAAAAACATATGGCCTAAATAAAATTAGGTCAAACGGGTCATATTGAATATACAGAAAAATATTTCAAAAACAATTGAACTTATTGAGTTCAATATTTTTAAATTTTTTTAAATTATATATTTTTAAAAATAGTAGGTTAAAGTGATCTAGCTTGGCTACCGAATTAACTAACAACTTATCATGTGTGTTTTAGAGTTGGTGGTGCTAAGCAAAATTATGAAAATTGCATATTGAATGTAGTGTAACAATTTTTTGGTAATTATTAATGGCTTTGTAATTAAGACCACAAATTCATCAATAATATCATAGCATTATCGATTGCCAAACCATAAGTATGTATATTTTACGAGATTAAGACACCAAAGGAATTAGAATTTAATGGTAGTCGCCAATATTTTAACCTTTCATATCTTTTTATTATCTTACCAATGGTTGACTCATTAGTAATTTGTGTGAAAAATGTAGAATCATTTTTTGTGGTACGAAAAGGTTGTAAATAAATAAGAAAAGAAGTATAAGATTCTTATATTTTTGCTACTACTAAAAGTTGAAGGAATGAGAAGAAATTTCCTGAGGTACAATTACTGGTTGAAGTGTTGAAATTTTGTATACAAATACAAACTCCTTCTATTTTGTGTTCATATTTTAGAGAGAGAAGTTGTTTTTTTTCTTTTTTAGGTCCTCGTGGGAGGTATAGTCTTTTATATATTTTTGCGAAGAGAAGGGTATTGTTTTCTCCTTTTTTGTTTAAAGAGGAATTATAATGATACTCTATTTAGTGAAAGTTTCTCAACTCTATATTAGTTGTATAATATTATTTTAATAAATTTGATATCTAATGGTATTACCAGAGTCACAAGCGGATGGTTATTATTCACCTTGCTGCTATTGCTCGCGATAAAATTATAAAAAAAAATTAGCTAAAAAAATAGATAAAACCATAATAACAAAATATAACATTAAAAAATTCCATGATAATAATTTCTTCTTATAGAAACTAAAGATAAAGACATTGGTAAGAAAGGACTAATGGTTAGCAATATAGAAGGCAGACCCATAAATATAACACATGATAAGTGGATGAGATAAACAATAATGTTTATGTAAATTTGCATCTAGTAACGTGGATTCAATATTGTCAAGTGTTGAAGAAAAAAAAAATCAAGAAGGAAAATTTAACAACTAATTTTTAAAATTTTACAGGTCAAATCATCTTATAATAATTTTTTTAATGAAAACTTTGTGTGCTTTGAATGAGTGAAGCGACACCAATAATTGATTACATCAACAATCTAAATATATTTTTTGCTTAACTTACAACAATAGATTTTAGAATATAATAGAAAATAAACATGTGGAACTTCTACTTTAGATTTTACAGAATTTGTATGATCAACTTATCATCAATATAACAAATAATATTGTTAACTCTATGATTTAATGATGTTGTTGGAGCTATTCTTCTTGAAAAATGTTTTTCCCTTGCATTTTTTGTGACTTAAACTCAGTTGGGCATAAACCTCTTCTATCCTAAATATAAATAGACCTCTTAGGATTAGGAAAAATGTTTCAAATGTTGTGGTATCGATGACTTAGAATTGAAGGTGAGTGCAACTCTTCTTCTCTTCATCTTTTGTTAGGTTTGAATCATCTTTGATTTTTCTTTAGGTGTTATATATGTCTATGTGTGAATAGTTTCCCTTTTTCTAGGATTGGGCCTAGTCTTTGATTGACTATTGGTTGTTTAATTGAATTGTTTTTATGCCTATTGTGTTCTTCGCATGATTCTTTCCTTATTAATTTTTCATATACAAAGGGTTTGACCATCTTTTTTTTCATAATCTTAAATGTATAAAGAGGAACTGGAAGGTAAACCTACATGTTGGACCAATAAGGAAATAACTAGGCTATAAATTATAAAAGTAGGTTTAATCCTTAAAGGAATTAATGAATTAACAATGAGCATAATGTGTTTAATTGAACATAGTTATCACGAAATAATGGTCAATTCAATTAGATACATCTTTTTATCAAATGAATGAAACTTACCTTAGGAAAAAGAATAGAACAAAGACAAAATCTTCTAATAATAATTAAAAAATAAATCCCTCCAAACGAAACTCCATCAGCACATTAAGTGTTGATGCATCTCATTAGGGTGATCCCTTTGCATTCTTAGGGACCACCTTTACTAGTTGAGTTAGGTTAAATTATTTACTTGATTATTAAAATGTTTGAAAGTTTTTAAGGTTTTAAATTGAAAAAAACTAATTTAATTTTTTATTATGTAAATTTTTTAATTGAGTTTGAATTTTTGAAACTGTTATGATCATATTACGATTTAGGAAGTAGAGTTTAAGATTTAATTAAAACACGTTGATATAAACTATCTCTAAAGATTTATTTTTTTAATTTATAGTACTCATTAAAAACTTTCTTTTAATTTAAGAACATACTTAAAAACATTTAAATAATTTAGGGACAAACTTAATAATTTAACCTTGATATAGCAACTATGATTTTGATAATTGGAGGATGGTAAAAGCACATAATCGTGCAATGCTCGTATGTAAAATATACATTGAGTGGAAGAAGTGAATAAAGTAAAAATTAAAAGGAGCTAAAAGCGTGTGATCCCTTATATAACAATAAATAAATGATAAAAAAATGGTTAGTTGGTTACCTCTAGTTACGTGGGAGATTCAGAATACTTATAAACAATCAAAATATTAAACATATTTTATTAAATACCTCAAATTATTAAAAAATGATTTTTTTTATATTTTAGTATAATTAACATTTTTCAATAAAACATTTCAATTTTCCTCTTACTCTATATAAATGGAATTAAACTCATGCCACTCCGGTTGCAAATATCATCCACACTTTGAAGCGAGGCTTCTTGGAGTACCTATGGCAGCACACAGGTTTTTAGTAGCATTAGCATCCCTTCTTCTTTGCTTCATAGTCGGAACTTGTCATGAGAGCGTTCACTTCTCTTCCTTGCAAAGAACCCTCAATGTCACCGCTTCCCTAAAACAGGCACAAGGTAAAACAATACAATAAATCTGCACTAGTTTCGTATTCTATTGCTAATTCCTTTTACGATTCATTAAAACATAAATAAAATTGTTCTCGTTCGAGAGTACAGGTAGTGTAGTGTCTCAATTCTTTGATCGTAAATCCCCTAAGTGTGTCCCTTGATCCCTATTTATACATGAACAACCCTCTAGTATTCTCCCTAATGGACTCCTAACCGTCCCAACTGTCTTCTAACTGACTTTGGGAGATGAGCTTTTGGGCCAGGAAGGAGCTAGTCTGAGTGGACTGGCTTCCTTTGGGCCAAGGTACTATGTTAGGTTGGGGCACATCTGCGCATGGTCCAGTCCGGCGGTACGGTTGCCGCAGTGGCCTAAGCCTACCGAATTTCTGGTCAAGCCGCATCGACCGATACACAACCCTCGTTTCGCTTATGACAAGTTTTAATTCTCTCTTTCCGTCTAAGACGACCGAAGATGGTCCCGTCCTGATTGGCGCGCTCTGGCCGGCTGGATCTTTGGCCTCTTTTCGTCGCACCTCATATAAGTCGCTTGTGTGCGCTGGCTTACTCTGCACGAGACGATTTCTGTATAGCCACTGATCATCCTACGCTTAACCACGACAACCAGATAGTTAGCCCACCCTGCATGAGTGGTCACAGAAGAAGCATGCACCTGACAAATTCCCGAAATTCACCTTGCCAAGAATCCATCCCGATGGGCTTAGGATTGGAGCGAGCCACACACAAACAACTTATAACAAGGCCAAGGACCAAAGGAGGGACTAAGATCCAACCAAATCGAGACAATGCGTAATCAAGATAATGCCAGAGCGGGCACAACAACCGATCTTTTCAAAATCCTGGCCGAGAAGGCCGTCCAACCCAACAAAGACTCGACCCAAATGACCCAAACGCAATTTATTTTCCCTACCAAACGCGTCCCAAAAAGTTGAGACGGTTTAGGAGTCCATTAAGTAGAATACTAGAGAGTCCTTCATGTATAAATATGGACCAAGGAGCACACCTAGGGAGTTACGACTGTGCTCTCGGACGAGAACAATGCCATCTCAGACGATCTCGGACGAGAAAAAAATAAAGTTAATGTATGTTTAATTAAACTTAAACGTGTAATAATACTGATAAACGGCACAGTTCTGAGAGCTGGCATGGACAAAATCACCGTGGCATGGACTCTAAACAATACCGTACCAACTGGGACAGACTCAACCTACAAAACCATCAAGGTGAAGCTATGCTACGCGCCCGTGAGCCAACGAGACCGCGCGTGGAGAAAGACCGAGGATGACCTCTCCAGGGACAAGACATGCCAGCCCAAGATCGTCGCCGACCCTGCGATGCTTCCAACAGAACAGTGCAGAGATTCGAGTGGGTCGTTGAGAGAGACGTGCCCACCGCCACGTTCTTCGTCCGCGCGTATGCGTACCATTCCAGCGACGTGGAAGTGAGTTATGGTCAAACCACCGATGCTAAGAAGACCATCTTCGTCCGCGCGTATGCGTACCATTCCAGCGACGTGGAAGTGAGTTATGGTCAAACTACCGATGCTAAGAAGACCACCAACCTCTTTCAGATTCACTCAATCAGTGGACGCCACGCGTCCCTGGATGTATCCTCTGTTTGCTTCAGCGCTTTCTCGGTGCTGTCACTGATTGTGTTCTTCTTCATTGAGAAGAGAATGGGAAAAGCTTCTTCCCTTCAGAACAAGTGAGTGCGTGCGTGCGGTGCGTGACATAAAAAGACCAGACCAAGTATAAGTATAACTAAACGACGTGGCGATGGCATTGGCGGGTTTAATATTTATAGTGTTACTATACTATTTAATTAATAATCTGGCTCTCACTCGCTTTGAGTTCAACTTGCCTTTCATTTAAAAGGTGTTTCACTTAATCCGCATTAGCCCGACAATGGTTAAATTTCATTTTAAAACTAAATTGCACCTCAAAGATTTTTCAGACTAAAGATGCAAGACTTTTCATTACTTGACAACACTACAACAATTATATTACAGATTTTGTCACTATCGTCGGTGAACGATGAGGCCATTTTTTTTCATTCTCAATTATCTTTAGCAATTCAGTATTACTTTACAAATCTAATAATGAAGCCTGATCTCACAAACGTATGTTACGAGGAAGACGCTATAACAAAACCACCCAAAGCCCATTATATCTATGAGATGAATTCAATAACATTAAAATCTCCGATTACAACATAGGGATGGTTCAGTAAAAATCTCACTTCCAACATGTTGCAAGTTCGTTTGAATCCCCACACATCTTAGGATGAACCAAGTACTTGTAGTCCGGAAACTTTCTCTGTCTTAAAATGCGACACAATCCCTTCCCCTATAATTTTGTTAAAAAAAAATCTCGAATTACTTGATGAGGAGCATTTTAACTTGTAAAGAGCTGAGCCACCTGTGATGAATTCAGTTGAAAGTTGAAACACATTGCAGTCAAATATGCAGTTTCAGTACGAAAAAATAAGAAGTAAATTACAGTAACAGCTTTAATTGAATATTTGTCAAGCAATGAAGCAAAGCTGCGTAACAGTTTTACAACATCAATCACAATCCATGTGCAAAGCATATTTAAGTAATGTTGCAACCTTGCTTCTCTCGAAAGGAAGGAACATGTTGAGCACAAATTGGTTGATTCATGAACTTGCAAATCACCAGTACTAACTCAACTCCGTTATTCCAACTTTAAATAGAAAATTACCTCTAGGTAGACTAGAATAAGATCATAGCTACTCTATCAATGATTAATAAAAGATAATAAATATTCATCCAAACATTAACACATCCTATCGTACAAATTAACTTTAGGGATTAAAATGCATGTCTGTACTTTCCATTCTGTCAGTTCCCACAAGAGATATCCGATCATCATAGACATCAATGTATCCAAATGCATCCGTACCAGGAGGACATTCCAAAGCAGCTTCAAAAACTCTATGGTGTATCCCATGCGAATCAATGGAGTATCCGCCTGTATGATTATGCCCTGCAAGACAGACCTTAACGCAATTGTATCTGTGTATCAAATTTATTACTTCATCATAATTCCACAACAGTGTCTCTTCAGATGCCGCAACGGGATCTAGAGGCAGATGGCAACAGACAACCACCTTCTGTTTCAATTTTGTTGCCTCCAGGAGAACACCATCTAACCATTCAATCTGTTCCTTTCCAATGGCTCCATTGAACATTACAAATCTTCTTTCAAGCCCCTTCAAATTTGTTGGACTATTCTTATCTTCATTTGGATTCTTCTCCCTTAGGATTTTCAAGGCCTCCAATGTTTTTGGATGATCTTGTGGCCAACCAATGGCACTGATGTCATAGCCATCCAGAACTACAAATCTATATTTAGGCACCGGTGAGAAATCATAGTATGCGCTGCCATCAAGTGTTTGGATCTTCAATAATGGAAGTAACTTGCTGCGAGGAAGATTGTATAAGCAGTGATTGCCAATCATATGATACACAGGTCCCCTGAACATCTCAAATTCGTCCACAACTTTCTTTATAGCACCAAGAGATTGATCTTTGGGACAAAATCCATCAACAGTATCACCAAAATTAATCACAAACTTATGCTTCTCAAGACTGTTCCATTCTTGAACTGCTCTCTGCAACACAAGAAGACTATGCCTATAATACCGTGGAACACCAAGGAATGAGCGACCATCAGGAATGTCAGCATATTGGACATCAGAAATCAATCCAAAGGAAAAAAGAGGCTGTGTAGTAGCTTCTCCATTAGAAGAAACCATGATGTCTCTCTCTATGTGCCCCTATCGTACATTCAACATTTATAAAGTCATCAAAGTAGTACTTTCAAAGAGAGCAATCTTATCTAAAATAACACAAACAGGAACCAGTCATCTCATTCTCAAGTCTCAACCTCAGCAATTATTTAGAGAATCAGAAGGGAGAAAATACACAAAGGACAAACAAAAACAAGTAAAATATTGGGTTGCTAACTTAGCATGTGTTCAAATTATCTTACTCTTGAAATTTTCTTATCAAAAGTAGTTCGTCAATCTGAGGTTAGTAAAATGCAGTTTTCTGCTTCCATTCCTCATGTTATATAAGCATAAATAATAGACAGAACTTAGATTTATTAGAAAATACACTTTAGGGAATGAACTTCCTGATTCATGCTTTAGTACAATATAACTAACAAACACATAAACAAATAGGCATTGGATGAAATTCAGAAAAGGAAAAAAAATAATGCAGGGGTGAATAAGGTAATAACCTCACTCCTGCTCTATATCTTTCACTCTCTGGCTGTGAGTATAGCTCACCTAATGAATGATGCCCAAAGCAGCAGGTATTTGAGAATCGAGATGAGCAAGCCCTCTTCTATTTTCTTTTCAATTTGGAAAATTGCTTTGTCTGCATGGTTGCCAAGTTGAGGATATTAAGCAGGGGTGTTTCGGAACTTACTCTGCATCCTGGGAAGATGACCAAAGGTTAATGGCTAAAGAATAAGATAAAGAAAACATGGATATGCTTTTCAATTCAAAGAATCAGGGTTCATCACCCCCATTATTCAAGAGAAAGGGCGTAGAAAGACATTAAAATTGATTCTGCCTCTTCTGTTTCATCTTGGGTTCTTAACCTTTTTGTTCTTGTTGATATCTACATATGATATATACTTCCATGAGTTTAGAATTTTAATAATAATCTATAGCAACATATAAAGGCAATACAAACATTTTTAATATACACATTTTTCGGTCTATTTTACCTTTCAAGTGTTACTGATGCACATGCACTATAACTGCACAATCTCCGCTCTCAATTTCTTTTTAAAAGCAGCGTTACATTATAAATAAAAGAAACGGACAAGCATCATAGTGTCTGTCTTTCTGCTAGTATAATAATTACCTGGCATTTAGACACTGTTAACAGATTAGAGAAATTCAGTTAATTTAGAATTAGATTATATTATTTTCTATCATCTACCCAACTAAATTCGCTGCATCTAAAAATCACAGCCACACAATTAAAATGCGTTATAGCAATGTATTAAAAGAAAATTCATCTTGTAGAATCTACCAATTCGAGTCAAAACCACAATTTTAAATTATTTGCACCTTGAAAGTATTTAAGAAAAAAAAGAAAAATTAATATATGTTAAGCACAATTCACCTAGGACAAGAAAACCAGATGACGAGCAAACTTGAATGTAGTGGCATGAAAATTCCAGTGAAAATTCTAATCGCACAAATGAATTAGAAACAGTCACTAGTTGAAAAAGAAAGGAGATACCTAAGTAGAAGGGCCTATAAGGTGTTTGGTTTTGCCATAATGTTAGATCCATTTTTGTGCTTTCTATTCAAGTTGATTAGAAGTATATTTATGTGACAATTTGGCCTCTTGAACTCTGATTGTCTGGGTGATGCTCCGCTAGGGACAGATTATTAGGAATTGAAATGTGGGTAAGTAAGGAGTCTCACATTGAAAAGAAAAAGAGTAGTTAGTACTTTATAATCGGAAGAACATAATAACGCATTAGACTAGGTTTTGTTTAGAAAACATTTCAGGTCCCATAGCATTCAACTTGTGTCAGGGTTCTGTGCAGCGATGTGAATGTTGCCATATGACCATATCTATCTAAAATTAGAACCTCAATTTATTTGGCATGAAATTGGACAAAACCCTGAATTATATTTTAAATTTTTTTTATTAACGTGGTTTTCTTGCTGAAACATGACAACATCTCAAAAGTATATACATGGAGATATAGATAATTGATAAATATTACAATTGTGTGGAAAATCGGACACCCATGACCTTGCAACGCCGAAACGGAATGGGAATATTTAAGTGAGCTTTGCAAAGAAAGAAAGAACAGAATTGGTTTCAGTTTAGAGCAGCATAAAGAGAATCAATAAAGGGGGAGAGATTAGAGGAAGTACCATAACAGAAGTTTGAAAGGCGAAAGATGTCGTTGTTGACGTTTGTTGAAAACGGAGAGGCAGCAAAATGAGCGGAATGAAATTAGCAAGGGTCAAGGTTAGGAAGATGGTATATTAATAGTCGTTAATTAGGAGAAAAAATAAATAAATAAATAAATATTTTTTTATAAATTAAAATTAATTTATTAATTTATGCATAAATTAATTTATTTAAAAATATTTTTTTAATTTTTATATTAACTAATTTTACCTCAAATAACCGTAGGTAAATGGATTTTTTACTTTATAGCGGCATTAATTTAATATACCAAATTTTGACATGCGGCTTATATTAATTATACAAAAAATATTATTTTTTAATTATTTTTTCAATCGATCAACGAAATTACAGTTTACACATTATATTATTATTTAAATTAAATTATCATATTATTCGTCTAACGTTTAGATTTGTTAACAAATGTTTTAAATTTCTCTAAAAATGGTTGTCTTTAATGAAAAAATAATTTTAAACGTTGTCCGATTTTTTTTTCCTTAAAAAGTGTTCTGACTTCTGAATGATTTTCTTTTACAAAAATATACTTTTATTTTAAATCTTCAATTAATAATTAGTAACCAATTTTTCAAGATAAGAATAATAATAGAATATATTCTTTTAAAATAAAGTATTTTTAATACACATTTCACCTTGTCTCGAATATAAGTAAAATAATAATAACAATAATTCATATTAATTAAAAAAAGTAGTTAACATTATTTAATTTTATTATTTTATTTAAAATTAAATTTGAGATATATTATTTATACAACATTATTTTTTCTTTATCCTTTAATATCTCATCATTAATTATAAAACATATTTCTCTCTTTTTTTTCTTCCTCTATCTTTCTATTATATAATTTGTTTTATGAATAATATTTCTCATTTTTTTTCTATATTATTTTTTTTTAAAACTTGATATCAACAATAAAAAGAATCATTGAAAACAAATTTCAATAAAATATTAGAAATAACTTTATTAGATATATTAAAATTAGTTGATATTTATTTATATTTAAAAATAATATGTATAATATTTTTTTTTGCTTATATTATAGACAAAAAAAAATACTCCCTCCAATCTCGAATGTAAGAAAAAAAATTACAAAAGTGTTGGTCTTAAATATATATAAATCTTAACTAATTTTATTTTATTTAATAAAATTATTTCTAAAATATTTTTATTTAGTAGAAATTTTATTTTCACACTTTTTATTCTAGGTATCAAGTTTCAATGAAAAATAGTGTAGGAAAAGTTTTTATTTCTAAATAAAAATAATAAAAATAATTAATGTTAACTAATTTTTTTAGTTTGTTTAAATTATTTTCTTCACTTTTAAAAACAAAAAAAATATTGATTAAGAAATTTTCTGTCGAAAATTTATCCTATTTTTTTGGTTCTTGCCTCTCCAAGTACAAAGTAAAATATGTTTTTTACGCCTCTTCAAGTTTCACACGCCTAAATATGATAAAAGAAATATAACAAAAGATTTTGAAATAAATGTTTGATTGATTCACTTAGGTTTCTCACTTTCTAAGGTAGTAGTAGTATACAATTAAAAATCCCAACCCTTCTGTTGCTGCCTTCTCAGTCCAAGCTACTGTTAACTGCATCTCCAAGGCTCGTGCTCTCTCCTCTGGCTCTAAGCATCAGTCCTTAAATTCTTCTACCACTAGACCATCTGAGTCTCTTCTCAACATGGATGGCTCTGTTGTACAAGGTTCTCAATTGGCCGCCTGTGGTGGTATTTTGAGGGACTATGATGAAAATTTCGTCTTGCCTTTATAGATATGTTATTTCCTATTTCTTTTTATTTAAACCACTCAAGCCCTATTATATTCATGGGATGAATTCAAGAGCATAAAAATCTCCAATTACTTGATCAGGGGCTAGCATTTTAACTTGGAAAGAGCTGAGCCACCTGCAATTAATTAAGTTGAAAGTTGAAGTAGATTGCAGTCAAACATGCAGTTTCAGTACGAAAACGTAGTAAGTAAATAACAGCAATAATACGTAAGAGTAGTCACGTGGTCATGACCACGGGAAAGAATTTCAAGGAATATTTGTCAAGCAATGAAGCAAAGCTGCGTAACAGTTTTACACGATCAATCACAATCCACATGCAAAGCATGTTTAAGTAATGCTGCATGTTGCATCCTTGCCTCTCTCAAAAGGATGGACATGTTGAGCACAAATTGGTTGGTTCATGAACTTGCAGATTACCAGTACCAGCTCAACTAAGTTATTCCAACTTTAAATAGAAACTTTCCAGTAGGTAGACTAGAACAAGATCATAGGTACTCTATCAATGATTAATAAAAGATATTAGGTATTCTTCCAATAGTATTGTTATATCTCCTACAAGTCTTCCTACTACTTTGTAAAGAAAGTAGTAAATGAAAAAATAATTGCATCTAATGTCTTGGAAATATAAAATGCA
The DNA here is from genome assembly GCA_025330945.1 of Mucuna pruriens. Lineage (NCBI taxonomy): Eukaryota > Viridiplantae > Streptophyta > Magnoliopsida > Fabales > Fabaceae > Mucuna > Mucuna pruriens. Next base: position 321,713 of record JAENHJ010000266.1, on the reverse strand, counting down.
TTCAATACTTACGATCCAAAAAAATGTAAGAGCATTAATAAGATATTGTATGAGGATTTAGAATCATTCTTCTTCCAAACTGCAATGCACCCCCTTATACAAGTTAACTTGGGGGATTAAAATGCATGTCCGTACTTCCCATTCTGTCAGTTCCAACAAGAGATATCCGGTCATCATAGACATCAATGTTTCCAAATGCATCCGTACCAGGAGGACATTCCAAAGCAGCTTCAAGAACTCTATGGTGTATCCCATGAGAATCAATGGAGTATCCGCCTTTATGATAATGTCCAGCAAAACATACCTTAACACAATTGTATCTGTGTATCAAATTCATTACTTCATCATAATTCCACAATAGTCCCTTGTCACTGGCCGCACCAGAATCTAGAGGCAGATGGCAACAGACAACCACCTTCTGTTTCAATTTTGTTGCCTCCAGGAGAACACCATCCAACCATTCCATCTGTTCCTTTCCAACGGCTCCATTAAACATGAGAAACCTTCTTTCAAGCCCCTCCAAATTCATTGGGCTGTTCTTATCTTCATTTGGATTCTTCTCCCTTAGGATTTTCAAGGCCTCCAATGTTTTTGGATGATCTTGTGGCCAACCAATGGCACTGATGTCATAGCCATCTAGAACTACAAACCTATATTCAGGCACTGGTGAGAAATCATAGTAAGCACGGCCATCAAGAGTTTGAATCTTCAATAATGGAAGTAACTTGCTGCGAGGAAGATTGTATAGGCAGTGATTGCCAATCATATGATATGCAGGTCCCCTGAACATCTCAAATTCGTCCACAACTTTCTTTATAGTACCAAGAGATTGATCTTTGGGACAAAGCCCATCAACAATATCTCCAAAATTAATCACAAACTTATGCTTCTCAAGACTGTTCCATTCTTTAACTGCTCTCCGCAACACAAGAAGACTATGCCTATAATACCGTGGAACACCAAGGAATGAGCGACCATCAGGAATGTCAGCATATTGGACATCAGAAATCAATCCAAAAGAAAAAAGAGGCTGTGCAGTAGTTAATCCATTAGAAGAAACCATGGCGCCTCTCCGTGCCCCTATCATACATTCAACATCTATAAAGTCATCAACGTAGTACTTTCCAAGAGCAATCTTATCTAAAATAACACAAACAGGAACCAGTCATCTCATTCTCAAATCTCAACCTTAATTATTCAGAGAATCAGAAGGGAGAAAATACACATAGCACAAACAAAATGCTGGGTTGCTAACTTGGCATGTGTTCAAACTATCTGACTCCTGACATTTTCTTATAAAAAATAGTATCACTTCCCTCCCTCTTGCATAACGGTCTCTTGTGGTCAAGTTCATCACTCTTGAGATTAGTAAAATGCAGTTTCCATTCCTCATGCTATATAAGCATAAGTAATAGACAGAACTTATATTTATCAAAAAATAAACTTTCGAGAATGAATTTCCTGATTCATGAGTAAGGACGATGTAACTAACAAACACATAAAAAAATAGGCATTTGGCGAAATTCCGAAAAGGATAAATAAAAAAACGTAGGGGTGAATCAGGTAATCGCCTCACTCCTGCTCCAAGACTCTAAATGAAGGTCAAAGCAGCAGGTATTTGAGATGAACAAGCTCTCTTCTCTTTTCAGACATTTATACACTGTTAATAGAACAGAGCAATTGAATTAATTTAAAATATATTACTTTTATCCTCTAACTAAAAATTTCTAAATTCTCTACATCTAAAGATCACAGCCACGCGATTTATGTGACAAAAGGTTCAAATCAGATAGAATTTTCCTTTCCAGAAGGTCTATATTGGATAGAACCCTGAATTATATATTTTTAAAAAAATGCATTAATGTGGCTTTCTTGCTGAAACGTGGAAACATGTAAAAAGTAAACGTAGATACTACAATATTAGGGAAAGGCGAAGGAAACAGACAGATCAGTTTTGCAAACAAAGAAAGAATGAGGCAGTAAAATAAAAGGGACGTACGGGTGTTAGGTAAATTGAAACGGCAATATATGTTGCTATGGACGTTTGTTGAAAACAGTGAAGCAGCACAATGAATGGAACAGAATTCCCGTCAAGGAAAGAAAGTGTGCTAGTACGGGCACCGAGTCCGGTTTGCGAATTGAGAGAGCTAGCCAATAAATTGAGCCATTCAGGCTGTTATCGGAGAAACGGGACCCGGGGTCTTCTATTTTATACGTCACTTAGATAAACATCATTTAATCATCTCAATTTTATTCATAATAAATATTTTTTTAAAACAATCTTTTTAAACTTGGTATTAATAAAATTAAATTAATTAATATTTATTTATATTTAAAACTAATATTCATAATATTTTTTATTTATTTATATTTGAAACTAGAGTAAGTACACTAATATAATAAAAATTCTCTCTCTCACTTGCTAGTTAGCTAACTTTTGGGACAAAAGTGAGTTCTCGACAATGATAATAAATATTTTGCACATATGTAATATAACAAAAAAATTATTTCTCACATGTCTATTTCATAAAGTTATTTTTTTCAATAATAATTTAGAGATAACGAAACAAATTTACTCAATTCGATTTGACTCGTTCTATTTTTCTTACGTAAAAAACTAGTCAAGATAAATCAAATTGCTTAGTGAATAGTGGTTAAAAAGTTAAGCTTGTCTCTATTATGGATAAGTTGGCAAACCAAACAGGCTAACCTACTAAATTTTTTAAATGAATAAAAAAGAGAAAATTATAAAATCAAAAACATTATCAAAGAAAATAATTTTAGGCTCATATTAATTAATATTTCTGTCACATGTATAACTATTAATTTTTAATTAAATTATTTCAAATAATTTTTCTAAATATCTTGTTTTCATCACTAACATCGATACAAAATTATTCAAGAGTCACATCCATCTTTATTAATCATCTTTAAATAGGAATGTAAATGACTTAGTTTGATTTAATTTATAACATAACCTAATTAAGCATAATTTTGATTATAGCTTTTTGTTTTTTTTATTAAGCGACACAACTTGACCTTAGTCGGTTTGGTAGTTTGGTCAACTAAATAAAATATAATATATTTTAAAAATAAAAAATATTTTTTTAAAATAAAGTGTTGATTTAAGTCATTCAAAATTAAAATATTTAAACATACAAAAACATAGCTAACAATAATTGTTTACAATCATACCACAATTAAAATAATTGTGTATATCACGTAAAAAGTTTAAAATGACTCACAAATATACCACTTCAACTGAAGCACAATAAAATATTAGGCATGTTATCAAAGACTTTAACATATGTCTAAATTAAAATACAAGTCTAATTATTCAATTCAACACTATCAATAAATAATTATAATTTTATTAGTAATATTATAAGAAGGTTGAGTTGCGTTGGATTTGATTGATCATGTTGAAAACTCACTACCCCGACACCAAACTCAATTATAATTGGGTCGGGACAAAATAAACTCAAACCAACCTGATGACTCAACATGTTGAGTTGGATTGATTGGGTTCGCCAGTTGATCACGACCTACTTACACTTATATCTTCAAACATATATATTGATCATAAATAAAATATTACATTTATATTGAAAATGACATGAAAATCCAAAAACTAACATTATTTTATTTTATTAATTTTCTAATTAAAAAAATTGTTTGCTCAACAGACTAGCCTTTCCCAACACGAAGCAAGTTTAATTTTGGACTTGACAAAACAAGTTGGTGGGTTGAAACCTTTGACCTAACTTGCCTAAAAAAAACAAGTTAAATTTTCTATTTTATTTGGATCGAAAAATAAATAGAAAGTGGGAAAAAAAAGAAAATGAGTAAAAAAATAAAATCAATTTTTGCACCAAAATAAATAGAATAAAAAAAAATTAGGATGCGTAAATTGAGAGGAAAAAAAATAAAAATAAAATTGAAGTTTTTCTACTTATTTAATTGGATAAAAACGTGAGGATAGAAGAAATATAATTATAATAAATGATATTTGTATCCTTATAACGTAATAAGTGTAATAATTTATTACTTATTATAATACAATACATTTCTTTATAAAAATAATTAAAAAATAATACTAAATATTATTCATTTTAAATTATAAAAACTAATACAATTTGGTATAATTGTTAGATAATTATTTCTCTTGTTCATGTTGGAAGATTCAGACGTGATTTTCTAGTAAACACAATTGTATTCTTTCTTCCTCATTTTGGTTACTTGTCTTTCTCCTCTATCCGTCCCTTTCTTTATAGTAGCAAAAAGGGAGTCTATGTGAGGATGTGACACCGGTGCCTGATAGGATAGACGTCTGACTCCTAACTTGTGGCACGTAGTAGGCAAGTTCTCATGCATATGCATTCTGACTACTGCGTCTGTCAAGCAACACCCCATGCAAGCATTAAATGCTATGTGTACTACGCCAGTCACTACTAGGATAGTCAATTGGGAAGGAATTGGTTGATTGGGAGAACCCCTGACTGACTGGTACATAGCCCCTCAAGCATCAATCATAGTAAAGGTGCTTTATATGATGGTTTCTTTTAAGCCTAGCCAGCTCGAGAAAGGATTTGACTGACCAGTATAGTCACTCAAAGCTAGGAGTCCCTTGGAATTTTCTTTTATTGTGGATGCTAAGGATTCTGGTAGGATCGCAACACTTGGCAGCTACTTCATTTGTAGTGGGGATGATGTGCCAGTGTCATTACTGTGGGTGGTTGGCACTTCCACTCCCCACCCTTGGATGTAGATCATAGGTTGTGACGTTTCGTTATGGACCGTTGGATTGCACCCTTGGTAACTCTTCTCTTTTCCCTCCTTACATGACTTAATTGATGGGACGTGCTCGAAACATTTCAGGTCTGTTATTAGTCTTTTCCTCTTCCCTTTTATGCCCATGGTGCGTCTTTTCTTCCTTCCTTCTTTACAACCTGCTTCTGGTGCTTCCTTCCTCCCTTCTCTACAACTTGCTCCTAGTGCTTCGTCTTCCTTCGTGATTTCTGCTCTTCACTTCTAGTATTACCAACTATAACGAAGAGAGGTAACTTCCTTGACTTTCCACCTTCCTCTTCTTGGTTTTTTTTGGGTTAACCTTCTCTAGTGACCCCCCTTTTGGGGGTGGCATCTGTGTTTTAGGTCCTTGCTTTGATCCTCACATGATTTTTATTGTAGGAGGAGTCGCCTTCGAAGGGCCATCTATTGTGCCCTACTCCTCCAATGAGGTGACGACTAGCTCCTCAAAGCAAGGAACCGCTTCCTCTACTTCCTCCAGTTCTTCTGACGGGGGAGACTGACCTTTCGCATTCGGTATCAAGTGAAAAAAGGGAAATACAATCGCTGGTAAGGGGTCATAGGGAGGGCCTAACGAGGGGCCCTTGTTTGACTGGGTTAACGAGAATGCCCTTAAAGTATTTTTGATCTATACAAACCTTTCTTCTGTTGATGGAATGACCAGAACCATCTACCGTCGGGGTCCTTGGTCTCTAAAAGTTCTACCTTGTCGAGTGGATGAACCTATTTGCAGGGAACCAGCTACTGGGGAAGTCGCCTTCTTTTATTTGTATGACACCTTGCCTTTCAACTTGGGGATATGCCTACCTTTCACTCAATTCGAGCAGTTTATACTTTGTGTCCTAAACATTGCACCCACTCAGCTTCATCCCAGTAGTTAGGCTTTTGTTCTAGCCTTTCAACTATTGTGTGAAGATTTGAAACAGATGCCTTCTTCGAGCATTTTCTTCTAGTTTTTCTTGATTCGACGATCGAAAAAGGTGGGTTGGTCCTTTTTAAATAGCCGACCAAGACCGACCCCTATTAACGCCTTTTGGTAGGCCCTGCTAGTAAGCCCTTTTTTCGACTTTCTTGAACCCTATCACTGGCCATGTTCATTAATGTTGAGAGGGCCTACTTGGAGAAATGGGAGGATGAATTCATAATTGAGCTTCAAGGGCTACTGATCCTTTCTTGTGCTTACCTTATTAAGAATGGTGATTATTTTCTCTTCTATCTTCCCTTTTGTTGGTTGTTGTTCTATTTTACTAACGACTATTTTACTTTGTTACATGTTATACCCCTTCTGAACTTAAAGCCATGAAGAAGAGGAAGGCACCTTAAACTTCCTCTGCCTCTACCACCGATGCTCCCACTGTCCTAGTTGTTTCTACCCAATCGATTGTTGTTTCTCATCCTCAATCGACTGTTTCTACTAAGGATGTTCCTACTCTCTGCCCAACAGATTGTTGTATCAAATCCTCAGCTGGTCACCTCTATTGAGGATGTTCTTGCTTTAGGGGCCTTCGAGCTGGATGACACTACTACTTCTTGTGAGGAGGCAAGTAGGAAACGACCTCAAGAGGTGATTGAGGTGCATTTCCCTTCTTTCGAAGAAGAGATTGCACCTCTTGAGGTGACTCTAGGTGACATAGCCTCGTCTACTACTAGGAACTAGAGATCTATTGTGGCTAGCCGTCCAATCATCCCCTCTGTTTGAAATTCCAAATTCCCTTTGTTCGACGCGTAGACGACATATGGCTACGTCTTCAAATATCAACAAAGTGGACATTCTTGGGCTTCCTGGTGGATTGAAGGTGCTTTAGGCCTATTCTAGCTACTCCCTCATCCTTTCTCGGACCCTTAAACGAAGTTTTAGGGAGTTGGGATCATGATCAAAGAAGTTGGTCGAGGTCGTTCAAAAGCCCTAGGAAGAAAATGTGAAGTTAAAGGTGGCTCTTCATCCTATCGAGGAGAGCTCCCAAGACAATTGTCAATGTAGAAATTCTACAAACATAGCTATTGTCGGCTATTATTGAGGCCAAGGATAACTTAGCCATTAAAGTCCAACTAGAGGAATGTTAATGGCTGAGTTGTCACATTTAAGGGGTCGAGCGGTTGCATTGGAGGCTGAAAAGCAAAAACTGGAATTTGAGACTCAAAGGCTAAAGGCTAAGAAGCAACATTTAGATGCTAAGAAGCATGAGGTAGAGGCAAAGAAAAGGTGTTGAGAAGCAAAAGGAGGAAGAGCTTCTTAAACAAAAGGGGGACGAGCTAGCCGAAAAGGACTTAGCGATTGTAGATCAATTTGAGGTTGGTTTTCCCGTGCTTTGGAGCAAGTTTCTTTCTTGCATCCTACTATAGATTTGTTTAAGACGGGGGATTTTAAAGAAGTAGTAGACGACCGGTTAGCAGAAGCCATTACTCCCCTCGGCTCTCCTGCGTTGTAACTTAGTAAGATTTCTTTATGTTTTATCGACTTCCACTTTTTTGTATTTTGTTTATAATGAATGGGATTTTTGTTTTAAGTATTTATCGACCTTTTTCCTACTTTTCTTTCTCACGTTTTTTTTACCACCTAGTGTGTGGTGGTGGTAGGGGGGGCAGATCTTTCGACCGCCTTGCTCATGGACTTTAAATCGTCTTAAGGGGGGGGGGTATTTTGATCTCTTCCCTTAGGAACTTCAACTCGTCTTAAGGGGTCTTTTGACCGTCTCACTTAAGGACTTCAACTTGTTTTGAAGGGTCTTTTGACCACCTCGCTCAGGGACTTTAACTCGTCCTGGGTGTGTCTTTTGATTGCCTTTCTTAGGGACTTTGATTCATCTTGTCCTTGGGGGATCTTTTGACCACCTTGCTTAGGGACTTTAACTCATCCTCAGGGGTCTTTTAATCGCCTTGCTCAAGGACTTCGATTCGTCTTAGAAAAGCCTTTTAATCGCCTCGCTCAAGGATTTTGATTCGTCTTGGGGGGTCTTTTGACCTCCTCGCTCAAGGCATTTGAGATGGCATTTGATTTAGCTTGATTCGTCTTGATTTTATTGAGATTGAAAGTAATTTATACGTATTTATAACATTAACTATAGTAAAAACACAAGCTTGTTGTATTCCATGTACGAGGGATCTTTCGTCCGTCCAAGTGTTCTAGTTTATGTGCTCTTTTCCATACTTCTTTCATGATCATGAAGGAGTCTTCCTAGTTTGGGGTGAGTTTGTTGGCGTTAGTATTTTTGGAGGATAAGGTCTTGGTTTCTAAACTACCAGGAGGACACTTTTTTGTCGTATGGTATTGCTACTCTTGCTTTAGCCACATATTCCTTTATGTGAACTACCTTGAGCACTTCTTGCAATAGGTTGAGATTTTGTTCGTATTTCATCTTCATTATGAGCTCTGTGAAATAAGATAGTCTAGGGAGATGGTTCCCTGATTTCGACTAGGATGACAACCTCCATGCCAAATATTAATTAGAAGGGTTTTTTTGGGTTGTGAATTAGGGTGTGGTATGATATGACCATAATACCTTAGGAAACTCCTCTACCCACCTCCCTTTTGCTTCCTTCAATCTTCTTCGTAATCCTCTCAGTATTACTCTATTGGCTGACTCCACATGTCCATTTGTTTAGAGGTGTTTTACTGAGGTGAATGACTATTTTATCTTCAATTATGAACAAAACTTGCACACTGATCAAGATGCAAACTAGGTCTCGTTGTCCAAGACTATTATAGCTGAGAGTCTGAAATGGCATATCAACTTCTTCCATTAAAAACATTTGACTCTTTTAGCAAGATAGTGGTGACCAGTTCTGTCTCTATCCACTTTGTGAAGTAATCCACTACCATGATCAAGTATTTTATCTATCTCGTTGCCACTAGAAATGGCCTAGGATGTCGACACCCCACTTGTGGAAGGGCCATGGTGACATAACTAAGTGTAAAGGTTCCAGCAGGGCTTTGTGAATGTCTGCAAAACTCTGACATTTGTCACATCTTTTAACGTACTCTTAACAATCATCTTCTATTGTCGCTTAGTAGTAACCAGTCCTAGTGATCTTGCTTGCCAAAGCTCGACCTCCTATATGGGATCCACACACCCCTTCATGTACCTCTCGCATTATGTATTCCGCTTCCTCAATATCTAAGCATCTCAGCAACGGGAAAGAGAAACCTCTCCTATATAAGTGTTCACCTATCAAGGTATATTTAAGTGCTTCCTATTTTAATCTTTTGGCCACCTCTGGGTTTTTTGAACGACATCTTCCCTGAAGTATTCGAGGAGTGGATTCATCAATGTTTGCTTCATTTCCAAGCAGCATATGCTCAACTCTTCGACTGTTGGCCTGTAGATTTTCTCGTGGATGACCAAACGGTTGTTCCCGCATCTATGAGTGCTTGCCAACTTTGACAACAAGTTGACCCTCTCGTTTTTCTCTCAAGGGATGTGAAGGAGTGTGAACTTTTCGAATGATGTTGCCAACTTTGTCACCTTATCCCAATATATGATTAGTTGGGGTTTTCTTTCCTGGTAGTCTTTGTTCACTTGGATAATGACTAATTTAAAGTCACTTTTGACCATTAGAATCTGGGCCCGTAACTCCCCTGCTAGCTTCATTCCAGCTAATAGTGCCTTATATTCAACTTGGTTGTTTTTGGCTTTAAATTTGAAGTGCAAAGACTGCTCAATCAATACCTTGTCAGGGCTTTCCAGAATGACACCTGCTCCACTTCCTCTTTGATTTAATGCTCTATCAACATATATGAACCATTCTTTGCCATTGTTGTTACCTTGGTCGACTAGGGCTAGCTCTATCATGAAATCAGCCAGGGCTTGTGCTTTAATGTGACTCGTTCTTTCAAAGGATATATCAAACTCGGAGAGTTGAACAATCCATCCTACCATCCTCCTGGCCAATTTGGCTTTCGCAGGACTTGCTTGATGGACAAGTCTATCTGGACGAATTTACGATTACTTTGAAAGTATGGTCGGAGCCTTCTTGACGTGATGATTAAGGCGAAGGCAGCTTTTTCAATCTTCTAATACTGCTTCTTTGGGCCATGCAGGACTTTACTCACACAGTAGACGGGTCATTGGTCCTTATCCCTTTCTTGAACTATAGTTGTAGTGACGATGTCATTAGATATTAATAAATAGACTAGAAGAGGATTACCTGGAATTGGCCTTGTGAGGATGGGGGTGATAGTACACTGATTATACCCCTTAATAGGTCTTTTAAATGGGAGAAATAGAATAAACTAATGGTTAAAAATCGAGTGTTAGCTAAGATTTGTATTTCCTAAGTTTAACTAAGGAATAAACAAATCCTGGCTAAGTTTTTGTTGTTAGCTAATAAAAGGCAAGTCTTGTTTTGCAGGGCAAAGGAGAAGACTAAGATGAAGTCAAAGACAATGAGGAAGTCATCTTGACTAGACAAAGTCAACCTCAAAGTAGAGCCGACTCCCATCCAGAATCGGATCCATCATGACTCTAGAAGACCGACTCCACCAAATGCAAGACTCAAGCACATATGAATGTAATTAAGCATGTAGGGGTTAGGGAAGTAGTTAGATTCGTTGTTTTTGGTAATTTTGTTAGACCAAGTAGTTGAGTTCGTTAATTCAGTTAGTATGGTGATGGAGTTTAGGGTTTAGGGTTTAAGGTTTAGGGTTTAGGGTTTAGGAATACGTGTCAACATCCTTGGGTTAGCGAGATCGATCGGACACAACTACACCCAGCCCACACACTTTTCCATTCCCCAACGCTAAAATTCCTTCATACCTCTTTGTTCCATGGCACTTCAGTATGGTGATCGCTCAAGCTCGAGCGAAAGCAAGACCAGGAGATGAGTATTGTGGCTGATTGTCAAGAGGGGACTATCAGGACACGCTGACACACTACTTGATAACTCACCCCTCCGTATCATGACCATCACAGGCAAAACTACTACTTACGGTTGTCGGAGAAAGTCGATCATCATCTTTCCACTACATCCACTTCTCGTATCGGTACTTTGACTAATCAATGAATGTATATGTTTCTTTACACTTGTATGCCTGTAATTCTTGGAAATTTAATCTGCTCTTGATTTGTATGTTTGTGCATGTTAAGACTAGATCACACCTAGATTAGGGTCTAGTTGGAAACTACCTAAGCAATAATATAGATCATCCTTAGATAATCTATGTTAGTCACGAGCTTAATCCCTACTCACTCGAGGTTCTGGATTGTGTAAGTCCTGAATCGGTAATGGACGAAAGTTAGGCAATTGCCTTAGGAAATAGGTTGGCGAAGAAATATTTGCATGCTAGGAATTCAAACCAGAATCGTTCTTTGACCTCATTGCATCCAATCTGATAAATATATGTTTGATAAATGTACATTAGATAGATATCGATTAGATAATGTAGATTGTAATTCGATACTTAAACTATAATCTCTACCCATCTGTTAATTCTATAGTTAGATCTTTACATTTCTTGCAATTTACTTTATTGTCAAAACCCTTATATACAGTTTCTACACAAGTCGCATCCTACCGCCTAGCTTTGTAATCTTTTCAGCTTCGTACCTTAGAAATATAGAAACAAAAGTGTCCTTGAGAAGAATGACCTAGGTTGACCTTGTGCTACTTTAGCTAAGGAAAATCTAGTATTTTGATAGGGAAAATGACGACTTAATCCTTAAAGAAGCTATTAGGGTGTCGCTAGCATTGTTTCCATTTTCTAGAATACTTCCTTACTTTCCTCGGTCCACAAGAACTTTTCACTCTTCTTTAAGTAGTGAAAAATGGGGAGGGCTATTTTAGTGGACTAAGATAGGAAGCACAACAGGGTCATAATCCTTCTTACCAACTGTCGTACTTCCTTAATGTTCCTTGGGCTTCTGACGTTGATGATGGCCTGTCACTTCTCGGGATTGGCCTTGATCCCCCTCTCAATCAACACAAATCCCAAGAACTTCTCAGCTTGGACTCTGAATGAGTATTTTTCTGGGTTCAACTTCAATTGATGCCTTTTCAAGACTTTGAACACTTGTTGTAGTGCATTATAATGCTCTCTTGTCGTTATCAACTTGGCAACCATATCATCGACATATACCTCAATGTTTCAGCTTGTTACATCCTTGAAGATCCTGTCCATCAATTGTTGGTATGTGACACCTGCATTTTTCAAACCAAAAGGCATTATCTTATAGTAGAAGATTCATGTGTCGGTGATGAATGTAGTTTTGGCCTTATCATGTGGGTGCATCTTGATTTGGTTCTATCTAGAATAAGCGTCCATGAATTTTAGTGATCCACAATCGGATGCGTCGTCGACCAGTTAGTCTATGTTGGGTAGTGGGTATGGGTCCTTCAGGCATGTCTTATTTAAGACAATGTAGTCCGTGCACATCTGTCATTTTCCACTAGGCTTTTTGACCACGAAAACATTGACGAGCAAGGTAGGGTATTGCAGCTCCCTGATGAAACGAGCCACTAATAGCTTTTTAGTTTCCTTCTTAGCTGCCTTTTGTTTTTTTTCTCCTAGTAGCTTCCTTTTCTAAGCAAACGAGCGTGTTCTTGGGGCGATGGACAAGCGGTAACATAAGAAATATGGGTCGATCCTAAGCATGTTAGCTAGAGTCCATGCAAACACATCTCGGTTTTCTGTAAGGAACAAACTAAGCACTCTTCTAATTCCTAAGGCTGCATCGATCTTCATCCTCTACGTCCCGAAGGGGCCAATCTAAACATCCTTTGATTCCTCAGTCGACCATGGTCTTCAATCTTCCAGCTTTTGGCGAGGGTCTAGATTCAATAAGTTGATAAAAGCTTAGCTATTACTGGGTCCCTCATAGTCGACAAGTCTCGTCCCTACCCTCAAACTCTTTTCATAGCACCGATAGGTTATTTTTTATCTGCCTTTGATGACACCTACCCCCTTTCCTATTGGGTATTTCATACAAAGATGCGGGGTGGACACCGCTACTCGTAGCCTATTTAGAGTTGACCACCTTATGACTATGTTGTAAGAGGCCCAAGTATTGACCATTTTATAGGAGACCAGTATGGTTCGTGCACTTGCTCCTACTCCAAACACAATCTCAATCTCCATTATCCCCCTTATTTCTACTCGTTCCCCTATAAATCTGAATAAGGTTTCCGAGCACTCCTCTAGGCTAGAGGTGGGAAGTCCTAATTTTTGGAATGTTGACCAGTAAAGAACGTTGGTGGAACTCCCTTGATCTATTAAGACTTTTAATCTTGTAATCTCTGTTATCAAGCGAAATGATCATAGGTCATCTTGATGAGGCGGGGTGCCTTCATAGTTCTCGTCAGTGAAACATATGACCAGGACCCTTAGGCAAGGGGCATTGCCTTGGACAGCCATGACGACCCTCACATAACTTTTCCTTGCTGACATTGTCCTTCCACCGAATGTGCCACCTCTGGATATGGTAATGATGGTGCCACGGTAGAAGGTGTTAGGACGTTGTCTCAATATACTTCTCTCTCAGCTTTTTTGCCTCTACTTCCCTTCTTTGACCAGTTCGTTGCTGGTCTCAACTGGCTCATGATTGGTCTCTTACATTTATTGTCGGCCTCTCATTTCTTGTCTAGACAAAGCGGCCTAAATGACCTTATTGGATAAACCTTTATATCTGGACCTATAAGGTTTTATAGTCCTCTACGGTGTGCCCATGTGCCCGATGGAATTCGCATCATTCCTCCCAACTGGATCCTAGTTGCTTGCCCATGGAATGCGAGAATTCCAGGAGGTACTGTACACCTCCTGTAGTACTTGGGCGCGCCTTGTCTTCAATGGAGTAAATTGGGTTAGCTCATCATTGGACTGAGCCTGTATTCTATAGCCCCTTTCTCATGAGTGGGCCCTTGCGGGGTGGTCGTGTGTAGGCTTTGCTTGAAGTGCTGGAGGTTGGTGTTCAACTTCAAGGCAGTTAGCCAGATCCTCCTCGACCTCAATGTGTTTTTCTACTCGGGCTCTTATCTCTTCTGGACGGTCTTCTCAATGCCAACGAGTCACTGAGTTGATCGACATGTAGTCCCTTATGGAAGGCTTTGACAAAGAACTTTTGATTTGGGTCATTTACTCGAACCATAGCATTGTTGAATCTAGATAGGTATCCCTTCAAGTTTTCACCCTTCATTTATTTGATATCAAACAAATTTGTCACCTCCAACCGTTTTGCTTTATTTGCCGCAAACTAGGAGATGAATGAAGTGGCTAAATTGTCGAACGTCTGGATGGTTCGGGCAAGAAGACCCGACAATGAGGGTGTCGCTCCCCCATTGATGTACACTTGGGCCCATAAAGCTAGTAAATACACACGAGGGTCTTTAGTCCCGTCAAAGGGATCTACCACTAGTTTCCTAAAGTTGGCCAGGATAGGAGTACAGTCAATCTCCTCGCTAAAAGGTTGTTCTCAAAATGTTGGGGGAGTTGGCCTAGACTGATTCGGTCAATCAATTCTTTCTACAATTGTTTTCATGGTTGCCAGCTATTGATGGAGCTCCTCCTAGTGCAATTCAACCATTTTCACCGCCTTCGCATGTCTTTCTTCTGCCACACATTGTCGCTTCTCCATTTCTTCCTATCGTCTTATCATTTTGACGCTGAGTCGTGACTACTCGTCTCTTCTTTCTTGTAAGGAAGCTATTGCCCACAACAGTCATTGTAAGGTATCATCATCTCCCACATTAGTGGAGCTCACCTAGTTTCTAGTTATGAGCATGATTGCACTTTGTCTACACTTTTTGAAGAGCTAGGGCATTGGAAAAGTTTTCTCGAGGTCTTACGGTGGGTGTCAATGTTCACGCCGGAAGGTCCGGATGTGGTTTCCTAGTGAACACAAATGTATTATCTCTTCCTCACTCTAGGTACTTGTCTTTCTCCCCCCCTTTATCCCTCTCTTTATAGTAGCAAAATGGGGATCTATGTCAGAATGTGACACTACTGTTTGATGGGAGAGACGTTTGACTCCTTGCTTGATCCAGCTTGTAGTTGGCGAGTTCTGAGGCACGTGCGTCTTAACTAATATGTCAAGCATTAAATATTATGTATACATTAGAATAGTTGAAGAGAAGAAATTGGTTGGTTGGAAAAGTCCCTAGCCGACCAGTACATCACTTAAATATGTTATTTTCTTAAATGAATTTTAGTATTTCGATAGATTAGTTATTGATTTGTAAGTAAAGATATCTGAATTAAAAAATATATTATAAAATGTATTTTTAAATTAAATAATTTTTTATACCCAACTATTTATAAATTTCCACTATGTTCTAAATAAATCTAACTCATAAAATAGTATTGTTCCATGCTAGTATTTGAGACCCAAATTCTTCAAATATGTATATATCGACATAACAAAAATTACTAGATAAAAGTTAGAAAATATCAAATAAGCCCTGTTGCAAAATTGTGGAGGCAGGAAGAAAAGGGTGTATCATGCAGTGCCGACACCACACCACTCACACTATCAGCGTGGGGGAAAACATATGTAAGGGTAAAACCCGAATGAATGAGGTGTGTTTTCATTCTTTGATTTCTACGCCTCTTAGACTTTTTTTCACACTGGTAGTAATTATTGCAGGTGAGACCACACCTAGTGAGACCCTAAGAAGCTACGCAAGGCCAAAACTACATTCGAGGAGAATATCACCAAGATTCAATTTTTTGGCCTACCGCACAATATTTGGTGTCAAAA
This sequence comes from Mucuna pruriens, assembly GCA_025330945.1. NCBI lineage: Eukaryota > Viridiplantae > Streptophyta > Magnoliopsida > Fabales > Fabaceae > Mucuna > Mucuna pruriens. The sequence continues at coordinate 306,219 of JAENHJ010000266.1, read as the reverse complement.
AAACTTTTACTCTTTATTCAAGTCACAAAAATTATTCTTTCACTAAAATTATATATAATTAATATTTTAGAACAGACTGATTTTTAGTTATAAAATTTTAAACGGTTAAAAACTAAAATCAGTTTCTAGTTATATTTGGGTTGGATTCAGTTAATTTTCTTTGACAATATAACACTATCTCTTTTGTGGCGATATTGACCGGTATATTGCAATTCGATGCTTACTAAAAAATAGTTTATAACAACTAATTAATTTTAAAATAAAAAATATTTGTGATTACAACATTTATATTGTCTAAAATTTTAAAATATATTACAACTAATATTTTACCATGTACATCGTATAGAATAAATATTTATTTTATATAATTAAAATTTATGTTAAATAAAATTGTTAAATATATAAATTGTATTATAATTAACATTTATAATAAAATATATTTTTCATGCATAGAATTTTAAATTTATAACAAGTAATTTATATTAAGATACTATGCTATTTTAATTATCCAAAAAAATTATTTTTAATTATTAATATTTTTTTAAAAGGTTAAAATTCAATTTAGAACTGAATAGATTGAAAATAATAAATTGAAGAATATAAGAGATTATTTTTTTTTCCTAAAATATTCTCAGCGAAAAATGATAGTTATAAATATTTTTGTTCAAGATAATCACTCTAGTATGTGTGTATATATATGAAAAAAAAATTTAGACTAATAAATTATTATTATTTATTTTACGAATATCATAATAATTTAATATTTAATTTAAAAATAAAAACTCTTATTCTTCTCTTCTTCCTCATATTTCAATTATAAAAGTGAATGATTTTTTTTATTCTTTTTTTTTTGTATTTCTCTTTATTTCATCTTTTCTCACCAAACCACCACTTCCTTATACATACTTGTAACATCAATCAACAATCGAGTTATTTGCATATAAAGAAAATGATAGAAAAAATTGATAAAAAAAATATAGATAGATAATTAGTTATTTACCTTTTTTAATAAAATAATTATAAATTCAACATTACCTAAATTAATTAATTAATTAATTATGTTTAGATTAATGAGATAAGAAATTTGTTGATTCAATTTTTTTAACTACACATTTAAAAAATTAAATTCAATTGAGAAATTGTCCCATTTTTAATGTGAAATTTACATGTTTTTTATCAACAACATTATGTGATCCGATTTTTTAATAATACTTTAAGATAAAAGACAAACTTAAATTAATGAAACAAGAATCAAATTATTTTGTTAATATGCTTGATAAGGGAGAAGTTTGCATAAAAAAAAAAGTAGAAGAACTTCTCCACAATGTGATCATCACATATTATACACACTAGTGTATGATGTATATATTCATCTATAACATTTAAAAAAATATATCCATAAAATAAATGTCATTTATCAATCTTAAAATAAAAATTATGAACTAAAAATAGTTATTTTAAAATTTAAAATGATGAAAATCAAATAAAAAATATTTTATAAGAAAAAAACTAAAATTTATTTATTTTATCGAAAAGATGAAAAGCGACTAAATTTTTTTAAAAAACTAAAATCAAAACTCACTTATTTTATAAAAATTAAAAACCTATTTAATATATATATATAATTTACTGTACGTTCGATATTTATTTTTAAAAAAATATTTTAAAATGCAACTAAACAAAATTACAAGATAACAAGTGAAAGATGGTGCAAGACACATAATATAATGTTAAATTGACTGAACAAAAATAGAAAATACGACTGAGTTGTTTTGCATTATATTATAGATTATAAATATAGATTTATAGACATAGATATAGCCCATATATTTAATAAAAATAAATGCTACACTTACTAATATAAAATCAAATAAATTCATAACTGGTATTTTCTGGAACGTTTCCCTTAAACGTACGCTATCGCTTTAAAATCCTTTAGTTAACTTTTATAGTTAATAAAAATACGAAAACCATGGAATATACCTTATTTTTTGGGGTAATAATGTAAATATACTTAAAAGTCAGAATTGAGAAAGTTTTTTAATATTGCCTGATAAATTGTAATTATAGTTGAGAAAAATCTTTGGCACCAATTATCACTTAAAACATTTTATAAGTCATATATGTCATCTGTTTTGCTAACGAAGTGTTTATCACCAAGACTTTAGACCAGCTTATTTTTGACTGATAGTTTATGATAAATATGGGTGAAATATAGTTTTGCCGTACTAGTTAAAATAATTGAGGTTACTTAAGTTATACGACAATTAAGTTGATGATACAAAATCTCGTGATAATATAAAAAATATAACCAAAACAATTTTATTAGAAAATTAAACTTTCCAAGTAATTCTTATTATTTAACTGATATAAACATAAATGGCAGCATTTTTTCTATTAAGGAATAAAAATAAAATCAAAGAATTTGTGATTGAAAAATAATAACCACCAGTGATGCGGTGATGAATAAAAGAAGCAGCAGTGGGAATGAGAGCGCGAATGAAAGCTGAACTTGTACAAGAAACGAACAGAGACAGTGGTTCTCGCTTTCCGCACAGACGAATCAATCACACCACGCCAAAACCGTAATTCGACCATCCAATTCACGACATGTAACAAAACTCCAATCACTTTCGCCGTCGCCATCGATTTCACAATTCTGTTCCGTTTGTTCGGCCATGGCGTTGCGAAACGGCGGCACAAAGCTCTCCTTCGAGGTTCTCAGCGTCGAAGGCGAATCGGATCCAAACGAGCGCCACCGCAAGAGGCGCAGGCACCGCGCCTCCAAGAGGAAGAAGAAGCTTCTCGATCCCGCCGATTCCGTCGATCCGCATTCGACGCCGATGGAAAACGGAGGAGTCTGCAACGGATTCGAGCTCGACGCTAATAGGTACTGCGCTGGCGGAGGGAGCGTCGTGTACGAGGAGGTGTGCGAAGAGAGCGTACGCGAGGTTGCGGCGGCGCGTGAGGCGGAGAGCGAGGTTCCGACGTCCGTGCGCGGTGGCATCGAGGGGTTTAATTTTGGGGAATTGAGGCAGAGGAACGTGAGTTGTGGGAGTTCTGAGGATATAACGGCTTCGGTGGTGCGCGATGAGAGTGCGGTTGGGAAGGAGGAGGGTCCGGTGGAGAAAGCGACGAACGAGCCTGATAGGAATGTGGTTACGAAATTGGAGACGGTGGAATCGTTGGACTGGAAGCGTCTCATGGCGGAAGATCCAAATGGTGAGTGGTACCATGGTCCTTGCTCTGCATGCATCCATCGCATTGCATCTCATAATTATTTTATTGTAATGATTAATCTGAAACTATTATAATTCAATGGATGATCAAAATGCATTACAACAAAATTACGCATCGGCTTCTAAGGGGCAATGTCTGGAATAATGGAGGTTGGGTTGGACGGCTGGTTCTGTGTTTCCACGTGTGATGTGATTGGCGGTATGGCATGGCTAATTGGCTACTACAAACATTGATTGAACAATGCTTTGCGTCATGGTTTTAAATTACGGTTGGGATTGTGGTTTCGCTGCGATCCTTACTACTGTAGAAAATTGCAAACAAATGTGACTCAATTGCGGTTGGAGATACCCTGAAAACCTTGACGTTGCAACCGCAATTGCAGTCTCTGACCATTTTTTAAAATTTTGCATGAGAGTGAGAAATGATGAGCAGTTTAGACAGGAATATAAGTTTTTGCCTGTTTTCTCATTATGCTCCAGCAGCTAATTTATGAATGAAAACTAGTCAAATGGTCTGTGTGGTCCTTTTTGCCTGAAGTGATTTGTTGCTTGATTTTCTTACCCTGTCATTTATTTTACCAGTGCAATGTATTTTTCTTTTCTGCCGAATTAACCTTGTGGTGTGTTTTGATGTCAGATGTTTTTTCAGTGGAGAAGTCTCCTGTAGCATACTTTTTGGAGGAAATGTACAATGGAAATTCTTTACGGAGCACAACAACCCTTGGGAATGAAAAAGAACGAGAGAGAGTTTATGACACTATCTTTCGCTTGCCGTGGAGATGCGAATTGGTATACTTCCTTTTTCTCTATTAAAAGGGAAAAAGAAATAAGAAAAAACTCTGGTTACAGTTTTGTGATGTTATCTATGGATCTTTACTCCAGGTTGAGCTGCTTGTATTTACTTCCAAAATAATCAGAATAAGTTCAAAGGTTTTGGGGATAAAATGTAAAACTAAACCTTCCATCTAATCTATATGGCCAACCTATAGTTGTATATTTCTATTAAGGCATTCTACATTTTGTGTTGTATCTTAAACGTGGAATGCAATTGCAGCTTATAGATGTTGGCTTCTTTGTCTGCTTCGATTCATTTCTTTCATTATTAACTGTTATGCCAGCAAGGATCATGATGACCATTTGGAGGCTTCTAAAGACAAGGTTTGCTACATTTCCTTAATTTTCCCCCCTGTAATAAAATGTTAGTTGCGAATGCGTGTCAGGAATAAGGTGATAGATTAATCCTACAGCACCTGTTTCCTTAATTTAAATTTGTGCTGTAAGCAATGGTCATCTAGTACTACAATCTGAGAAATGCTTCAGATATCATTATAAATCTTTGAATGACATAACAAAGTGATTTTTCATGAACCACATCAGTCCAAATTAGCAGTAGGTTCAATTAGACATTCTATATGATACAGGTCTTAGTTGTTTATTTGTATCTGGATTCTATTGGTACCTGATTCTCGGTTAGCTGAATAAATTAGACAGGTCTCTCCCTAATACAGAATCTTCATGTTCTTGTGCTTTGACTTTGTATTCTCTTGTTTAGTTCCACTCATGTTCTGTTTTAAAATTTGTGTTAGTCTATCATGGTTTGCACTATTACAATATGGCTTAATCATGTTCATGACAGGCAGTTCAAGAGGCTGTCTACAATGGAAGTTTCAGATTTTGGCTGTTTTCTTATTATGAGTTGTGGAGTGGTTCTTTTGCAGCGAACAGGTCAAGTGGTTCTCTGCTTCCATGAGTATATGTTATATCATTTCTTTTTTGTATTGTTCAAGTTTAATATTGTGCTAATTTTGTTTTATTTATCCTTTCAATTATGCTGCAACAGATATCAGCTTAATATATCATATGATCCGTGGTCAAGGAACAATAAAACTATACGTGGTCTATAATGTTTTAGAGGTGAGCATAAATTTATTAGTCAGGATTATGGTGAATAATTAGCTCTCCACATTGCCAAATATCAATCTAAGTGAATATTTATGAGTTTAATCTTGATACATCGATAAGGATAGAGATTTTTACACTATCAACTAATTAAAAATCACCCTATATATGACTTTTAAAGTAATTATTATAAAACTCAACAATCTTATCATATATAACAATCCATGATTGGATGAAAGTGTAAAAATGTCAGTGCATTCTAATTAAATTCTATTTATATTATATATTATATTGGGTTTATGCGAGCAAGATCATGTGGTAACAAATAAGGGAATTTCACAGAATATGGAATAATAAAATTTTCTTTATAATTAATTTGTATTTTGTAAACCATGAAATTCTGGCATCAGATGAGATAAAAATCATAAAATATTGCTGTATTGGAAATTATTAGTATCAATATGCTATCTCCTTAAATAGCAGAGTTGTATTTGGCTTAGGTGAGATTTGGGACAGCCCAAAATGAAAATGTTACAAAAGGAGCAGGATGGATGTTGTTGGGTAAATGATTTTGTAATAGTTGTTTGAAACATGCATGTGGGTATTCAGTGGTCTTCTGTTATTTAAACAGTTAAGTACTAAAAATTTAATCCAAGCAGACGTAGCTTTTACTTTTTAGTTGCCTCTTGATTGCATGTGTTGTGAATCATAATATGCTCCAAAATGTAACTTGCACTGTAAAGTTGTAACTGATCTTTCAACTTCTTGCAGATATTTGATAAATTATGTCAAAGTTTTAATGGGGATGTGTTGCAAACATTATTTCTTTCTGCTGAAGGACTTGCAACTTGCCCCCCAGAAAGTATGAGATTCTGGATTTGGAGATTTGTTTCTGACCAAGCTTTAGCTGTGGTTGCTTCAAATATCCTTCATCTTTGTTTTTTTCCCCATTTGTTTGGTTAACTATTTTCTTCTGTGAAGGCAAATTAAAAAAAAAAAAAGGGTTGGTGGTTTGATTCCTTGACTAGTCTTACTTGTTCATTCTTTTATCTTATTAGCTCAGGCAATCACTTTATCAACCTGTATAGTTGCTCACAACAACGCATTGTTTGCTTTGCTGGTGTCAAATAATTTTGCTGAGATCAAAAGCAATGTGTTTAAGCGATACAGCATGGATAATGTTCACAGTTTAGTTTACTTTGGTAAGTTATCTTTCCTACAATGGTTTCTTTCCTTGAATATAGTGCGTAGCCTTTTTTGCCTTCTTTGGCACCTTACCCCTGTGCCACATAAATATGATCAGGAGAAAGCTTTTGCTTTTAATTGTTTGACTCAATTGATATATGAATATTTTAATTTTAATACACAAAACAAGAATACATTGTCTTTGAATTAAAATGAAAAAAATGTACACTCAGGAATGATATTTTATTTTGCTCCATATAATTTATACATGTGGTACATGGAATTATTAGTTAATTCCTGATTGCTAGAGAATTATGAATATATCTTTTAAGTCTTTTCACAATCACGAATTGAAAGTTTGTCATTCCCTTGCACCAAACATGGTATGTGCATAAACTTGTTTGTCTGCCTTATGAATTCTTTTTAGTTAGACATGACTATAACCTTATTGAAATAGTCCTTGTCTGACTTGATCAATGTCGGTAACGGTTTACACTCATTAACGCATGATAGAGAAAACTTCTCACACCTACCAACACATGATGGAGGACACTTCCCACACCCACTAACACATGATGAGGAAATATTCCACACCCACTATATGCTTTAAATTCTATAGAACACTATCATTTTTCCTCTCCAGGAAGAACAAACTTTAATGCTTCCCAAGATAAACTATTCTTTAGCATATGGGGGTTTATACAAGAACATTTTGGCGCCCAATAACACTCTTCCTGGCAGTCACCACACATCCAACCAAACCACATCTTCATCACACACCCTAACTCCCCCCGCTATCCTTCCCCACTAATGTTTTCTCCCTAAATCCATGCCATGGCTGATACTAAACCATGGCCCTTCCTTCTGCTCGCACTCTTAGCATGCACCTCCTTCCTCCATGCAGCCTCCACCACCGAAATCGGCGTCAACTATGGCACCATGGTAGACAACCTCCCGCCGCTGTCCGCCGCCCGCCGCCATCGACGGTGGTGACCTTCCTCGAATACCAAACCACCATTGACAGTGTGAAACTCTTCGACGCAAACCCTGCCATGCTCTGCGCGTTTGCTGGAACCAGACGGTGCCCAACATCGACATCCTCTCCCTCTTTGGGCTCCCCGCCGCCAAGGCATGGGTGTCCTCCCATATCCTCCCCTTCCTTCCGAAATGCATTTTCTCCTGAACCGTACCCAAAGGGTTTCTTCTCACGCACCATGGAAGAACAAGAACATTTTCGTCTCCACTCGTCAGCATTCTCCTCCGACCTAGAACCATTGTCGGACCTTACCCGCTCCCCCTTCCATCTCCTCCCCCCTCCGTCTCCTCCGCTGTCAGCATCGACGACACCTCCAAAGATTTCTCGCATCATTCCGCGCCTCCTCTGTTTCTGTTAACTTCACTCCTTTTAAAATTCCTCTTGCTAACCTCATGGTGGATTTTCCACTTTTGTGCTTGTGCGTTTTGCTGTTTGGCATTTAAGCGCGCAATTATGCTTTGTAAATTTAGCAATTAATGAGTTGGGAATATCTTAAATCTAAAACCAAGGAAAAAATAGAGCATGATACTACAATGAATCACTGTAACAATTTGTTTAGCACATCTTTTAAACAATTAATTTAAAATAATTCATCGAGATTTTTTTTATAAAGGAATTCATTGTTAATGCATACTAATACATTTACTTAGTTCCGCCATTTCTATGACACTATTTAATAATTAATATTCTTAATTTAATGATTTTATTTTTATTTCATATAAAACAAAAAATAACCACATGAATTAAATATCACGATTTTAATAAAAGGAGAATATATTCCTAAACATTGAAATTATTTTCCTACATAGAAAAACGACCTTGCTAATATGTTGTTACTTATTTTAAAAGCATGTATACACGACAATAAAATACATTTTTAAAGTGATAAGAAAAATTTCCTTAAAAAAAAGTGATAAAAAATGAAGTTAATAAATAGAAAGATACGCATCCAAAGAAAAGCGAAAAGCAACCGAGATACTAATGTGGTGAAGATCGTCGTAAATCGTATTTGTGCATAGCTTGGCTTTCTTTAAGGTTTTAATGTAGATGTTTAGGCTTTGTAATGAATTGTTTGTCAATCAAACATTCTGCCTTTAAATTATAGATCTAGGCAAGATATCTGTTTTGGTATGGATTATGTATGATTACATGGAATATCTAATTCAGACAATTCACTTGAAAGTTGATGGAAAACATCTTTTTGGACAATGTTGGTGTGATCTTTGAGACTGTCATAGGCACACCTGTCTACTGAAGAGACAGTTACCGCGCAACCCATGAGGTGATTGGTATGCTAACCTGTCCATAGGCAGACCCTTCCATCATTCGCCATCCCATATATACCATTGTTTGGTGTTGTTCGCCATATCCGCTGTGGCGCCCGCTATGGCCATGGCGTCATGGCAGTTTGCGATGCTCATGGCGGAAATTTCCTCTTTTTAAAAAAATAATAATAATTTAGGGTTACTACAGACTCATCAGGCCCCATTATTTAGAGTTCAAACACTCTTTCTCTCATCAGTCTCGTGAAAGTGTGAAAGCTAGGGTTTTTATAGTCCTATCTCTTGTGAACCTCTTGACCTGAGGCCAAGAAACTCCGACGAAACTTTGCCGACGACTTGAGCTCTGGCAAGCATTTTCGGCGAACAAATCCGGCAACCTGAAACAGTTTTTTTTTTTTTTTTTTCTTTTCGTTTTTTCGTTTTTTCCTTCTTCCTTCCATTTCCTTCCTTTTTTCTCTATTTGTTCTTCATCTGTTCTTCGTTTCTTTTTCTTTCATTATTCTCTTCTTATTCTCTTTCTACCTTTGGCTGTTCTTGTTCTCCTCTTTTGTGCTTTGTTTTTTCAAAATTTCATTCTTTGTTTTTTAGAATTTCAGTTCAGAAACATGTCCTCTATTCTGTTTTGTTCTCTTTTTCATTATTAAACCTATAATGTTCCCTATTTTTTTTTCCAGTTATAGAACAATGTCAGCACCCAAAATCATGCATCCCTCGAACTCTCTTTATTGCTTTGATTTTAGTTGTTGATTATCTATTTTTAATTTATTTTTGCTGTTTTTCTAAAGTTTTTTACACATGTACATTTTTTTGTCTGCCATGGCTTCTGCCATAGGCCGCCATGCCATCTACCATATGTCTATGGCAGATTTTTGGCTCACTGCCATAGGCTACGTCATAGGCCGATATGACTACTAAAGAGGCAATCATTGTGTAATCTGTGAAGTATGTGGCAGGATGAATTGCCTATAGGCGTCTTGAAGCGTGTCATAGGTCGACCTGGCTATTGAAGAGGCAATCACTGCATAACCTGAGGTGCATAGTAGGCTGACTTACCAGCAGTTTCCGTTTGACCCTTGAGTAGTGTTGTTAAATAGCCATTATAACATCGTAATAATGCTATAGCGGGGCATTTTTTTTGACCCTTTTGTCATTCGCCATCTATTATATCCTATTGTATGGCATTGTTTGCCATATCCGCTATGGAGGAAACTTCCCACACCCACTAACACACGATGGTGGAAACCTCCCACACCCACTATATGCTTTAAATTCTATAAGAACACATACCATTTTTCTTCTTCGCATAACTCACTTGAATGCTCCCAAAATAGACCATCCTCTAGCCATAAGGGGGTCTATACAAGAACAAAAATGTTTACACTAGCAGGTATAAAATCATACTTGAATGTGGGAAAAAATGTATGAAAATATTTTTAAAATGTAATATAAATAAAACAATTTTAAAGCATAAATAATTTAACTATAATATTAAAATTCATAATTTTAAGGCATCCTATTGGTTACATAAAATTCTAATCTATAGTTATAAAAAATCTTGTCCTGGTAACTGCCACACATCAACCTCAACTTTTATTTCCGGTCATGTTTTTCAATTTTCTACATTAGCAATGATAATGACTTGGATTTTTTTTTCGGTGATTTGCTCTATTTTATATTAAAAGTAAAATGCATTGTCTTGATCCCATTTTCATATTATTTGTAAGTTTTGCAATTTATTTTACTGTTGAACTGGTGGGAGAGGAGAGGGATTTTGATAAAAACCTGTGTTAGTTCAGAAGTTTGGAGGGAAGGGAAAATCCATCTTTACCGTTTTTTTGCCTCCCTTCCAATTTTAGGAGGATTTTATTTTCCCTCACTTCCCTGCCCCCGGTTTATTTTACGGTTGGACTGGGAGAGAAGGAGAGGGGAGAGGAGAGGGATTTTGATAAATGAAAGGGAAAATCCATCTCCACCCCTGAACTGATTATGATAGTGTAAACTTCCAACTGATGCGTGTATATCTAATTATTTGTTCTGCATTTGACAGTTACATTATTAGAACTTTTTCTTTTCTCTCATCTGTTCCTGTAACCTTCTAATTTATTTTATTTTCCCCCCTTTACTTATGGTGACAAGCAGATTCCGTGGAGAGGTTCCATATTTCATCATTTATCTTATTTGTTTTGGCTCAAAATATTCTGGAGGCAGAGGGTCCCTGGTTTGAAAGTTTTCTCATTGTAAGATTTGGAAATATTTTAGCTCGTAATATTAAAAAATGATGTTTTGTTTATCTTGTTCCTGACACATTTTGGATGGTGCAGAATATCCTCTTGGTTTATGTATGTGAAATGATTATTGATATTATCAAGCACTCATTCATTGCTAAATTCAATGACATTAAGCCCATCGCGTACTCTGAGTTCCTTGAAGATCTATGTAAACAGGTATTGTCATCTAATATTCTAATTTTATGTGGGTATTATTTATACAGTATGTTGGTTGTTTACTATTAAAAAGGTGTACACAACTAGAACTACTTTGATAAGAAATTGTTATATCTTCATTCAAATCACAACTTAGAGCTGAAAACTTGAATGAATTTATGAGCAACACACCTGAATGCACCAACTCTCCATGCTTCAACCACAAATGCCTTTTGAAATCCTCTGCTGGAATATGCTTTAATGGGAAAAGGTTTATATGTTATTTTGTTACAGCAATATGGTACAATTTCTTTAAAAGCAAAATTGGTCTTTTTTCTTTTCAATTCATTAATTGATTTCATTTTTTTAATGTTATTTGTTTGCGTTTATAGTTTGATTCCATAGTGAATTCATTTTAACTATGAAACAGTTTCTTTTGCAATTGTGCATGGAAGTGTAGTTTGTGTCAGAAACCAATAATATGGGATTTACCTGATACTTGGGTTGAGAAAGCTTATTATTACTTTTTGATAATAACGATGTATAATTCTGAATTTTTATATCATGACAATCAAATTGCATTAACATTTTGTCCCTTTGCTTTAATGGAGCTTTTCTCAAGAATATACGCCTGACGTTTGACTGTTTCATTCTGTAGACTCTAAATATGCAGACTGAGGGTGTAAAGAAAAACCTGACTTTTGTCCCCCTTGCTCCAGCATGCGTGGTAAGCTTATAAGATTTTAAATGTCCAATAGGTTTTTCCTGGTGTTTTGGTTGACGATTCAACATTTGTGCGTTTTTTCCTTTAATTACTCGTTCTTAGGTTATTCGAGTTCTCACTCCAGTATATGCTGCAAACCTTCCTCACAATTCCTTTCCATGGAGGCTTTTCTGGATTCTGCTTTTTTCAGCAATGACCTATGTTATGCTCACAAGCCTCAAGGTTCTCATTGGCATTGGCCTACATAAGCATGCCACTTGGTATGTTAATCGCTGCAGAAGGAGGAAACATCATCTTCATGCAGATTAATTTGGAAGGCAAAACACCGGTGTCTTGAGTTTAATGTTATCTGTTTGCTCGGTGATTCCTCCGCTCATGCCCGAAGAAAGACCCACAAGGAGATATAATTCAGGAAAACTTGACTCCTGAATTATCATCGGTGCTTGGCACATACGGGAACAACTTTTGGTTTATAACTTGAAGGCGAACCTATAGTTGGTTTCCCCTTCCAATTTTGACAGCAAGATATAATTTGATTATTACATAATAACAATAATAGGATGCTATAGGCTGCATAGTTACAATGGATTTTGTAGTCACATCTCTTTCCCCTTACCCTCTACTCAAATTTGGCCAACCCAATAAAAACACCCCCACATTTTTTACTTTTTTTTGAACTTTTTTTTTATATTTTTTTAAGTTTAATATCGAAACTATTGGCAAAAATATATACATATCGGCACTTCTCCACATTCTTTCTCAAGTTGTGTTGGTTCTGAGTAATAATAATGCTGGGTTCCGTACGTGCTCAACGGGTTCCAATGGAGAAAGAGAATTGCATGAAAATAATAATAGAATTGGAAAGTGGTTAGATTTTCAATACGCTGATAACAATGCCGTGGGGACGAAGCGATTTGGCGGGGAGAGAAGGTGACTCGTCTTTCCACGATGAAGAGGCAAAGAATGAGTTTAGTAAACTTTGAATGTAAATTAGTAAGTATTCGGTGCATTAATTTTGTGAAATGGTAAAAATGTAAAAAATAAATTAAGATGATACTTAAAATTTTTTAATTTCATATATGAAAATTATTTTAATAACAATTGTAGGATCTCAAAACTGTCCGTCTAAGTCAAATAATGGGAAGAAGAGACTATAGAATTAGACTTGCCTAAACAGGAGGATCCATACCTAACCAATTTGAACAGGAGAAGGCCCAAAACGGCCTATGTGTAGAAAAGACGTTAGACGTGGCCCAAACTGACCAAAAAGGCCCAATGCAACTTACGCCATGAAAGGCCTTTGGACTCGGCTCAAGGGAGGTCCAGGAAGGCTCCAGCACGAAGTTGACGGAGTTGGCCAGATTAGCGAGGAGTCAGCAGTGTTAGCCACCTCAGCAAAGGGGACAGGTCCTCACGCAACCCATGGGGTCCTGAGCCATCAGATCTCCTAAGGTCCAATGGGAACCCTTGGATGGAGTCATGTCAGCAGGGGGGAGACAAGGATCCCACCAATCCCAACGACGTAAAATTCCTTGCCAATCACAATAGCACAAGGGGACAAGAGTTCGTCAGGTTAGACACCCCTAAAGTGACTATTGAAGAACGTGTCACGATCAAATGTAGATCCCAAAAGAGCATTAACATAGGGATTAACAAGGTTAACGACTTGGATCTAAAGGCTGGGTATCCCCACGTGGCTAGATCTAACATGTCCATGGCATCCTCCAAACACTATAAAGGACCACACTACGAAAAAAGGGGGGAGAGGGGGGTCGGATTTTGGAAGTCTGAATTTGGCTAGAAAAGTTGCACACTAAGAATCGAGAGAAGAGTTTCGTTCCATTGAAGAGGAGGTGCACTGGGAATATGATATTGTTATACTATTTTATATTTATTATGTTAAATTCATTATATTTAAAAATTTTAAAATTAAAACAAAAGTAATGTTTTAAATAATATTTATAGCAACATAATAATTTTTATAAAATTATATATATATATGCGACATGATAAATATTATATAAGTAAAATTTTAAATTATTAGAATTTTATAAATTTCGGTATAGTAAAATTTAAATTTTGTATTTGATTATTATATATATTTTTTGAATTTAAAATAATTATAATAGTTAAATTTATTAAAATTTTTAATTATTATATTTTATTTAGATAATAATATTTTTAAAATAAAATTATTATAATTTAGCTAATAACTGTGATTATTTTAAAATCATATTTTTTATTAAAATTATAATTTTATTAATTTTTATAATTTATAAAATAAAATTATTATTGTGGTGGTTAAAAACCGTCACTATCTTAAAATATAAATTTTAAAATTAATTATAATATTTATTGTTATTATTTTATATTGTAAAAATTAATTTATTATAGTGGCGGTCTAAAAACGGTCACCATTTATAATTTAGTATCATTTTTGTTTAGTGAGAGCGACAACATTGCTAATTTTAAACGAAAAAGGTAAAACTGTACCAATTTTAAGAATTACAAATTTAAAGTAAACTTTTTAATAATAGAAACTAAATTAAATAATGTGAATAAATAAAGGAATCGAATATATAATTTAACCTCAAAATTAACTGCTACACTAAAGGACATAATTTCGAAAGTGTGATTAAGGTATACATGGACCCTTTATTTGTTTATGCTGTATTTGGTAGAGAAAATAAAAATAAAATGAGGTGGAGAGAAATAATAAAGAGAGAAACATATAAGAAATTTTGTAAATTTTAGATTGTTTGGTAGAAAATAAATAGAAAAAGATAATATTATAAAATTATTTGATTCAGACGAAGAGAAAAGAAGAAAATATAATATTAAATAAAATTATATATTTATTCTTTTATTATTATACATAAAAATATAAATATCTATAGTAAATTATCACAATAGTTAATTACTTGTTTAATATATATAATTTTAATTATAAATATATATTTGATTGAAAAATTGCACAATCAATTATATATATATATATTGATGTCTTGTGTGATGGATGGTGTCGATACGGGCTGCGGAGATCTGTGTGCAACGAGAGAAAGGAATAAAAAGAAACAAAAAGCAATTATGTAACGATGCATTTTTATGTTTTTTTATCATGGAAATGTGTCAGATTTTATTTGCATTTTTTTTTCTGGTTATTTCAAAGCGACCAAACCATCTTCGTTACTTCTTTCTCTTTTCTCGCTATTTTCACGTTCATTGAATAGAGCCTTAGAGTGAAGTAAAGAGGAAAGAAAGAGCGAAGAAAGGTGAAAATAAATCTGTCTTTCTTTCTTTGTTGTTTAAAAGTAAAAGTAGGTATGAAATAGTGGAGTTTATGTGGGGCCAAGTGAGGGCAGTTCCCTCGTCAGCAGTCGTGAAATCGGAATGATGGTTTGGCCAAAAGTTCATTTACATTTGACCTTCCTTGCACGTGTACAAGCCGTGTCCTATGACTTGCAGAGCCACCATGAGCTTCGACTAAAGCTTCAACACCACCTAATCTTCATCAAAATTTCATAATTGTTTTACTGCAAATTTATGAAATTTATAGGCAATTTAAAGAAACCAAAATTTGATATTTTAGTTCAGCACCCATATCTAAATTTTACTAAAGCATCACCCACCAACACTTCACTTGCTGCCACCCTTCCAAGTTCTTCAAGGAACCACACCACAAGTGCCATGTAATATTAAAAAGGCAAAATTGTTGATTCATAAATTTGTCTATTTCTTTTTTCATTCTTTCATCAAACAAATTAACTAAAAAGAAAAATTTGTTCTTTTTACTTAAAATTAATATCTTTTCTACTTTATTCCACTTATTATATTTATTATTTTTAATAAATTTATTTTAAATACTTTTTTAATAATATTTTTATATATTTTTAATAACATTTATTAAATATAAAATATTATTAATGATAATTTGTAACTTGACTCAAATACATTGACTAAAATATTATTGATAGGTAATATTTCTTTATATTTTTATAATATATTTTTAAATGTTATTAAAAATCATATATATATTATAGTATTGTTTTTTTATTTCATCTTCTAACCAATCAAAGAAGAACGTCAAAGCAATAACTCTAAAATTTAATTCTTTTTAAAAAAAATACAATAATAGTAATAAAATTATAATTTATAATTTTATAGATGTTATTCAAACTCTCATGGTTAGGTCGAGTCTTACAATTAATAATGGTTAAATAATCCTTAAGAAATATTACTTAAATAATATCTGGAATTTTTGTAATTTTAAATAGAATAACGAAATACCTTTAAAACAAGCATGTAAAGAAAACCATTCTTATAAATTTTGTATTTGTGATCTGTCATTGAAAAAGAAAACCGTAAATTTGTTATTTAGGGCTTGTTTGAAATTATTGTTAGTGTTTAATTCTCAAAGCTTGTTTTCAATACAGTTTTTTAAATTTATTTTCCGTTAGTTTTTGAAAAAAAAATAAAAGAATAATTTTTTTGTTAAAAGATGTCAAAAGCCATTTTTCAAAGAATTGTATGTGAGACATTAATATCTAATCAATTACACATTAACTATACAAGATATAAAGGTACTTTATTTACTATGAGAATGCAATAAAAAAAAGTATGTAAATAATTCTTGATCCGGAGTTGAGTAAAAGCTGCACTGTGTGCCGTTGTAAATCTAATAATTAAATTTTAATTTGAAATATTAATTTATTGTTAATAAAATAAATTTAATGCATAGGATGGATGCAGTTGAAATAAAAACTACGTAGAATCAAAATCCAATAATCTAAACTATTTTTATTTTCTTGTTTTCATAATTAAAATTTTAGGAACAATTTTCAAAATACATAAAAAGAATAATCACTAAAATATGTTGTTTTTTTTTTAAAAAAGAACAAACACATTTTTTGAAAACTAAAATAAAACCAGAGCTTATATATATTCTTCATTACTTTTACCTGCCAAACATTTTTTACCCAAAGTTTGTCAACATCGTACCCTACACTGACTACCCTGTTTCACTTATTTAGTAGTTTAGAGTTACATCACACATTAATACTATGACTGAACTAATATGTGTCCTCTCTATTGACTGAACTAATGTATATGAGTGTCCTGTCTATAGGATTTTAGGATTTCGTGCTATAATATACTTGTATAAATGTCCTGTCGAATTAGGATTTCGTGCTATATTATACTATGACTGAACTAATATGTATACGTGTCCTATCTATAGGATTTTAGGATTTCGTGCTTAACTCGGGAATTTGCAGTTGCCCCATGTGCCGAGCATTTTGTGGGCCACTATCTTACTTGAATAATATACTTTGTGCTATTGCTATCTTATTCAGTGGTACAAAGGCTTGCACATTAAATGAATCATTCTGAATAATTATGGTTTCAATTGCAGTCTTTGTGGACCAATATCACAGGATATTGCAAACTTATTATGGTTTAGAAACCAAAAGAATTTGATAAAAAAAAGAAAACTAAAATTTGATTATCATTCATTAATAATTGCAAATTGATTGGTATCACACGGTAACCAAATCGTAGCAAACTCAAATTGATTGCTATCATACGGTAACCAAATCGTAGCAAACTCAAATATTGCTCACAATAGCTAAATCACAAATAAATTAAAATTGCCATTTATTAATTGCAAATCACAAGTTACATCATATTATAAAATTTTGGAACTTAAACTTCATCAGGTTATATCACCAAAGATACCATTGACTAAAGGTTTCATGTCATTATAATTTTAGAATTCATTGCCATTCTACAAAAGAACTCTCTTCATCCACCCTTGATTACCTTTCTAATTCTATTTGACAACTTTACGTAAAACATGGCTAGAAATACAACCACCGCTGTGTTTGTATGTAGGAGAGCCTTGGTTTTACAGAGGCCAAATTTTACATGCACATATGATTACACATTGTTAAAAGAGGGAGCTACAACATTAACGTATACTGACAATTAAAATTTATCTATTTGATAAGAATTAAAAGTTTTATTGTGAGAATTTTATCGATAGATAATTTATAAATATTTTTTATAAATATTAGTTAAACTTAGAAACCAAATCTAACTTTAATTAGTTCTAAAAATTCAACTAATTTAAACTTTTTTATATAAAAAAATAAAACATTATATTTCTGGTACACCTTTGGTGGGCCTGAAGAGCCCAAAATTCTTATTGCCTTTGCAACGATATACTTGCTCGACACATGTTATCAGCTGACACCTTGCGACCATTCTAACTATATCTTTCCACGATTTGAATAACAAACCAAGGGAAGAAAGATGGGTCACTTGGCACCCTACTCATGACAATGACATTATCCTAAATGTTCACGGCAGCATAGCCTCGGGAATCTAGGGACGATTGGCTTTGGGGGGTTAATTCCCCACGATGATTATAATAAAAATAAATAATTTTAAATATTTATATTAAAAATAAATTTTAGTAATTATTTATATATAATATAAAAATATTTAAATAATTTAAAATTTTACTATTCATATCAGTCAAATACTCATTAAACTATTTATCTTCTATCCGTAACAAAAAAATTTATTCGTAAATATCATTTTTACCATCTCTACTAAAAAAATGCCAGCGATGCTTCTCCATTAGTGTGTGACCATCCTATGGAATATTCGAGTTCTACTCACAACAATGGCATGTCATACTCCATTACTTCATCATATGTGAACTCCAGCATGAAGCTTCGATGACAGAACATTTGAGGATCTTCGAGACCCCTCCACAAGGACTCCAGGTATGATGTACATTGCTGCTTCTTAATACTACACACTACTGTATATATTATTTTTAATAATAATTTATTATAAAAATGTTATCAATATTTTTTAATAACTAACATTTAAATATCGCTAATAATATTTTGTAATATAAATAAAATATAATATATATTAAAATATTATAAAAAATGTTAGGTAGTATTTTTTAAATGTTACTTTTAAGAATTCAACTTACCATAGTCATCCAATACTCGATGATTGGGATATTTATGTTGACGATGGATATCTTATTAGTAAAACTAATCCAGGTAACTGGCATTGTGTAAATCCCGATCATTTGAGATGAAAATATCTTGGTAAGAGCACTGGACTATTTTCATATTGTCTGCGAACTTGAAACCCCACTCTCCTAAGGAAACATGCGTTATTTACTTTGCCACTTAACTCTTTATCTCTTTATACCCTTACCCTATGTTTTCAAAGATATGTTTACTTTCTTTTACTAAATATCCAATTTCTGTACCTAATGATTCAAGCTTCAAAGTCCTTGCAAAAATCCTTCTACCAAGAGCCTTGCAGAAAAAAAATTATTGCTGAGAGATCCTTCCGGGGTCAGCAACAAAACAGTTAAAAAAAGTCATGTACATACATGTTCCTTCCTTTGTGATCACATTTTTTTCTTTTGATTTCAAGCTCTACATACAAAACAATGCCTTCGACTCCTCCCAGTCATACCATGTTAACTTTTTCTACGTTGTCGTTAGAAAGGAATTATTTGAGCATAAAGAAAAAAGTCGTTTCCGTTTTTGGTAATTGAATTTCAATTTTAATTTGTAGAAAACATAACCATATTACAAAAGGCTGAAAGAGGGAGAGAGATATGATATGATTTGATACACTACAAAAAATAATTCAATATTAGCAACCAGTAAAATGGGTCGCTAATTCTCAAAAATCGATTGCAAAATGTGAAATTTGGTTGCTAAAACTTTTAGTGACGGAATTAGCGACCGATTCAGTCGGTACCTTAGTTGCTAAACGATTTTAGGGATTCTGCTTCGGTGGCAAAATTATCGATCGAAATTTCGGTTGCTATATAATTTGGTATACAAATGATTTGAAGTTTAGCGACCGAATCTTCGGTCTCTAAATAAAAAATTAGATGATCAGTCGTTAATATCTGTCGCTAATATGTTTTGAAAATATAATATATAATAAAAAATATCGATTGTTAAAATCGGACGCTAATATGTTTTTTTTTTTAATTTAGATGTTATTTCCATAGTTAAAATTAAAGCTGCATATTAGGTTAGAGACCGAAAATTTCGGTCACTAAATTTTTCTTTTTTCCTTTTTTTAAATTAGTAATATATATTATGAATATACCAAATATTTATCAATTATTACAAATTTAATCACATTATAAATAATATATAATAATAAATTTGAAATAAACAATTATATATGAAAACATTAATAATAAAAAGTATCAACATGATTACTAATAATTCAAAATCATAATAACTATTAATATAATTATCCTAAACATTGTGAAAATGATTGTCTAGTATATCATCTTGAAGATACCATCCTAAACATTATTACCATGGTCGTAATGCCCAAGCTTAATAGACTCAGGATTGTCAAAGGTTGATGCAATTTCACCACCAATTACCAAAGCCAGACGCTCAATGCCATCAAAATCAGCATGCTCAATAGCCAATATTATAGCATCGACAAAAACTTCCTCTGGAAAATTGTAAATCAACTATTTGTTAACAAAACAATTGAAGCCATGACCTATTATCTTCTGCACCAATTCTCTCATTTTCTCTTTCTTAACAGTTTCAATCTTAGCAACTCTAGCCATAGAATCAACACAAACTTGTGCACCAAATATCTTCACCTTGTCAGTGTCCATGGCTGTGTTTGCCACTAATATCGTTGCATTTTCTATATACCAATTTTCTTGTCAAGAATGAATCTAACCAAATATACAAATCCAATTCAGAAAGCGTATTTTTGCCCAAGGTAATGCAAGGATAAGCTATGCTTGAAAAATAAATAACAAGAATAGAAGATTACTAATGCAAATGCTTCATTACGCAGGAAAGTGCATAAGTTGATCATTATATTTTTTATAAGCAACTTTATATAAATTACTCAACTACTTGTGCAACTCGATACAAAAAAGATAAACCAAGATTCAATAATAGGTTGAAGCATTCCTATTTCAAAATTGCAAAATAGTCTTATTTTTCAGCAATATTACCCTTCATCTAAGAATGAGTTCTTTAACGATCCTCCAAGAAAAATTGCTTTCTTTATTATTAGGATAAATATAGAAAATATCTTAAATTTAAAAAAAAAATTGCTAACTTTATTTTATTTTAAAAATAATTACACTTACCTCATGTAAAACAAACTTCAACACCCTAATTACTGGAAATAGAGAGTCAAATGACTCATTTAATTAAAAAATTGCTACTAAACATACTATTATTTGGATAAATATAGAAAATATCTTAAATTTAAAGAGAAAATTACTAACTTTACTTTATTTTAAAAATAATTACACTCACCTCATATAAAACAACCTTCAACACCATAATTACTGGAAATATAAAGTCAAATGACTCATTTAATTAAAAAATTGATACTTAACATACTATTATTTGAATAAATATAGAAAATATCTTAAATTTAAAGAGAAAATTAATAACTTTACTTTATTTTAAAAATAATTACACCCACCTCACATAAAATAAACTTCAACACCCTAATTACAGGAAATATAGAGTCAAACGACTCATTTAATTAAAAAATTGTTACTAAACATATTATTATTTGAATTTCCGTCACTAATTCGGTCACTTATGTTTCTTTTTTATTTATTTATTTTACAAAGTCAAAGGTTTTCTGGGACTAAATTTTTTTTTACATTTTTTATTTTCGGTCGCTAATTCAATCGCAAAATCAAAGATTTCTTTTCCCTTTTCCATCGCTAATTCGGTTGCTAACAGTTCCTTTTTTTATTTTTTATAATATTTTATTTTCAATCGCTAATTCCATTGCTAAATTATTTGTTTATTTTGTTTTCCATTTTCCGTCGCTAACGGAGTCGCTTTTAATTACATTTTTAACCTATTTTTTCGGTTACAAAGATATAACCTTAAACCTTTACCAGTTTTCGTCACTAAATCCGTCGTTAAATCCGCCTGTGACCACTGTATTTGGTTTCTAATTTCTGTCGCTAATCCACTTGTAGTGATGGGTGCACTTTATTTTCAAATTATCTCGATCTTTTTATTTCCTAAAATAATAGCTTCGAATGGCAATCAAATAACGATGCTTTTCTAGAATTTAAGAACACGACATAACTTGAATGAAAGGACATAACATATTCAAGAAACAAACAGGAGAACGACAATGGCAATGTAGCTCTTACATCAAAGACGTAAATTGACGTTGGTTTATCCTCTTTAGAGGTGTTATCAAACATGCATAACGTGACATGGTCATGTCATATATGGTTCTGGTACAAGATAAAGCGGTATTTTCTTGCTGACAGTGATTCCATTCGTCTCACACATGTCAATGTTTTGCTTCAATACACCAGTCTCAGGCATCTTCCATTTGAACAAATATAGAAGATTAGCAAGAACATACTCTATAGAAGCAAGCCCAAATGAAATTGCAGGACATGCCCTTCTCCCACTACCAAACGGGATTAATTGAAAATCTTGTCCATTAAGACCAACTTGGCGAGTTTCAAATCTTTCAGGAAAGAACTCTTCAGGATTGTCCCATAATTCAGGATCCCTATGGATTGCCCATATATTAATAAATACCATTGTTTTGGGGGGAATATCGTACCCTTTTAGTTTCACATTAGATGTTGTCTCTCGAGCAATTAAAAGAGGAATGGGTGGATGTAGTCTCAATGTTTCTTTGACTACACATTTCAAGTAGTTCATATGATTCACACAATTTTCATCCACTCTTGAATTGATTCCGACTACTCTTCTTACCTCTTCTTGGACTTTCTTCATGGTGTTTGGATTCCTAAGGAGCTCCGCAAAAACCCATTCTAGAGTAGTTGAAGTAGTGTCGCTTCCGCCGATTATCATGTCCTGAAATTAATATACAAGTTAGCTAGTTATATCCAAACACAAATTTTTACAAATAAATTTTACACCCGTGATTGACATCCGATTAACTTATTATCCGTGTCGTAAATGATTAATCAATATATCTTACTACCACGTATTACGCGCTGATTGTCGATTATTTACATGTTTTTGACCTGTGTAAAAAATTATACAAAATTTTATGTCTATCATTTTCTTTATAGAAATATAATGAATTTAATTTATAATTAATAATGTAATTTTTTTTACAAGTTACCATGTCATTTTATTCATTAATAATTTAGGATAGTAAGTGACATGTAGAGTTAGATTATGCTAAGTTAAATTTATGATTCAACCCAATTACACATAATTGAGATGAGTTGAGTTTATTGTTTTTTTTTTATTAAGCAAACTAACCTAACACAATTTGACCATAATGAGGTTGAGTTGGATAGTTAGGTTAATTAAATAAAATAATAATATATTTTAAAATTAAAAAATAAAGTATTTAGTTAATTCAAATAATTCAAAATCAACACATTTAAATATGCAAAAAAAACAGTTAATAATAATCATTTATAATGATTTTATAATTAAAATGAGAGTATATATTATGTAATAAATTTAAAATTACTTATAAATATAACATTTCAACTCAAGTAAAATATAAAATTATGTATGTTATAAAAAATTTTAAGATATATCTAAATTAAAATACATGTCCAACCGTTCAAATATAACACTATCCATAAATAATTATAATTTTATTAATATAAAGATACCACATAATTTAACATGTTATTAATACAAAGAGAGATCATTGAGGGGAGGTGTATACCGTGAAAATGTATGTTATATGAAAATAATAAATTAGGGACATTATTTAAAAGAGACACATGACTTCTTAAAAAAATTACGAAATAAAGAAAGAATTATTGTATCTTCCCAAATTACCATAATTTCAAGAAATGACTGATCTCTAATATATTATAATTTTTTCATACTTAAGATTTAAACTTTTGATATAATGATTAAAAAATTCATATAAAAGATTTAACGTGAATACTCAATTACTTAATTATCACATAAAAAGGTTGACTGAGACTATAAAAATCATATAATAATAATTGAGAGAGGGGAAAAAGAGTTAGTGACCATTAGGATTCCTCTGAGGTTATCTCGGTTGAGCTCGAAGTCAAGCCTTCCACAGTGTTGAAGTTGAAGGAGTATCCCCACGAAGTTGTTCATATCGGACTCATCATCTTTCGTGTTTCTGCTCTCGTGTTCTGCAATTACCTTGTCAAAGAAAGCATCTACTGCAACAAAGGTGGCCTTCATTTCTGGAATTAGGCCAGTCAGAAAATCAACCCAAGCCATGGAAGGGAAGAAGTCACCGACGCTGAAAGCGGAGAAGAGTCTCATAATCTTTCTTCCCAGCACTCCAAAGCCACTACCCATTGCATCATCACAGTTCCGTCCAAGAACACATCTAGACACAATGTTATTTGAAGCCGCAATCAGCATCTCACTCAGATTCACACACGGCCTTTCACTGCCGCACGCTTCGTGTATAGCTTCAACCAACTCTGCAACAACTTGTTGTCGAATGGGACCAAAGGAGCGCACCTTTTTCAGGCTGAGAAGCTCAACAACACAGGTTTTCTTCTTTTGTCTCCAGTCTTCGCCGTAGGGCGCAAAACCCACATCCTTGCATCCATAGAGAAAGATTTTAGCAGCCGTAGTCTGTGGGCGGTTGGAAAAAACAACATCATGTGTTTTGGTTATTTCTCTGGCCACGTCAGCTGATGAGACCACAAGGGTTGGAGTTTGGCCTAATTGCAGCATCATGAGAGGGCCATACTTGTGTGAGAGTGTTTGGAAAGAGCGGTGTGGTAGTGTGCCTAGCTGATGGAGATTGCCAATTATGGGTAGCCTTGGTGGGGAT
This sequence comes from Mucuna pruriens, assembly GCA_025330945.1. Classification (NCBI taxonomy): domain Eukaryota; kingdom Viridiplantae; phylum Streptophyta; class Magnoliopsida; order Fabales; family Fabaceae; genus Mucuna; species Mucuna pruriens. The sequence goes on along the minus strand of JAENHJ010000266.1, from coordinate 281,581 downwards.
GGAGGCAAATTGGACTTGTTTCTTCTTCTCAGCTTAAGCATAAGAAGGACGCTTACGAAGCATAAGAAAACAGTTAGGTAATGCCTTGAGCATAGCTCATACGGAAATAGCTTTAGAACTGACTGCACATTAGCCATTTAATTTTCCTTTGGGCAAGGAGCGAGTAGTCTTCGCGTCAAGTGTATTGGTCTCAAGATATAATTCTTCCGTGTTATATTTATATAAGGAAAAATACCAGGAATAACAAGAGAAATAGAAAGAAAATCAAAATGGAAGAGAAACTGAATTTACAAGTATAATAGTCCTTTGTATATAATTTTCTTTTTCAAGTTAATTATTATTATTTTATATATTTTTCGATAATAGAGATCTCGAAATTACTTTAAAAATTGATAATTTTGTATTAAAATATATATTTCTTAAACACAAAACTTTAGAATCGCAATTTTTACTTTTTCTTTTATAGGCAATGTCGTTGGATATTTTATTTTTTATGTTTAATTTTAAAACTCGACAATTTTATTGTCTATTTTTTTATATTTTAAAATACGGAAATAGACAATGATATTGTCTATCTCAATTCCTTCTGCATATATTTTTAAAATATGAAAAATTTTATAATTTTAAAAGTTTACATTCGCAGGTTGTCTTTAAATAATTTTTTGAAAACATTAAGCATGTTCTTCAATTTATATTGTCTATATGAAAATTGTCTAATAACTCACAGTTTATATATACTTTTTTTTTTATCTATTATGATTTACTAGTTGAGTAAGAAAGAACATTCACTTATATTTAATAGAAAATTGAAGTATAATTTTTTTATTTTATCATTTAAGTTTAATGTAATCAATAACACATATCGAAATAAAAAAGATTATACCTCAATATATAAGTTAATATTTATTAATTGATTAAATGGTATTAACATCAAATCTTTTAAGTAATGTTTCATTTTTTAGTTTTATAAATACAGTGAAAATTGTCGGTAAAAATTAATTATTAACAAAGTTAATAGATATGTGTAAAAATTAAAAATTAAATTGTGAGTTTATATATATATATATATAAATAGACAATGAAATTGTTGACTTCTAAAACTAAAAAAAGCAAAAAAAAAAAATGATATTGTCTACTTTCATATAAATAAATAAAAATAAAAGTAATGATGCTAGCGTCAATTTCTAAAGTTTATATTTAAAAAATATTTTAATAAACATACTACAGCATTAGTAATTTTCTAAACGATTTACACTATATGGGAAAATACCTTATTAATTACACCATCGGCATAAATTTTGTTTCCATTTATATCATCCGGGTAAAAAAAAAAGTCTTAATCGCAACCTAAATCGCAACTGGGTTGGCGAAAAATTAGATGTTTTGGAATTTGAGTCTCTTTTGGGAAAGGGATAAGGAGTATGAAGTCGTTACTGACATTTTTATGGAAAATGGCAAGAAACCTTTGATGGATAAGGCTGGTCTGGAATCAGTGTAGGTTCGGGAATTTATTACGTGTATAAATCACTAGTATAAATCACTAGTATCCTACTATGTCTATCCAATGATAGTTATCCTAAACAAATGCATGAAATGAGATATGACTTCTACGTAACAGTTTATGCTTTTCTAAGAATGGAAAATACTTACAAAAGATGAGTAAGGGATGTTTTTGAGTTTTTCTTTTTGTATGAACTTGACAAGAGTTGCCTCTTGCTCCTACTTATCTCCTACTGCAACAGAGAAGTCAAAGTTTACATAGTTCTCAGGCATAGATGGTTAGATGGTAGGAGGGGCCGAGATTGTTTGGGCCGAGTCGGGATGGAAGGGGTTGAGACTGTCTGGGCCAAGTCGGGATGAAAGGGGTTGAGACTGTCTGGGCCAAGTCGGGATGAAAGGGGCCGAGACTGTTTGGGCCGAGTCGGGATGGAAGAGATCCTGACTGTTTGTGTTGAGTTGAGATGGAAGGGACCGAGATTGTTTGTGCCGAGTCGGGATGGAAGGGGTCGAGACCGACTCAGTCTAGTTGGTGTGGAAGGGCCGAGACCGACTCAGTCTAGTTGAAGTGGAAGGGGCCGAGACTAACTCAGTTTAGTTGAAGTGTCGACTATGTGTCGACGGGTTATGTGTGTTTCGAAAGTGGGAAGGGATGGACTATCTGTTGGCGTCTAAAGAATTAGAGAGAAGTGGACTTTCCATTGGTGTCTAAAGAATTGGATAAAAGTGGACTGTCCATTGGCATCCGAAGAGATGGATAAAAGTGGACTTTCCATTGGCATCCAAAGAGTTAGATAAAAGGTAGATTGTCCATTGGCTTTCGAAGATCCTTAAAAAGATATAAGTATTTTTTTATTGTTGAACTTGACAAGAGTTGCCTCTTGCTCCTACGTATCTCCTTTTGCAATAGAGAATTCAAAATTTACGTAATTCTGGAAACATTTATATAATGGAAGGGGCCGAGACCATCTCGGCCAAGTCAGAGTGTCGATTAGGTGTCGGCAGGACTAGTGTGTCGAGTGGCACTCGGTGTGTGTGACTTGAGTGTGTATTACCAAGCTGGACCCAGAAGTGTTGATACTTTTTCGGTCTTGGCTTTTTTGGATGCGAGGTCGACTCAGAATCAACCCCCAGTATATTCTTAAAATATTTAGTGTGAAGCACTAACTTATGAATGGACATGTCTACAAAGTATCAACAACTAACCTGATATCCAGGAGTTGGTTCCCTTAGTCTCACCAAGATGTCAACAGGTAGTCTCCTTCAAATTGCATATCTTCTTTGGGGACGATTGCTTTTAAAGTCTTTCTGGGATTTTTGGAACTTAAAGTCACTATCCTATCAAGGTAAGCTCTCAATCTCCTTCGATTATTCCAAAATCCCCCTTTCTCCCTTCGCTTCCATGGCATTTTATAAACTGCTCCTTAGGTCACTATTCTGGTTTGCAATACAAAATTAGCCACGTGTCATTCCTTCATGGACCCTTTGATGCCTTTGCTATTTTCCTTTTCCTCTTAGGATTTGTCCTCTAGTTTTCTAAGGTACTAAACATGGCAAAATATGTCAGAGATATGTCACGGGTAAAACGACATATCTCAAGCCCTGCCTCTTGACATGTCAGTTGCAATTTGTCTTTGCCAGAGGGAGGTACCAGTCGTTCGACAATCTTCGTAGAAATGGCCAGGAGGGATTCAACTATCGGGACGGACTCAACTTTCCTCCTTTGTCATTTTTTTCTTTTAGGAAGAATAACCAATTTGCCATTCTTCCTTCCTCTTTTTGCCTCTCCCTTTTCGGCCATGCTCTGCTTTGTGCTTCCTTTTTTTGTCCCTCGACAAAAAATGAGTCCCACAGTCCTTTTTAATTATCTCTTATTTTTCGACAATTTTTTCCATCTAAAAATCTATACAGATATAATTTTTCAATTTCTCATATCTAATTTTTTGTATTTTATATCTTTTCTTCTTCATCTTTTATCACTTCATTTGTTATATAATATAATGCTACAATAATAATATCTAATTTTTTGCACTTTATATCTCTTACTTTTCGACAATTTTTCTCATATAAAAATATATACAAATATAAAATTTCAATTTCTCATATCTAATTTTTGTTTCGAACTTCATATTTTTTCTTCTTCATCTTTTATCACCTCATTCGTTATATAATAATAATAATAATAATAATAATAATAATAATAATAATAATAATAATAATAATAATAATAATAATAATAATAATAATAATAATAATAATAATAATAATAATAATAATAATAATAATAATAATAATAATAATAATAATAATAATAATAATAATAATAATAATAATAATAATAATAATAATAATAATAATAATAATAATAATAATAATAATAATAATAATAATAATAATAATAATAATAATAATAATAATAATAATAATAATAATAATAATAATAATAATAATAATAATAATAATAATAATAATAATAATAATAATAATAATAATAATAATAATAATAATAATAATAATAATAATAATAATAATAATAATAATAATAATAATAATAATAATAATAATAATAATAATAATAATAATAATAATAATAATAATAATAATAATAATAATAATAATAATAATAATAATAATAATAATAATAATAATAATAATAATAATAATAATAATAATAATAATAATAATAATAATAATAATAATAATAATAATAATAATAATAATAATAATAATAATAATAATAATAATAATAATAATAATAATAATAATAATAATAATAATAATAATAATAATAATAATAATAATAATAATAATAATAATAATAATAATAATAATAATAATAATAATAATAATAATAATAATAATAATAATAATAATAATAATAATAATAATAATAATAATAATAATAATAATAATAATAATAATAATAATAATAATAATAATAATAATAATAATAATAATAATAATAATAATAATAATAATAATAATAATAATAATAATAATAATAATAATAATAATAATAATAATAATAATAATAATAATAATAATAATAATAATAATAATAATAATAATAATAATAATAATAATAATAATAATTATTATTAATTATTATTATTATTATTATTATTATTATATTATTATTATTATTATAATAATAATAATATAATAACTAATTATAACACTCCCCCTCAAGTTGAAGTTTACTAAGCTTTCAACTTATTATAAGAAGAACAATTTATTTCCTTACAAATAAGGAGAAAACATAATAAATTGAGTTCTATAGAAAAAAATAATAATTTGGGAGGCAATTCAAGGATGTTAGAGAAGTCGGAGAAAGATGGTAGAAATATAGTGTAGCTAAAATAGCTAGAATGTTTATCAGCCAAAGAGAAATTTTTTGGCAAGCAAAACAAAGTCCAACTTTCTGAAAATAACATTTAGAAGCTTCAAATTAGTAATATTGTTAGTGGAAAAAGAGTCACCACTGAAATAAATATCGATGAGAGAGAAGTCACACCTAATATGATTCATGTGTGAGAAAAGAGTCACCATCGTTATGATGATCGATAGGAATGAAGTCATCACTTAAAGGCTTAACCACCATAAAGAAAAAGCAACAAAGCTTAACCATCAAGAGTAAAAGCCAAACACAATGCTTAACCACTCAAATAGAAGCAAAACATTTTAATATCTAATCATCTATGGTAAAAGCTTAAATCAATGCTTAACAACCATATAGAGAAGCTTTCCTCTATATTCTCCCTTGTGTAATGCCAATGTTGATGGCTTGAGTCATTCTCTTACCATATCAATTACGCTTTTACATTGTTATGAGAGTAAAAGAAGAGATCAAAATCAAAGAATCTAAAGAGAAAGAAGAAGATTCATAAAGGTTTGTATAGTGAATTTTCTAGGAAAAATAACACTACTAGAAAAGTAATGATTAGAGACCAAATATTTATCGTAAATAGGCACTAAATTAATGATCGAAATTATATTATTTGATGATAATACATTAGCAACTAGATGTTGTAGCTAACACAAATCGGTTGCTATTATAGTCGCAAAATGAAGGTAGAAGTTTGGATACTACATAGCCACAAAAATTTGAAAGTAAAATAGCGACTGAAATATTCATTTCTAAATGGTATACCTTAAGAAAAATTAACGACCAATTTAGCATCAAAAAAGGAAAATAGCTGTGGAATTAGCGATCAAAATTTATTTAAAATATAAAAAATTTAAACAGACATTTAACTACTGAAATAGCAACCAAAATTTTTTCTATATTTTTTTATAAAAAGAAAAATTTAGCTATTGAAGTTTAATTTAAAAATAAAAAATAAATTAAACATTTTGCCATTGAATTAGTGACCAAAATTTATTCAACATATAAAAAATTTAAAAAGACATATAGCCACCAAATTAGGAACCTCATTTTATTTAAAAATATGTTTTAAAAAGCGGAATTTAGCAACCAAATTTAATTTTAAAAAATAAATAAATAAAGCATTTAGCCACCAAATTATTTAAAATATAAAATTTAAAAAGACATTTAGTCATCAAATTAGTTGTGCATATTTTTCCATCTCTAAATGGGAATAATAAAAGACTAGAATAAAAAAATTTAAATATTTAAGTTAAAATTTAGAAACAAAAATCTACTTATTTTATATTTAAATTTTTTTGAAGATGAAATAATATAACCATTTAATTTAAATTTTAAAATAATAAATTTAAAAACACTAGGATAATATAAGATAATATGATACGTAAGAATAATATTATAAAAAATAGTATGATCGTAAGAATTATGATGTTGTAATTTATTTTAAGTCAACTGAAACTATTTATTTTTAAAATAAAGTAAATTTAGTATTTTTTCTTTAAATTTTAGATATTTTCATTCTATATTTAAAGAATAGTATTTTTTTATTAAATTAGTCTTTTGAGTTTATATTTCATACAATTATGATCTTTTTTATTATAAGTAAACTTAGACTAATTATTTTTAAATAAACTAAATTTAATATTTTTGTTTTTAATTTTTAAATATTTTCATTGTATATCTAAAGAATAGTGTTTTTTTTATTAAATTAGTCTTTTGAGTTTACATCTCGTGTAATTATGGTCTTGAAGTTTATTTTAAATGAACTTAGACTATTTATTTTTAAAATAAAGTAAATTTAGTATTTTTGTCTTTGAATTTTAGATATTTTCATTTTATATCTAAAGAATAGTATATTTTTATTAAATTAGTCTTTTGAGTTTATATTTCGTGTAATTATGATGTTGAAGTTTCTTTTAAGTAAACTGAGACTATTTATTTTTAAAATAAAGTAAATTTCATAATTTTGTTTTTAAATTTTAGATATTTTCGTTTTTTATCCATAGAATAATATTTTTTTTATTAAATTAATCTTTTGAATTTATATTTTGTATAATTATGGTCTTGAAGTTTAATTTAAGTGAACTTTGACTATTTATTTTTAAAATAAAGTAAACTTAGTATTTTGTCTTTAAATTTTACCTATTTTCATTTTATATCTAAATAATAGTGTTTTTTTAATTAAATTTATTTTTTGAGTTTATAATTTGTGTAATTATGATCATGAAGTCTATTTTAAGTCAAGTGAGACTATTTATTTTTAAAATAATGTAAATTTAATATTTTTGTCTTTAAATGTTAGATATTTTCGTTCTATATCCAAAATAGTATTTTTTTTAATTAAATTTGTTTTTTGAGTTTATATTTTGTGTAATTATGGTCTTGAAGTATATTTTAAGTTAAGTGAGACTATTTGTTTTTAAAATAAAGAACATTTAGTATTTTTGTTTTTAAATGTAGATATTTTTGTTATATATCCAAATAATAGTGTTTTTTTAATTAAATTTGTCTTTTAAGTTTATATTTTTTGTAATTATGATCTTGAAGCCTATTTTAAGTCAAGTGAGATTATTTATTTTTAAAATAAAGTAAATTTAGTATTTTTTTCTTTAAATGTTAGATATTTTTGTTTTATATCTAAATAATAGTGTTTTTTTTAATTAAATTTGTCTTTTGAGTTTATATTTCATTTAATTATGTTCTTGTAGTCTATTTTGAATCAAGTGAAACCATTTATATTTAAAATAAAATAAATTTAGTATTTTGTATTTAATTTTTTTTTATATTTTTGTTTTTTATCCAAATAATTATGTGGTTGTTATTAAAATAGTCTTTTAAGTTTAGATTATGTATAATTATTATGTTCAAGTATATTTTAAGTCAACTGAGTGTATTTATTTTAATGTGATATTTTATAAATTGGAGATATGAATAGTGTTCAAAATTTAGAAAAATATTAATGGTATTTTTATTAATGGTGTAATTTAGTGATATTTTAAATTTTTATGAAAATATTAATAGTATTTTTGATAAATTTTTATCAACCTTTGTTTTCCATCTTCATTTTGAAAATTTCTCACCTTCATAATTCAAATATTCCCCATTCTCACTTAAAAATTTCAAACTTAAACTCTAACCCCCTCCCTCTCCCTCCAAACCTTCTCACTCCCTTCTCCTTTCTCCCTTCTCCCTCCTCCTTCGTCCTTCTCCTTTCTCCCTTCTCAGCCCCACACCTCTTTCCTCATCTGCCCACCCACCTACGGACTGCGCACCCCTTTACCTCCCCTTCTCCCTCCTCCCTCCTCCCTCCTCCTTCTCCTTTTTCCCTTCTCTCTTCTCAACCCCACGCCTCCTTCCTCATCTGCCCACCCGCCTACCGACTTAGCGCCCCTCTACCTCCCTTCCTTCTCACAACCTCCTCCCCTCCCAACGATCGATTTAGTGATCAAATTTTTTTTTTAATTTTTTGTAGATATAAGCGACTGATTTAGTGATCAAAAATTTAATTTATGAATATTTTTATATAATTAGCGATCGACTCAGTAGCCAAAAATTTATTATTTATTATTTTTTCACATAAATTAGCGATCAAAATAGACACCGATTTTGTGGTAGCTATTTCTGGTACCTTTTAGTAATGGCAATCGAGACCCAACTTCGTTACCGATTGAATTTTTGATTGCTATTTTAGTCATTGAATCAAATTCGGTCACTGTATGGTTTAACGACTAGGGTTATAGCAATTGACGAAATTCGGTCACTAATTCAGTCCCTAAAGGATTTGGCCACCAATTTTCAAAATTAATGATCAATTTAAGTTTAGAAATCGATTTTAGTGGTCGCTAAACTTTAATTTTTTTGTAGTGTAAAATAGAAAAAAAAATGTTGAAGATAAAAGAAAAAGAAAGATATGAACTTGCAACGAGAAAAAATCATGATGGGTGTCGATGCTTAGTCCATACAACCTATGGAGATGCACAAAAAAAGAACGTGTTGAGAACCAATGGAAAAGTACAATTCTTTCCCCTAGCTTTACTTGAACCTCTTCCATGTAAATGTTACCAGTTGGTCATGGAGGTGTAGAAGCGTCATTCATTAAGGACCCCACACTAACCTTCTTACTATGAGCTATCATATATAGAAATACAACATGTAACTAGTGTAGTCCCATATGGAAATTCCAATGACATTTTCACTTTCCCATCATAACAGTCAATTTCTTCCCTGAATTCTATCTTCAGAAGGTCTCTAGAATTTCCAACGACAGCACAAGTATGACACTACTATGGATGAAATAAGGCTTCACAAATAATAATATATTGAGGTTCTCTTCACAAAAATTGTCTGTGCACCTCTTTGTCCTTAATTACTCTATCCTTAACGAAGCATAATCCACCCAACCACCGGGGTGAGCATCAAGATGCTCTCTGGTCAACACTGTAGTCATATTCCAATATTGTTCCCACAATAGGATAATCTCACACACATTATAATTGTACTCCAAAGACTCAAATTTCTTAAATTATGCATTGTACCAAGTGTTGTTGGTACCTTTGGGGTATTTAAGAATCAATTTGTAATGGTCAGTAATATGTGCAATGAGTTCAAGCCCCTTGTTACCCATACATTGCTAAACACTAGACTAGAAGTTAGATAAGACAAAAATTGTTTTAGAGTTGCAATTTGAAGATAGGGAGTCTGCAAAGAAAGAGAATTGGATGTAGAATACGATGATGGAAAATAATGCAGTGACACACACTAGATAAAGAACAATTGATCATTGATTAACAGAGTGTACCTGCTTGTGCAACCTCATTAGAGAGAAAATATAATCTAGAAAAGCATAAAAGGATTGAAACTGCATTGGGTCTGGAATTTGGAAAGGAACACCTTCAGTTCTTGGAAACGACGACGTTTTTTTGCTTTGATGAACATCCCTGATTTGAGAAATTAGATATGATGGAATTAGAAATACAACGTATTAATAGTTCGTTTGGGTACACGTTCTTCGGGGAAATCACAATGAATGAGAGGCAAAATAGGTCATGGACGATGATATCACTCTAATATCATGTTGAAAAAAGAAGATGAAAGAAATATTGAAATTTGTGTGTATCAACTATACAATAGAGTCTATTTTATATAGACTTAATGTAAAAAATACAAATAAATATATGAGATAATATCCCTATTTTCACGATATGATCTGCCTAATTAAATAAAGAAACTAATAATAAAATATAAAAGAAGAATAAATTCTAAGAGATAATTTAGGATACTCTAAAATATTCTAAAAATATAAAAATGATATAATCATATATTTTTCTGATTTTTAACAATAACAATAATAATAATAACAACAATAACAACAATAGTAGTACATTGTATTTATTTTTTAACATTGTATTTTAAAAAAAGAAGTATTTATTTAGAAATTTACAATTTCATTTTAATATATTAATTTTATGTTATTTTTTACATTTCAATTTATTAATTTTGATTGATTGTAATTTAATTTAATTCTAATCTATTATATTTCGATTTATTTTTTCCTTTTTGAAAATAAAATTACTGCTTGAGATATATTATAAAAATAAAAAGTAAGTCAAAATTAATAATTGAAATATAAAAATAACATAAAAAATTATATATTGAATTGAATTTTATATATTTTTAAAAAGTACAATGTCAAAAATACACTAGTGAATTAAAAAATAAAAATAATATTAAAAAAATAAAATTATTGTTCGTAATATATTAAAAAATAAATTATATGTAATTATCTTATTTATAAAAATTACTACCTAAGCTAAAAAAAATAAGAAGATTAATTCATGAATTGATAATTTATATTATGTTAAGTCTTTATAAAAAATAATTAACTTAAGTTCCAACATATTTAGTCAGAACTCTGATTTAGAAGTAGATACATAACATTTATTTTCTATAATTAGAAAAATATTTAGAGATAATACATGCAAATATGTTATTGTAGACACAAGCTGAGATCTTGAATTCACTTTTTTTAAACATATAAGCCGTTAAAGAGTGTCTAATAATGATAGAGACAAAAAAATAATTATTTTAAATTTTTTAGAAATAAGAATCAAAGAATTTATTTTATAAGCATTAAAATTAAAATTCATTTATTTCACAAAAGATTAAAAATAGAGTTAAATCAAACATATTTTACCTTTTTATATTTTTCTTACACAGTCATGTTTTAAACTCCATTTTATCGTTCCATTTTTTTTATTATTATATCAGTTTTCTTTCTCTCTTTTACTTATTTCTTTCCTCTCGAATATATCCCCAAGGATGTGATTTTTTTTTCTAAGATATAAAAGATTCAAAATTCAAGGAACGATCCATTATGATCAGTATTTCATACTCCATGAGGTGAACCACAGATTAGGATCTTCCATAGTTCATTTTTTAATTCCAGGAGATTCAAGCCCTTGACACTTATTTCTTGTATTATGAAATATTACAACAAATATATATATATATATATATATATATATATATATATATATATATATATATATATATATATATATATATATATATATATATATATATATATATATATATATATATATATATATATATATATATATATATAGTTTATAAGTTTTTGGCCTTTGAATTATGTAATGTTGTTTACCGCTTGTAATCAAATTCTGGTGGCATACACCAAATATAACCTAAAATTCTGGAAGATCATACACCAAATAGTAAGGTTGATGATGTTTTATATTACCTAATATTTTATTAAATTTTTAGCCTTCATTGAAAATTGCATTTCACTAATTTTCACTTTCGGTATCAGTATTCACAAATTCGGTTTAGACAGGTCAGTTGGACCTATAAATTATTGATGTATGCACCGATCAATTATAATTTTTCAATTTTCGAGGATTTTTCTCGACCATTTCTCTTATATTTTATGTTTCGTTTATATTGTTGGTGAGGTTTCAACATGTTTTGGTCTTGAATGAATGAGTTCATACTCGTCCCTATGTAAACTTTGGAAATAAAATAACATATCAGGTTATACTGAAAATTGGTCAAAATTTACTTTTAGGACCATGTCTATTGCCATTATACAATATTTTTTTCATCTTCTTTTTAACAATTTATTGTTTTTCTTTTGACTATGTTATTCCAATGGCTTTGCTTCTCAATCACAAATGCCTTGCTTGATATATCGAAACTCAATCTCTTTGTCGTGATCATCTCGTGACCTCACGGCGGAGGATTAGGAGTCGTCACCGACGTTTTTGATTTTTTGGAACATCGAAAAAACTATGAGAAATAAAATGGATTGGATAAGGCTTGGCTCTAGGTCAGAGAAATAGAGTTCGGAGGTTTGTTACGTAAGGGATGTTTGACATCCCTTTACGCTCATCACACAATGGTTACCGTACTTGTGTACATGGCTACAGTGACACTTATTCATGCAACGTATGCCTGAAAATTGATGTGGATGTAAAGATTTCATTAAAATTTGGATTAAGGCTAGTATGTGTGTGAGGGTAGACTTGATGAAGGAGTTGCTCCCGCATGCCTACGTATCTTTTTTACGAAAAATCAAAGTCCACGTAGTTCTGTAAGGGGATTTATTCAATCATTGGTCTGGTATGGGTCCGGATTTCATGAGGCTGGATAGGCATCGACTTTGACGTGAGACCGAATTGGTCTCGACTTTAGTGTGAAACCAAATAGGTTTCGGTTTAAGTGTGAGACTGAGTAGGTTTCGGCTTAAGTGTGTTCAGATCTAGGTTAGACATTAAGAATGCCAGGAACTAGGTGAAGTACCAAGAGTATTTGGGATTTTTACTATATGACCTTGCTCGGGCTACCTAGGTACATGACAACCTTGAGTTTATGTGGGCTGGGAAGTATAGAGACAAACTTAGTGCGTGGTGCTGAGAGTGTTTGAGAAGTTTTTGAGATTTACTTACCTGGTATCCAGTAGAGGTTTTGGGGTATCTTCTTGTAATAAGGCCTTAGGAACCACAGGAAATGTGTCCTTTCTCTTGAGTTGTTATGTATTCTCGTCTTGCTCTCTGTAATCCTTGGTGTCCTTCTTCGTTCCATGTTGCACCCTTTTATAGGTGTTTTCCTCTTCACCCGTCTCGATGGACAATATCTTTGGGCAATCTTCATTCATAAATGCGGTGGCGATTTCCCCATACTCATTGAATGCAGTGGCGTCCCTTCTTCTCTCTTAAGAACACTTTTCATTAATTGGGGTGGCGATGAGTTAGAGTACGATGTTTGACATGGTCATTTGAGGGTAGACTTTGTCGTTCTTTGCTTAACAGAGGATCCATCTTGTCGAGCATGTTTCCCCATGCTTTCACCTTTTGCTTCATGGCGTTATGTTCCATGTAGGGACTTTGTTTCTGCCTCTTTAATGTTTCCTTATCCTTTTTCTCTTTTCAGAGGTACATTCGTCTTGCCCCTGCCAAGTTCTGTTTTGTCCCCCTATTTCCAGCTTTTCCTAAGTTGACTTCCTTCCTCCTTTACAACTGTAAGTCCATCGTGGATCCTTTGCCTTCCATGTTGTCTTTCTGACCGAGAGCGGGTCCTACAGTTGAATTTTGGCCTTGGGCCTACCCTGAATTGGTTTCAATCTTAACTCTAATTTGAGACTCGGGGTTAGGCCGAGTTTATTTGGATTTTGGCCTTGGGCCCGATTTGGATTGGCTTTGGCCTTCCACGTTGTGTCTCGAACCGAAAGCGGATCCTACACTCTTGATGGAACCAACTATAGCATGTGGTCACAAAGGCTATTCATATATTTTTTTTCTTTGACAACTAGAGGTTGACTACGTTTCAAAGATGAACCAAGAGTTCATTACAACAAAAGCAACGAGAATAGAAGTTGCAATCAAGATAATTGAAGACTATGAAAAACACAACAAACAAGTATGTCATTGTCTCCTTGATCATATGCCAATTTTTTTTATTTGTGTCCAACAAATATGCAATATTTATTTAGGAAAATTAATTTGTTATTTTGTAAGAATTTATCTAGTATGCAAAGATTCAGTTAAAAGATTATTTGATAAATTTTAATTTATTATTTGGTTTAATAAATAAGTAGGTATCTAAATTATTTGAGAATTTTTAATTAGGTATGTAACGACTCGAAACTCAATACAACTAAACGACTATGCTTGCAATGTTAATTTTAATAAGATTTTTAATTTATTTAGTTTTAAAAGAGGTGATTAACTTTTTTCTTTCTAGAAAGGCATGTTAGGCAACAAACATCAATGTCATTACTACACCACAATTGAAGAGAACGTGCATCGTGATATAAAAACATGAAATATGTATAGTAATAAAACATAACTTGTGTTTTATGACACTTACATCACTGAAGAAGTACATTATTGAGACGGCAGTTGAGTATATATAAAAGCATTAGCATCTCCCTTGGTCCTTCGAAAGCAACACGAGTAGGGACTTCAAGCATCACGATTTCGACATCAGATCCTAACTAGCTTCGATCTTGTCATCCTTGTGGGTTGGGCCCACATAGTAGGGATCAACAAAAACATCTCTATGTCGATATTGAAGGTGACAAAGAACACTCGAATTCCTGTTCTAACATGCTCCATGCTAACCTCTTCTCAATATGATATCCGCTAAAGGTACTAGTTGATCCTCTATGCTCTTTTCGTACCCACTATGGTGTTCTGGAATCGAATGTAGAAGGGTCCCAGGTGGACTATAGTTAGTGGAATGCCTAGAAACCTCTATCCTTGGATAGCCTTAACATTTGCTATCACGAACATCATGTTGCAGTTATTGAGTGGGAGGTTTTGCTCAGCGAATGAAGTCACAATGATTTTACACTCTTAACTACATCTAATATGCTTAGCTTAAACTCAAAATTTGCCTAGCTAGATGTTGGATTCACCTAGCCAGATGTTGGATTCACCTAGCCAGATGTTGGACTCGTCCAACTAGACATTGACTCGTCCTGCCAGATTTTAGACTCATCTAGACAGACCCATCACAATCATGCTATATGGAGCTTTTGCCTAGTGAAAACTCATATTTTCTACAAATCCACCTAAAAAATACAAAGTTCACTTAGTGAGAGTATCCTCTTGCTCAATGGACCTTCAACAAAAATCTATAAAAGGAGCATTTGTCCAACCAAATAGGGGGCTTGCCTAGTTAAAACCCTCGACAACAACACGCAAATCACCCGAAATTTATCAAAACTCAAGCAAATTTTCATATAATTCAACCAAAAGTTCTAGATAAACATAAAAATCACATTCTAAACGTTAAAATAACATCACAACCAATCCTACAACAAATATAACAACATACAATCCACGAAAGTCACACAAGATTAGCTTCCCTTACTTGTTGTAAACTAAGAATGAACACTTTAGGGAAGAAGGTGAGAAAGCTAACACTTGGTTCCACACTTAGTTGGGGAAGATGAGCGAAATTCAAAGGTAGAGGAGAAGCTATCCTGGTTTCCAAAAATTCTCAAACATTAGCCATGGTGGTCTATGTATAGAGTCTAGGGTTGGGTCTTCATCCACTAGGTATTAATGATTTTTAGGGACCATTGGTTAAAGGGATTTAGAAAACCTTTAGGTAATGAGGTTTGGAAATCCCTTGGACACTAGGGGTTCCGTTACCCAACAGTTAAAAGGATGTTGGTCAACTCAACGATTATGGGGTTTCGAAGTTTCGTTCTTTAGAACTTTGATCAATCGGTGTGTTATCTAAAAATGTGTCGTCACACTAAAAAACGTGCCGACAACACTAGTTTGACTATATTCAACTGAAAAATACTTAAGATTATTGTTCATCAACTCTCTATGTTTAATCAACTTAGATAACTATTTTTAAAAAAGATTTATCTCGATAAGCATGCTTCTAGCCATTTTAGCCTTTTACCGAATTTTTTCAAAAAACATGCAATACAATATTTTTTTTAAATTATTTTCAAGTGAATTTAAATTTAATTACTCTTTTTAATTATTCAACTACTTCAATTAACAAATATAAAACAATCGATGTTATAAGATCCTCAATCTTCTACTATTTTTGTAATTGAGTCCTTATAATTAGAATTGGTAAAATTATCATAAATTATTATTTTTTTATAATTTCAAATTTCTATAAACTAGTTTAGGAATCCAATCCAATTTAAAAATTGTAGAAAATCAAAGCCCCAATTACAATTTTTTAAGTTAAAGTACCTAATTGAAATTTCTAAAAAGTCCTGAGACATACTAATATATTAAACATTATTTTAATATATTTATTTATTTATTTATTTATTGATGTTTTAATTAGTTGTACATTGTTAGGGAGAATCTTGATGCTAGAATTACTTTGCACATAGCGGTGGTAATCGGTATTGGTTGCTCATGTGATTATTTTTTAATTTGATGAGCAACCCTTTAGATGGCTTGGGGACTTTGCATAATGAGTGTGCAGAACACACGTGTGAGGACCAGGATGCGTGGCACTTTGACTTTAATAGTCAAACATTCATTATACTAGAGATCTGATTTTGACGGACTTTCTTGCGACTGCGCTGTAATCTTTTTCACAGTGAACACGTAAGTGGAGTTGAACCTATCTATCGAGGATATGTGGAGGATACATTTGTATACTCTTGAGACATCAATCAGTGGCATCCTCCACCTAAGGACCATGATGTCACTTTGCTGTTCACATCACTAGCTCAGAGGAGGAAGATCATAAAAAACTATAGGGTTGGTGTGTGGGCGTGTGACCAAAGTCTTTTTGTTGCATTTAAGATCTGCTCCTCCTTGTTTTTCGATGTATTTTGTTATCTCTGGTTGTTCTCAATTATTTGATATATAATTTAGTAAATACGACTTATAACAAAATGACTCTTCCATCAAATAGAGTCACAAGAGTTAAAGCGGAATTTTATCCTTCTTTAAATAAAATCAGCATATTTTTTTTATTAGATCGATTTAACACAATAAACATATAAATATTGGTCATTCTCAAAGTTCAAATTGAATCACTAAATAAAATTAGACACACATAATATATTAGGTTATATTTCAAACTCATATTTTAATAAAACAAAATACGTTAATTAATAGAAAATCAAACAAAAAAAATTCTAACATTCTCCCCCTTAATAATATTAATTGAGTTTTATTTATTTTGAAAATGACTTTCAAATTAAAATGCAGTCTTTTAAAAAAAAAATAATTATTTATTAACTCCTATACATACAATAAACACACTTTTTATTGGACTTAACCCAATAAACACATAGATAGATTTATTGGACTTAACCCAATAAACACATAGATAGATAGATGGTGATTCTAAAAATTCAAATTAAATACTCAATCAAATTAGACTCATATACAAAAATATATTAGTTCAATATATACATTTAACTCATTTTAATAAAACAAAATATATCAATATATAAAAGATAAAAAAAATTCAAACGAATATTACTTAATTAATATAAGAAATATTTATATTTTTAATTAGAATCATGAAATACCTTTAAACTATGAAGCATGTAAAGAGAAACGTGATTATAAACTATTTTTTAATTCCAATCCTCGTATATTGGTGCACGTCGAAAAAGTAAAGTGTAAATTTATAACCAAAACTTTGTATGCTTTGAATTGCCATCACACAATGTTGCTCGACTAGAATTTAAGAATACGCGGCACCACAAAATTTTATTAATATCTTCCGCAACAAACCACAACAAAATATAAGAGAATGAAGGTGCACGTACAACATATCAAAAAAAGAGACGAACAAATTGCAAGAGAACAAAAACAAAAATACAATTGAAAGTAACATAACGTGACAGTGAGTAATTTGTCTAACTCATGTCAACTTGACATGATCATGTTATACATGGTTCTGGTTCTAGATGAAGCGGTACTTTTTTGCTGACAGTGAGTCCATTCGTCTCACTCATGTCAATGTTGTGCATCAATGCACCAGTCTTAGGCATCTTCCATTTGAACCAATATAGAAGATTAGCAAGAACATACTCTGTTGAAGTAATCCCGAACGAAATTGCAGGACATGCCCTTCTCCCAGTACCAAACGGGATTAGTTGACAATGTTGTCCATTGAGATCAACTTGGCTAGTTTCAAATCTTTCGGGAATAAACTCTTCAGGATTGTCCCACAACTTAGGATCCCTTTGGATTGCCCATGTGTTGATAAAAGACCCTTGTTTTGGGGGGGTATATCGTACCCTCTTAGTTTTACACTGGATGATGTCTCTCGAGCAAGTAAAAGAGGTACAGGTGGATGTGATTGATGGGGAAAAGGCCACCACTTTGATGATGGGAAGATGGTACGGTACCACCAATAAGGTACCACCAATAAGGCACCACCAATGTAGTGACACAGCGCAGCGGATAAAAATTCCCCTAACTTGCAAGAATTACTAAGGAGTAACCACAAATGCAAATGACAGTCACAATGAGAAGAATCACACAAGAGAGAGACCAATATTTTTAACGTGGAAAAACTCCCTCAAGGTGAGGAGTAAAAACCACGGGTCGTCCAGACCAAAGAAATTAATCCACTATGATTAATTAAGAGTACAAGAGTTATTCTCTCACCCACTCTGTGGAAAAATTCTCTCTTTCTCTATATGAGAAATTCTCACTCTCTCTATTTGAGAAATCTACTCTCTCTCAATCTCTGTGAGAAATTCACTTTCTCTCTTGTCTCTCCTGTGTGCTCTCAATCTAACCCCTTCTCCTCTTATAAAGAGAGACCTAGCTGGCTTGAGAATATTGAGCTTTTGTCCACATAGTTGGGAGCCCAAAAATAACCCAACATATCTCCCCCTCACAACTATGTGGAGGTAATCACCAATCCGGCGATCTCACGGCAAGCTTCAAACTTCCCTCTTGGAACTACCTTGGTCATCAAGTCAGCGCTCTGACTATCACAGAATAACCAATGTTCATCTTGAACAAAACCAACCTCTGCCTTGGTAGTGGACAAAGCAACATACTTCTGCAATTTAGATTGCCAAGCCTTTTGCCTTTCTTCACTCTCCATAGACTCTTGGTAACATTCAGGTTCTTCTCCATCTGTTAAGGTCACATACTCATCAGAAATATACCTTGTAGATGATTGTCTCTGCCTATTAGACCTCCTGATTTGAACTGGAGGCAATTCAAGAGCATCACCCAGATTCTCATCTTGTGACATCTCTTGCTCCTCTTCAACATCATCATCAAGAGGAACATCAAAATCATCTCCAAGTAGCTGATCATCATAGTTATGTTGCTCATCATTCTGAACAATATCTTCAATGGTTTGATCTTCCATGAATTGCACATCACGACTTCTTACAAGTTTCTTATCAACAGGATCATACATCCTGTAACCATACTCATCATGGCCATACCCAATGAAGATACACTGCCTAGTCTTCATATCCAACTTGGATCTTTCATCCTTTGGAACATGCACAAAGGCCTTACAACCGAAAACTCGCAAATGATCATACTTGACATCTTTGCCAAACCAAATCTTGTCTGGCACCTCAGTATTCAAAGCAACTGCAGGACTGAGATTAATAACATGCACTGCTGTGTAGAGTGCCTCACCCCAGAAATGCTTAGATAACTTTGCTTCAGAAAGCATGCACCTAACATTCTCAATCAATGTCCTGTTCATCCTCTCTGCTAAGCCATTCAACTGAGGAGTTTTAGGAGGAGTCTTTTCATGTCTGATACCCTGCTGCCTGCAATATACATCAAATGGTCCACAGTATTCACCACCATTGTCAGAGCGAATACATTTCACCTTCTTGCCTGATTGTCTCTCAACCAAAGCCTGGAATTGTTTGAACTTCTCCAACACTTGGTCCTTTGTCTTCAAAACATAAACCCAGAGCTTCCTAGAACAATCATCAATAAAGGTAACAAAATAAAGTGCACCACTAAATGACTTTACCTTCAATGGGCCACAAACATCAGAATGCACCAATTCTAACAACTCTGACTTCTTGGAGGGAGGATGCTTCTTAAAGGATACTTTGGTCTGCTTACCAGCCATGCAATGAGAACACTTCTCCAACTCTGCATTCTTCAATCCTGGAAGCATGTCCTTTTTGGCTAAACAAATCAACCCTTTTTCACTGATATGACTAAGCCTTCGATGCCACAAAGATGCCTCCATATCCATGGCATTCACACTGTCTTTAGCAATCAAAGCTTTTGTCCAATACAATTTAGAACTCTTCTCCCCTCTGGCCACAACCAAGTTACCTTTGGTGAGTTTCCATTTTCCATGACCAAAGTGATTATCATAACCACCATCATCAAGCATATGCACAGATATCAAATTAAAGCGAACATCTGGAGCATGTTTGACTCCTCTAAGCCACAACTGCATTCCTGTGTTGGTTTGCAAGCAAACGTCACCAACACCGACCACCTTGGTTACACCATCATTACCCATCTTCAACACTCCAAAATCACATGAGGTGTAAGATGTAAAGAACTCCTTCCTTGGTGTAACATGCAATGTAGCACCGCTATCAATAATCCACATGCTCTCATCGGATACAAGATTAACTGATTCAAAGTCTCAAAGAATGACAAGATCATCACCTGTAGCAGTAGTGACACGATCATGATCATCATCATCATCATCATCCTTCTCTTTTGACTTACCCTTTTTGCCTTTGTTCTCCTTTTTCCACAGGAAACAATGCTTCCGTATATGCCCTATTTTGTGACAGTAGTGACACTCCACCTTCTTGTATCTAGACTTGGATTTACTTCTACTCTTTTCTCTTTCATTTTTCTGACTTCTCCCCCTATTTTCAGTGACAAGTACCTCGGATTGAGATGAAGAACCTTGTGCCTTCCTTCTCATCTCCTCGTTAAGTACACTACCCTTTACCATTTGCAAAGAGACAACACCATTAGGGGTTGAATTTGTGATAGAGACCTTAAAAGTCTCCCAAGACTCAGGTAAAGAATTCAAAAGTAGTAATCCCAAAATCTCATCTTCAAACTTGATGCCCATTCCCCGACATCGATCAATAATCCCAAACTCATTCAAGTGATCCGACAGGGAAGTGCCTTCTTTGAACTTCAAACTCACAACAGAGTTTAACAAAAATAATTTGTTATTCCCACACTTTGAGGCATATAAGGATTCAATCTTCTCCCACAAAATCTTGGCATCTATCTCACTTGCAATGTGATTATAAACATTATCATCCACAAAAAGCCGGATAAAACCACATACACCGCTGATGCTCAAAGTCTCATTCTTCATCGGACATAGATTAAATTAAAGAAAAAACAGGAAGATGCATTTTCTTCACAAATAATAAATCTTTCATCTTCCCTTTCCACAAGTGATAATTAGTACCATTCAGACTCATCATTCTATTTGTATTAACCTCCATTATTCTAAAGCAGTTAAACACCCTTCAAACCGCAGAGCTCGATACCACTCGATGGGGAAAAGGCCACCACTTTGATGATGGGAAGATGGTACGCACTACCACCAATAAGGCACCACCAAATGTAGTGACACAAATAAGCAATGGATAAAAAATTCCCCTAACTTGCAAGAATCCCTAAGGAGTAACCACAAATGCAAATGACAACACAATGAGAAGAATCACACAAGAGAGAGAGACCAATATTTTTAACGTGGAAAAACTCCTCAAGGTAGGGAGTAAAACCACGGGTCGCCTGCACTGTTAAATTAATCCACTTATGATTAATTAAGAGTACAAGAGTTATTCTCTCACCCACTCTGTGGAAAAATTCTCTCTTTCTCTATATGAGAAATTCTCACTCTCTCTATTTGAGAAATCTACTCTCTCTCAATCTCTGTGAGAAATTCACTTTCTCTCTTGTCTCTCCTGTGTGATCTCAATCTAACCTCATCTCCTCTTATAAAGAGAGACCTAGCGGGCTTAAAAATATTGGACTTTTGTCCACATAGTTGGGAGCCCAAAAATAACCCAGCAGTAATCTCAATGTTTCTTTGACCACGCATTTCAAGTAGTGCATTTGATTCACACAATTTTCATCCACTTTCGAATTGATTCCCACAACTCTTCTTACCTCTTCTCGGACTTTCTTCATGGTATTTGGATTCCTAAGGAGCTCCGCAAAAGCCCATTCCAGAGTCGTTGAAGTAGTATCGCTTCCACCGATTATCATGTCCTGAAGTTAATAAAGTTAGCTAGTTATCAGAGCAACATTTTAAACAAATAAAGTTTATACCCGTGATCCGATTAACTTATCATCTGTGGTAGTAGTATATTAACTAATATACGTGATTACCATACAATGATTTACCAATTATTTACACGTTTTTCACCGCCGTGTAAAAAATGTACACAAAAGTATTTATGCCTATCATTTTCTTTGTAGAAATATTTCTTTTGCTTAAGATGTTGTTTCAAGGCGTATAAATAAATTTTTATTGTTGCTGAAGAAGTTATCTAGCTATAATTTAATATATGTGAAATAGTGTAATTCGATATACCTGAAATAATGAGAGTCAATAATATACCTTTTATTATTAAATAAAATTTATTAGAAATAATAAATCATGAGTTAAAAATTATTAAATAAGAAACGACAACTATAGTTTTATGACTCCTTCCGATGTTATCTTTTTCATATTTTAATGTTGCTAAACAGCGTTGCATGCATATCTAGATCCATTGCATGCATATCTAGATCCATTGCACCCAAACTTCGACTTTTAAGTAAAATTTATTTTATTGATGTTTATGTTTTAAAAAATAATTTATAATTATTGATCGAAGAATATTATTAGTGTAAAAAGAATGTAAAAAAAGACATTATTTTTTATAATCTAATTATTATATATCAAAAATAAATAATAATTTTTACTTTTATTTAATTATTTAATAATTTTAAATTTTAAAATAATTATCATAAAATAAATAAATTTATTATACATGATAATTTCTACTACAACGATAATAAAATTATATTATCCTATGTAACTTCTGTTTTAATTGCTGACCGGAGAAAAGATATATGAGATGGAAGCCAGCTAATTTCAGGTTCTATATAAAACAGTTTTACGATATTATATATCCTATGTAATTTTTTAATTGCTAACCGGAGAAAGATATACGAGATGGAAGCCGGCTAATTTCAGGCTCTACATAAAACAGTTTTACTATAAATATATTAACATTTATAATAATAATTTTAAAAATTGTATAACATCAATTTATAATCAAATAATAATATAAAATTATTTTATGTTTGTATTATAGTTAAACTCTTTCTCCTCAATATGACATGAATGATAAAATTTAATATTTGTTATATGTGATTAAAAGTCGAGAGAGAGACCATTAGGATTGCTTTGAGGTTGTCCCGATTGAGCTCAAAGTCAAGCCTTCCACAGTGTTGAAGTTGAAGGAGTATCCCCACGAAGTCGTTCATATTGGACTCATCATTTTTCGTGTTTCTGCTCTCGTGTTCTGCAATAACCTCGTCAAAGAAAGCATCTACAGCAACAAACGTGGCCTTCATTTCGGGAATAAGGCCAGTCAGAAAATCAACCCAAGCCAAGGAAGGGAAGAAATCACCGATGCTGAAAGCGGCGAGTAGTCTCATAATCTTCCTTCCCAGTACTCCAAAGCTACTATCACCCAGTGTATCATCACAGTTCCGTCCAAGAACACATCTAGACACAATGTTGTTTGAAGCCGCTATCAGCATCTCACTCAAATTCACACACAGGCTTTCACTACTGCACGCTTCGCGTATAGCTTCAACCAACTCTGCAACAACCTCTTCTCCGATGGAACGAAACGAGCGCACCTTTTTCTGGCTCAGAAGCTCAACAACACAGGTCTTCTTCTTTTGTCTCCACTCTTCGCCGTAGGGAGCAAAACCAACGTCGTTGCATCCATAAAGAAAGATTTTAGCAGCCGTAGGCTGTGGACGATTGGAGAAAACAACATCATGCGTTCTCGTTATTTCTCTGGCCACGTCAGCTGATGAGACCACAAGGGTTGGAATTTGACCCAATTGCAGCATCATGAGAGGGCCATACTTGTGTGAGAGTGTCTGAAAAGAGCGGTGTGGCAGTGTACCTAACTGATGAAGATTTCCAATTATGGGTAGCTTTGGTGGGAATGGGGGCAGATTGAATTTGTTTCTTTTTGTAAGCTTATGCATAATAAGAAGGAGGATTCCGAAGCAGAAGAAAACTGTTAGGTGATGGCTTGAACTCAGCTCACAGGGAAATTGCTTTAGAACTGACGATACAAGAGCCATTTTTTCTTTTGCCAGTGTTTAGTATTCGTCGGTGTTATCTTTATATAACAATTTACTTTTGTCGTCAGTCAATTATTTTTATAGAAAAATAATTTTATATATTTATATAATCAACCGTGTAGGTTAGGTTTGTTGATTATAATAAACATATTAAAATTATACTAATAATAATCTATAATTGGATAAAATTATAAAATTATTTTATACATATTGAATTTTATATTATTAATTTTTTATTATCACGTTTCTTAATTAACATCTTGAAATATTAGATTTTTTTATTTTTAATGGTCCGAGAGACTATCTTTAGTGATTTTTATTTTTTTATATAAATAGATTTAATGAGACCATTTTTATATTTTAAATAAGTAAAAAAATTTAAAATTATTTTATTAAATTGAAAATAATCACTACTTAAAAAAGATAATATTAATTTAAAATTAAAATTTAAAGATCAAGATAAATTTTTTAAAAATTAAAAATTAAAATAAATTTCACAGTAAGATAAAATTGTCAAAAATATATTTTAGCAATTATTTTATTATCTTTTCTTGACATGCTTCTAAACATCTTGTCCTAAGTTCATTAGCAACACATTTACTTTATACTCTCTTTAAATTATATTCTTTTATTATTAATTAAAATTTATTATAAATTATAAGTTTTGATAAGTCTTAATTTTTTTTAACGGCTATCAATTCTCTTAGCTATATATATTATTATTAATAATAATTTTAACATAATTAATTATTTTATTATATATTTGTCTACATATTAAGGTTTGGCTTCTGGACATCTTGTGCCCTACGTACTCAGGGGTTGGTACTACTTCTTTGTTTCGCAATGAGAGGGAGCTCGTCTCATATAAGCATGTTTAGTCGTTGTTAATTGCAGGGAAGTGAATTGTGACTAATGTAAATGCTTTATATTTTGTGGTAGAATTAAAATTTTATAGTTATCACTTTGAGTAGCTGTACTGTTTCTTCGTAACGCGACCAAAATTATGTTGTTTTGAGTAAGTTAATTTCTAACAGGTTAAAATATATAATAGCTGGTTCAATAATTAGCAATTCCACAATTAGATTGATTGAACTAAATAATTTATTTACCGATCGACGAGCAGTGAATCAATTGTCGTAATCGTTGATTTAATTTAGTAAATTATTTCGAGTTTAAATAGTAATTACATTAAATACATGAAAGAATAGCTTAACTACTTATATCTATCTACTTCGATCAGGATTGGTTTCGGTAATCTAGAATTTTTTTTTTTTTTTTGCTTTCTTTTGCTATACAGTTGAGAGGTCTTCTTCTGATGACAGTGCTCAGACTTGCAGCATGTTATAGTGCTCCCTAGTCTACTGTCTAATCCATAGATATATTAAACTGGTGCATTTTGCACAGTAGCATACCTCCCATCAAGCTACAGTGAAAAAGTGCACTTTTTATAAATATTAATATTTTATTTTATACAATATTAAAATAATCTTATAATAAATATTTATTAATATTATAATATTTAAAATATTATATATTATTTCTTAATAATAATAAAACAATATTATATTAAATATTTAATAATTATTTATCAGAATATATTATTATCATAATATTTAGAAATATAATTATAAAAATAATTTTTATTATAAATATAATTTAAATTTACATATAATAATAAATTATTGTTGTTATAATATCTAGAACAAAAATACTTCATGTCTTTTTATATTTTTAAAATTTTAAACAAAATAAAAAAACTAATGAAAGTTAATGGGTATTTATTTTTTGGTGGAAAGTTCACGGTTAGATTGTCATGTAGATTTTTTTTTTCTTTTGAGAAAACACTTCTGAAGTAATTAGAGGAATAAAAAAAATAAGATAATGAATAAAAGCAATTATTATAGCAGTAATTATAAACATAAAATAAGTATAAAAATATAAACATTAAATTTTTTACAGTCTGTCACTACCAAAATTTTAGTAGAAGTTTATTTGCGAGAATTATTATAAATCACTATAAAATTACATTATTTTTGACAATTTCTTTAACCTCCATAATTTATAAAATAAAATAATTTTTTACTGACATAATTTGTGGGGTGTTTATAAACCCCGAGAAAAATATGTAATTTCTGATATATGACATCACCGTTATAAATTGATATTTTTTTGTAGCTTAATTTTTTTTAGTTATACATTCTTTTAAATTGATATATGTTATTATCTATTCTTTTACTTAGTTTTGATTGCTATTTTACTTTATATAATTTTTAATTTATTTTTTTATCTTTTATCAATTTAACTTGTCCAAAAGATAAATCAAATTTAAGAATCATATTTTTTTTATATAAATTATGTTTATATGTATGTAACTTTTATTAGTAGTCAGTACTAATAAAAAAATTACTAATATAATTTTTTAAGAGTTATTATAAAAACACTACAAAATATTTAAAATTTAATATAATTTTTTAATACCATTAAATTTAGTATATGATCTATAGTTAATTTAATATTCATACAAAAGTTTCAGTTTTTTGTGACAGTTTATTTGTAGTAACTATATATAACCACCACAAAATAATATAGTTTTTTATGATAATTTTTCTAACGGTGAGAATTATTTATTTCTTTAGTGATCTAGTTGTTTCTTTTTTGCTGCTTTTAATTGCTATAATAAGTCTTTTAAATTTCACTACTAATTAATAATTGATTTAATTAATTACAATAATTTATGAATTTATTTTTCTTTATATTTAATATTTTAAAATTATATTTAAATTTAATTAATATGGGTCAAGACCCAAACTTATTTAAAGGAGTAAATATCTCTTGATATTTATTTATTTATAAAATTATAAAATTCAATTCAAATTTGAGACATTATTATTAAATAAAAACTAAGTTCTTTACTATTTCATTACTAGAATTTTCATGTTTAACTACCAAATTTAACTACCGTATATCTTCTTTTTTTTTTTGCCAAAACTAATTTATTATACTTATTCTCACTTTAAAAGTCCTCACTTTCTTTCCCTTCCACCTTCCCTTCTTCCTTATACCAACAGGTTCATCTACCTCTTTAAACTTTCCTTCTCAACTACGCTTTCTCCCTTCCACCTACTATCCTTATTCTCACTACGCTGCTACACTTTTCTCACTCGCTCTTTCTTCTCTTGCTCGTACTAGGTTCATCTACCTCTCTTGCTGCCAAATCATTGTACATTTCTTCTCTACCAAATCTAGAGTTTGATGTTTCAGTTTGTGTTTTCATTTTTTTATTTCATTAATTTTGATTTCATTGTATGCTCATAAAAATAAACTGCAATCTTGCTTTTCTTGGTGAAA
This sequence comes from Mucuna pruriens, assembly GCA_025330945.1. Taxonomy (NCBI): domain Eukaryota; kingdom Viridiplantae; phylum Streptophyta; class Magnoliopsida; order Fabales; family Fabaceae; genus Mucuna; species Mucuna pruriens. The sequence continues at coordinate 254,014 of JAENHJ010000266.1, read as the reverse complement.
ATAAGAATCGATCACTCCTCGATATGGTCTCTATCATTTTTTTTTCTTCTCAATATTTTTCCCTGTTAGAACCATTGGTTGAAGAGAAGCAAAGAATCTTCAATAAAGTTGAAGCAATATTGGTTGTGTACTTCATATTGTTAAATTTGGTGTCCTTTATTATTATATATTTGATTATTTTCCCTTTTCTTTAGGTTTTTGTTTGAAGTAATTGTAACTGACAATGGAATTTGAATTTGGTTATTTCCGATTGAATTACATCTAACCTTTTGTTATTTGATGTAGTGATTGAAGTAAACAAGTCTATTTGGGTATGAATTTGTATTTTGATTAATTATTCTATTTATATTTAAGTTTATTATATGCTTCTTTGCTATTTTTAGTGTCTTTTGATTAGATTGGTGTTGAGCATTGTAGGTGAGGTACAGTTAAGTTCAGATGCTGACATCAATTTTAGTCTCATTGATTATGAGGAGCATTGATTATGAATTCGAATCAAGATGGAGGAATAAATAACCTACATCATTACTTTTTCTTCTAGTCATATCAATTTGTTTTCTTGTTTCAAAAACCTTATGCCTTCAATCAAATTTAATTTGTTAGTTTGTTAATAGTCAACCTAACCACGTGGAATAGCTTGCGTGGTATAGCTTTTCATCCTCTGCATTGTATCGAATGAAAAGTTTTCCAATTAAAAATTCTTCTATTGAAAAAACATCATTGTAATGCCAATTAAATCAAAAGTTCCATCAACTCTTGTTCAAAGTTAAATTCATATATCTATGGGTAGGTGTAGTTTCTCCATCCTATCCGGCCTATCTACCATATCTGAAAAAAAAAATCCAAAAGGAAGAAACAAAACATCAATGAGTGCTAATATATTGAGAAAGTTAAAATACAATAATGTTGATGAGTAACAATTTTTCAGGAAAATTGTAATATTGAAGTATTTATGATATTGCATACTTAATACCTGTATTGTTATTTTTTTCTTTGAAGTTAGAAGACCATAAGAAATTCTAAGCTCAATTCGATTTAGTCAATCTCATATGTTGCCTTTGATAATGTGCTTATTCTTTGTAGATTTAGTAACATAAATACTACATCAATTCCCCTTTGACATTTCTCAACACTGTTTCATCAGCACTTAACTTGTTCGCCAATACTCTTTGATGTTTCTCTTCAGGTACATTCATTTCTCCTCTCATTCTCAACAATTAGAACATTTGAATTGAGTTTCATAGTGTTTTTGTAGAAAATGGGAAAAATATTGGAAATAATCTCAATTGCTTTATGATTCCTATGTGTTATGAATGGAATGCAGATTAATAAATTTATTCACTCAAAATCTAGTCTCGACTTTTTTAATAGGTAAGCGGTATACCATTTCAACAATGATGAAATTGAGCGAAACGGTTTTTTTTTAATAAGTCACATCATAAGACTATGTTAGTTTTTTCTGTTGAAAGAACATAGACTGGAGCAACATAAGACATTGGCTTTGGCATGGCTTTGTAGATGGAAGAAGTAGTTGGTTTATCACATATTTTGAGAAGAGGATTGCTAGCACATTCTGAGAAAAAGAATGGAAAAAGTGTGATTGTAAAAATTGGGCTTGCTTAGTAACAGAACTTGATTTTGATTAATAAATGATAAGAGTATTGGTTAACTAGGCTTGGAGGACTGCGATCACATATGTTACAAGGATCCTGTACTAAAGGACCGACAGTGAAGTGCTTATATTGATCGTTCCCTTGGAGCTGCTAGTTATTCAAAGGTATCTTCTATCCTTGCCCATGTTTCTTTTACTTTCCATATTAGTGATTGCAGCTTGCAACTTCTGATGTTTTCTAACAGATCTATTCTCTAATTGTTTCTCTCTTTCAATAGTTTTAATGTGTGGTTCTGTGACCTTAAAGGAAGGGTTTCTGCATGTTGATTGTTGAGTTATTTTCAGAGGAAAAGTATTTTAGTGAAAAGTTTTAGATTTGATTAAAGCTACAAGGACACAACTATTGAACTATTACTTTGCTCTCTGCTTGCCAATGACTAAACTACAATTGACTGTGTGTATGATGCTTAAATTGTTTTAATAGGATTAGTCAACTAATTTTCTAGCCAGCATCAGTATAGACAATTTTGGAAAGGATTAGCTGTTGCTGATCAATTGTAACATGCTAATAACTTAAGATTAATTATGGTATGGCTACTATCTTTACAAATGAACAACCCAAATCCAAATTTTGTACCGACATCATAGCATGATATAAATTTATCACCATTCTATTGTCTTTAGGCATCATCTCATCCATCAGTTGCACCATTCAATTAAAGCACCCTTCTGGCATATTATAGTCAGATTTCAAGGTTAGAGCTACCAAAGAAATTGACAATTCAGAGTCATTATTGCATCATTCTCGCAACGGTACTTGTGCAGCTACAAGCATATCAAAGATTAGGATTTTCTTCCATTTTTTATATATGTTAACCACCGGAGGGTCTAACATGGTCCATGGTCAACTACTTGTAAGGATTGAATTCTTCTTGTTGTTGACCACTTCTATAGTACAAACCTTCGACCACTATTGGAGCTCGACCACTATTGGAGGAAATTGTGACAATTTCTCACCATGATTTGTCCACCAATAATAATTAGGCATAAACTCTTGCTCACATAGATCATAGCTCACTTTATCAACGAACTTGAACACTTTACATTTGTATTTGTTGCAAGGACATCTTAGTTTTCACCTTGTAATTGAAATTTTTCTTGAGCAATAGCAAATTGTAGAAACTCATGTACTCCTTTAGTGAACTCATTTGTTCAACGTTTATTAGCATCTAACCTATGATATATTCGTGTTCGATGCTTTAGAATATCCATTTATTCATACTACATACAAAAAATTGTATAACATTATTATAATACAATTAAATTTCAAACAAATCCAGTTCATCATAAACTATTGTTTCAAAACATATTAAATACAATTAATATTCTAACTATAGTCCATGATAAACTATTGTTTTCAAAACATATTAAATACAATTAATATTTTAACTATATAAACTATTGTTTTCAGAACATATTAAATACAATTATATTTCAAACAATTGCAGTCTATGATAAACTATTGTTTTCAAAACATATTAAATACAAATAAATTTCTAACAACTCTATTTAATAATTGTACCAGTTGGCCTTCGACCCACCGGCTATTCAACTCATCCCAATCGATTCTCCTGAAGTGACCGACATATCATAGTCCAAAAGTGAGTATAAATAGAGAATAGAAAGAAGAGAAAATGAGGCAATCAAAGAACTCAGACCATGTACACTTTGTAACTTTATACTCAGACGTGAATATTGGTGTCCATCGTGGGATATCAAGAAAATTATTCCCGACAACCACTGCACGTAGAAGCAAGAACGTAGCAGTCGCCGAAACCAACTAAGCTCCATTACACACAGATCTGCCTCCGCCACATGTAGATCTGCTCCGTCGCCCATAGATCTATCCTTGCCATATGCAGATCATGCAAATCCACTACTACCAGCTTCTCCTTCAAAAAACTGAACCAAACGGAAGAAGCAAAGCGAGATTCCCAAATTGCCTGAACACAAACCGGAGACCTCTAATGTGTTAGACTAACATGATAACCAACTACACCACGACACCGCTTGCTGAAGTTCCGTCATATGCAACAATGAAGGGAGTGCCATAGAATGGAGAAGCTGAAGCAGGTGGAGCATCTCCTTGATGCATTCCTCAGGCGGAGACATATATCATATAGACTCGAGTTTTCTCTTTTCTTCCTTCGCAAAGCTACATGAACTCGGGATTCGACTATTCATTCCAACTCTCAAGTGTCTTCAGCTTTGGGTTTCGAACTTCTGACTGACTGCAACAATTATATTGTGATTAAAGTCTCGTACTTTGGGACTTTCTTGAACCTAGGTTTTCAATTCGCTGCTCCTCAATATCTACTTCAAGATTGCTAATTTTCTCAATCACTGATATTTCCTTGGAAACATGATCGTGTCGGCTCTATTGACACCTGTTGATATCAACACTATTCTGCGTGTGTTGTTCTTCACACTGTATTCTACATTGAGGAAACAACCAAGCAATTATGAAGTTTATGTGCCGCACATGCTGGTCGAAGGAACCTCGAAGAGGAGAAGTTGTTTCAACTTAGAAAAGACTAATTCCCTCTACAGGTTGGGCTGCAAAAGCCTGGAGGCTAATCATGCCTTGACTTCACCGAGGTAAGCATACAATAAGATCCAAAGGGTACCTCTTATTGGTATTCAAAACATTTTCTTTTAATGCTCAAGTTTTTACTTTACATGATAATGGATGCAAGACCAGGAGTTGAAGTACCGATTATTGTTGGAAAATTATAATTCATATTTTGGAATTTTAAAGCTTACATTAACCTTTCCATTAAAATGACTCACTGGACCAATTATTCATGAATGGTTCCTTAGTTATGATTTCCAGTATACTGTCTTTGAAAAGGCCACTGCTCGGTTAGATACATTAATTATTCATTGTCATAATCTCCATGGTCAATAAATCCAATTCTGGGCATTCTTTTTCTGTTGGGTCCTGAAAATGAAGTTCTTTTAAAAGAATTCTATTATCGAAATTTTTTCATCCAGAAGGGATGGATGAAGGGAGATTCGATTTTTTGCATGGTGTCATGTCTTTTGATAGTATTTGGGACGAGATTAGTTGTGCAAGGCAACGGTGTCCCAGTAATGGTGAACCTCACATTTATATTGTTGGTTGGAATGATCACTCTTTTCATCGTCAAAGTTGAATCTGATTGTTATTACATCATTGACACTATGAGAGAGAGGCGTTATGAAGGGTGCAAACAGGCATATATTTCGAAATTTGACAGCTGCACATGAATATATAAAAGGTCAAATATTGCTGATCCATCGGATGATAAAACATCAAATACATCTACCGACCAACAAACTGTAGCAACAGTATTAACTCCTAATAACTGGCAAATCCAACAAGTAAATAGCAAGGAGGTGGACTCTGTTGCGAGGCAGGGAGAATCGGCAGGGAAGGAAGCATGCAAAGAGTACATTAAAAATTTTCTTACCACAATCCCTATTAGAGAATTGGAAGCAGAAGCTAAGAAAGTGAATTTAAGTAACAGAGATGAATGTTCGTTCAGCTTTTGATAATTGTATTAAAGATAGTTCCATCACCAGATAGAAAGTTCTTAAATGTTATGTTTTCAGATGGATAACATGGCCAAGGATGAAGAAAGCAATGACAAGCTGAGCTATAGTTAGGTAACACATCTATCATGGACTGTCAGGATGAAAAGGTATGTAGTACCACGAAGCTTCGTACCTTAAAATACGCAAGACTATAGTTTGAAGATCCTGAATTTGGTAAAATTTGAAGATCCTGAAAGAGGCGGTCCAAAGACTCACTCAAGATGAATTTAAGACCCTGAGAAAGGCAGTTTAAAAGTTGTCCGGGATGAATTGAAGACCTTGATAGAGGTGGTCTAAAGATCCCCGAGGATGAACTAAAGACCCTAAAAGACGCGGTCCAAAGGACCCTCCGAGATGAATTGAAGACCTTGATAGAGGCGATTCAAAGATTACCTGAGATGAATTGAAGACCCTAAGAGAGGTGGTCCAAAGATTCGACCCTCCCAGGATGAATTAAAGACCTTGAGAGAGGCAATCAAAGACCCACCAAAGACGAAGAGGCAATCAACCAATGACTGTCTAGGGCATACTTCGAAGAGAACTACCAAGCAAAAGCCAACTCAGTAGAACAACCAGCCTTGCCCAGTCACCAAAAAAAGAGTTGAACCTGTGAGTTTAAACGGAAGCACCCTTCACTTTGCTTGATGCCTGGGGCTGTGTACCAGTTAACCTTCGACCCTCCTAGCTGGTTCTCCAATTCAAAACGTCTATCGTTTCACTTGGCACTTGGGTGGTTATGTATTGGTTGGCCTTCGACCCTCCCCGCCATTCAAATTCATCCCAACCAGTTCTTTAATTCAAAACACCTATCATTTTACTCGATACTTGAAAGTTGTATATCTGTCGGCCTTCGGCCCACCGACCATTCAAACCCATCTCGGTCGATTTTCATAAAGTGACCAACATAAAATAGTTCAAAAGTGAGTATAAATAGAGAATAAAGAAAAGAATAAAAGAGGCAATCAAAGAATTCATACTATGTACACTTTGTTGCTCTGTACTCAAACGTGAATAGGTACTTAGATATGAACAATGATAAACAACAAAAGAGTATTTAGCTTGCCTCAACTCCAAACAAATTACAACATTAGTGGAAAGGTATTGATTAAAAGGAATGGTGGCAGTGTGGAACTAGATTGAATGGGATTGGAGCATATAGGAATTGTTCACAACAAATCAAAGCCTCACAGAGGAGTTGGTTGGTTGATCGTAAAGGATAGGGAAGGGTTAGGTCAAGTCGGGTCGGGGAGCGGTCAGTCGAGGATCTGGTTGGGCACGTGGTTGGGTCAGAATTTTGCCGACTTGGGACATTACATGTCGGGGTTAGGTCAGGCGCAAGGGTAGCAGTCGATTGATTTCATGTCGGATCAGGCGTGTGGTTGGTCAAGGATCTAATCGGGCGCGCGTTGGAATAGATTCGGGTCACGAGGGTTGTCGATCGGGCGACTGGATTTGGATCGGAAGCAAGCAGCAACGTCAATGACAGCGGGGCGAAAACGAGCAGCGACGTTGGGATCTGGTCGTAGCAGCCGGTCGCATGGGGGAGCGCAAGCGAGCCATATAGTCAATCGATCGGTCACAGGCAATGGCGGTGTGATCGGTCGTGGGTCGTAGGTGGTGGCGTAGTCGGTCATAGGCAATGGCGAGCAGTCCGTCAATCAGTCCTAGGTGGTGTCAGTCAGTCAGCGCTGGCCAGTGGTGTAAGAGTGAGAGAACTAATAATGGGAATGGAAATGGATGTGCTATGGCAGTGAAGTTCCTCAAGTTAGAGTAGTACTGTAAGATAATTAAGTGAGGGGGAAATGTATAAAAACAAAGGTGGGAAACATAGGTTCTAAAATTTAAATAAAAAAATTTGAAATTAACTTTATTTTAAAAAATAAATATATTCAATAGACTTAATAAAAAATCACACTATTATTTGGATACATAATAAATATATTTGAAATTTAAATATAAAAATATTAATTTTTTTAAAATAAATACTCAATTGACTTAAAATAAATTTAATATCATAATTACACAAAATATAAACTTAAAAGATAAATTTAATAAAAAAAATCACACTATTATTTAGATATAGAATGAAAATATATAAAATTTAAATAAAAAATATTAAATTTACTTTTTAAAAAAATAAATATACTCAATTGTTTTTAAATAAACTTCAATACCATAATTACAAAAAATATAAATTCAAAAGACAAATTTAACAAAACTACATTATTATTTGGATACAAAATGAAAATATCTAAAATCTAAATACAAAAATACTAAATTTACTTTTTTAAAAAAATAAATAGACCCAGTTGACTTAAAGTAAACTTCAACACCATAATTACATAAAGTATAAACTCAAAAGACAAATTTAATAAAAACCACATTATTATTTGGATACAAAATTAAAATATTTAAAATTTAAATACAAAATTACTAAATTTATTTTTTTTAAATAAATAGACTCAGGTGAGTTAAAATAAATTTTCAACATCATAGTTACACAAAATATAAACTTAAATGACAAAATTTAACAAAAATCACACTATTATTTGAATACATAACGAAAATATCTGAAATATGAGTACAAAAATATTAAATTTAAATAGACTCAGTTGAGTTAAAATAAATTCAACACATAATTACACAAATTATAAATTTAAAAAACAAATTTAAGAAAAAATATCACACTATTATTTGGATACATAATGAAAATATGAAATTTAAATATAAAATACTAAATTTAATTTTTAAAAAATAAATAGACTCACTTGACTTAAAATAAACTCAACACCATAATTACAGAAAATATAAACTTAAAATAAAAATTTAATAAAACCACACTATTATTTGGATACAAAACGAAAATATCTGAAATTTAAATACAAAAAATACTAAATTTACTTTTTTTTAAATAAATAATCTCAGTTGACTTAAAATAAACTTCAATACTATAATTACACAAAATATAAACTCAAAAAAACAAATTTAATAAAAACCACATTATTATTTGGATACATGTCGCAACCTACATCGTGTATTTTTGAATTGAAGGCCGAATCCATCCCTAAGGAGGAATCGGCCATGCAGAGCTGGAACTGACTCGGCCAATCTGAGAGGACGACCAAGACCGATTTGGCACTAAAAAGAGTCGTCACCGACATTTTAAAGGAAACACTGAAAACCAGGAATGGATAAGGCAGATCGTGAATCAAAGACTGGGTAAGGAGTCGGTTACGCACAGGGATAACGTGGCACCTCCACGCGCCTATCATTTGATAGTTACCTAAATCGGTTGCATGAGTTAAAGGGACCTTCACATTATGCTTGATGCTTATTTTGGTAAATGGTCTAATTTACAATGGAGGATATATACACAAGTTTGGGTTTTTTATGGTGAATAACTTGACAAGAGTTGTCTCCTGCTCCTACATACCTCATTTTTGTAAGAGGAATCAAAGTTCACGTAGTTCTGGATATGCCATGAAGTGTGGAGGATGGACTATCCTTTAGGCGTTCAGGTGTTGGGATGACATTAGAGAGATGAACTTTCCATTAAGCGTCCAAACTCTGAATGATTTTAAAAAAGTGAAACAGACTATCCCTTAGGCATCCTTGGGGAAGGCTGAACTATCCATTGGGCGTTCAGACTCTAAATGACTTTAGAAAGAGAAGTGGACTATCCTTTAGGCGTCCTTGAGGGAAGGTTGAATTATCCATTAGGCGTTCAGACTTTGAATGACTTTAGAAAGAGAAGTGGACTATCCTTTAGGCATCCTTGGGGGAAGGTTGAACTATCCATTAGGTGTTCAGGACCTTGACTAACCTTAGAGACCGATGAACTTTCCATTAGCCATCCAAGTTGTAACTGGAAGAAATTCTAGACAAATGATAGGACATTTTTGGTAACAGCATCAAGGGAAACCAGAACGTACTCGATACTAGATGTGTCTGGATGCTAAGACTGATTCGGATAATCGACTTGGATGTCATGGCCTTCGGCTATGTAGAGTCGGGGCCAGTCTGGACCTTTCAAATAATGAGAAGTGTAATTCTGAGGTTCAATGCAAGAAGAGGGGACCGAGATCGACTCGATCCATGCAAGTGCTAGCTACATATTGGCTAAGTAGTGAACTCAATTGGTGTCGAGAGTGACAATAGTGTAGATATAGAGGACAGTCCTATGGCACGTGTTATCTACCTTAACTTATGAAGAGGTGACCCTCAGGATCTAAAGAACTAACCCGGGTATCTAGAGAGTTGGGCATTCCTTCTATTTTGTAGGTTGCTTACCCTAACTGGGATTGGTAGTGAAACTTCCTTTCTTCTAACTCACTACTCCTGACTTCGAGCCTCTCAGCTTTTTGGTGTACTTTCTTCCTATCTCCCTCTGCTTTCCAATTCTTTACCTCTCCTTTCAATCTAAAGTTTTCCACCTTTTACCTTCCAATTCTCGACCCTTTTTTTGGTCCCAAAATTTTTCAACCCTTTGCTCTTCGTTCTAAGGCCTTTTATAGGCTATGCTTGAGGTCATGAGTGCATCAGATCCGACCACATGGATCAACTCGGCCCCTTGATCCTTTTTCTTCTTCTCCTCGCTGATCTTATGCATCCCTAAGTTGTGTGCTTTGAACCTTGTGTCAGGTCGTGGCATGTTCTTGACAACCACTTCCAAGATGGTTGATTCATGTATATTCTTGTCCCCTTGTGCTAACATGGTTGGATCAGAGGATCCCACTTTCTTGAGGCGCGTGAGATTCTTGTCCCCTGGTGCTTAGCTGGACATGGATTGTTGTCTCCTCTTGCTGACCTGGCTGGATCCAAGGGTCCTTCATTGATCTAAGGGGATCTAACGGCCTAAAGCTTCTTGGGTTTTGTGGGATTTTTGTCTCCCTTTGTTGAGTTGGTCAGATCCGATGGTCTCTTGCTGACTTGGCCGGATCTAAGGGCCCATACTGCATGAGGTGGGCAAACCTTGGTTTCTTTCTTGCTTATTAGGGCAGATCCGGGCCCAATTTGGTTGGGTGCACAAATTTGGGGTCCCACAATACATAATCAAAACATCTTAAATTTAAATACAAAAATACTAAATTTAATTTTTTTTTAAATAAATAGTTTCAGTTGACTTAAAATAAACTTTAACATCATAATTAAATAAAATATAAACTTAAAAGACAAAATTAATAAAAATCACACTATTATTTGGATACATAAGGAAAATATATGAAATTTAAATACAAAAATACTAAATTTACTTTTTTCAATAAATAAATAAACTTAGTTGACTTAAATAAACTTCGTCACCAGAATTACACAAAATATAAACCTAAAAGATAAATTGAATAAAAACCACAATATTATTTGGATATATAACAAAAACATCTAAAATTTAAATACAAAAAAAACTAAATTTAAGTTTTTAAAAAATAAATAGTCAATTTACTTAAAATAAACTTTAACATCATAATTATACAAAGTATAAACTCAAAAGACAAGTTTAATAAAAACTAGATTGTTATTTGGTTATAGAACGAAAATATCTGAAATTTAAATACAAAAATACTAAATTCTTTATTTTAAAAATAAATAGACTTGGTTGACATAAAATAAATTTCACCATCATAATTAAACAAAATATTAATTCAAAAGATAAATTTAATAAAAATCACACTATTATTTGGATACATAACGAAAATATGTGAAAGTGGTGTAAATGGATGTGTTATAAATTAATGGAGCTTTCCATGTATGGGTTATTTACAAATGAAAAACAACCAATTAGGTTATTTTGAGAGAATAATCAAATATCACAAACAAAATTTTTTCTTCAACTACTTCAAATAAGATGAAATTGATATACTTTAATAAAATGTATTTTATTTTATTGAAAACTCCTATACTTTTCTTTCACTTAATTTGCGAGTTATGACGTCATTAAAACCTTCCTTCATATTAATAGCTCTTTTATATTTTTTTAATTATGTTTCACATTTTATTTAGAATATTTTTTTATATTTATAGAATTTTTTTATTTAAATGACATTATTTATGGTAAAGGAATTAGTTAGTACTATTTTTCTTATTATATTATTACAATGATAGCTTTTTTTATAATATTATTCTTACGTAACATATTATAAAATAATATTTCAATTTTTAAAATTTTTTATTTTTTATTTTAAATACACTAAAATAATTTTTCATGTCCATTTCTATAAATTATATCTATTAACTTAAATGGTTAGATTAATTATTCCTAAAAAAATTAATATAAAATAAGTAGATTTTATATATAAAAATTAACTTTAAATTTTAAATATTTATAAAAAAACAAGATCATTATTTTTATTTAAATAACCAAATTTTTTATTGTACATGTCATACCCCATTTTTGTCTGATCTGCCAAAAAGGAAGAAAAGAAAAAACAGAAAGGACAAACAGTAGAGAACAACATAAGAGGCGATAGTAGGGACACCTTTTCTCATCTCGGGTAAGCACACGAGGGAACAGGCAAACGTTGGCTTCTGCGAGAAGCCACCTTCAACTCTGCCACTGTGTAGAAAAACAGAGATGTGGAAGCAGCTTTGGGACGAAAATCGAAGAAGTCAATATCAACGCATTAATGGAGGAGATCTCCTTGAAGATTCGCGATGGTGACCCAAGGGTGAGAGGTGCACCTATAAAAGGACTCGCGCTTAAACAAAGTGGGGGGTCTTTTGGGACTGGGTCTTGAAATTTTGAGAGGAAGAGTTTGAAAATAGGAGAGCCTTTGGGCGTAACAAGTTCGAAAATCCTCATTCGATTTCAAGCTTTCAAAGACAAACAAACAAGCAGCGAAAGAAGGAAAACTGCAGAGAAAACCCCGCCACTCCGCAGCAAACTTGGGCTCTTTAAATATAAGGTAAGTGTTTTCAAAATCTACTTTTGTACGTCCATTTAAAAACCCAAAATCCTAAGCCAACACACTCCCTTGCATCTCATCTTAAGCTTCCTAGCTACCCTTTCTCTAAACTCTTTGGGCGCCATTGGAAAGTCCACTTCATCCACTTTATCCATCTCTACGATCGTCAATGGATAGTCCGCTCCTTCTAAACATTTTGGGACGCAAATGGAAAGTTCATTTTCATCTAACCTAGGGATGCCTAATGGATACCCCATCCCTTCCCACTTTTCAAACACATGCTTAGCCCCCTGGAGCCAAGTTGGTCTTGGCTCCTTCTCTGTCTGGCCGACTCCGCTTGGCTGGCTTCGTCTAACCATCCACGTTTAGAACTACGTAAACTTTGATTCCTCTTACAAAAAAGAGATATGTAGGAGCAAGAGGCATACTCTTGTCAAGTTAATCATCCAAAAAACCCCAAAAGCATCACACGTCCATCCTTTGTAAATATCTTTCATTAGAAAGGCATAAACCACAATGTAGAAGTTATCTCATTTTATGCATCTAATTATGGTAACTACCTTGTGGTAGGCATATGGGGATACTAGGTGATCCCTATGTGTAACTCACTCTCAAGCTCAATCTCTAACTCGTAAACTTGCTTTATCCAACCCAGAGGTTTTTTGGTATTTTTCATAAAAATGTCGATGACGACTCTGTTTTCCTTGTTCCTTCTCCGGAAGAGACTCGGATTCAAACTTCTATTTTTCGCCATCATGTGTCGTGATTTAGGTCGTGACAGTACACAATTTAGTGACTGATTTCAACCGGTCGCTATTTATTCATTTTTTATTTTTAATTTATAAGTTAAAATTTGGTCACTAATTTGATTGTTATTTCATGTTTTTTTAACTAAATATTCAAATTTAGTCATTATTTTCCAACGAATCACCATTTATCGATTTTTTCAATCACTAAGTTACTTTCAATTTTCGGTGGCTAATTCCATGGTTATATGGTATCCATAATTTTGCATTATTTTTGCAATGGAATTAACAATCGAATTTTTAGCTACAACGAGATTCAATCGCTAATTTATAAACACAACTTATACATTTTTTTTGTCACTACTAGCACCGATTTTTTCAATCGATAATTAATAATTTTCTAGTAGTAGGAGAATGTAGAAACTCAAATGATTTACCATTAATATAAGAAAACATGTATGAGTATTATAGGTAATCATTTGAATTTATACACTACCCCTCCAGTCCTTTTTATAATATCCAAATTAGAACATCACTTATTAATAGAACATTTATTGGTTAAGTGGATATATTACTAATTTATCAACTTTGTGCTTACTATATATACTTCTTATCTAAAACAACATGTGAACATGACTACTTAAACGAGTATAAGAATTATTTTCTTTTCATATGTAAATTCAAATGTTCAAACTCAATCTAATTTATGTAAGTCTTTTTTCTTACAATTTTGGGTAAATTATAATTATAATTTGAAGTTTAAACTAGGAAATATTTTCTTTAAAATCATGTGACCTATTTAAGTATAAGTTGTTGGCCTATTTAAATTCCTGTTGATATGAAATAGGCATTTAAACATGCTAACAAGCTAGGTCAGACATATATAAATATCAATTTAAGCCTAAAAAAAATTATGACAAATAATAAACTCAAGTTTGGGCCAAAAAATTATGCAAAACCTAACCTAATCTAACTCATTTCCACCACTACCTTTGATCCTTTTATAAGACTCAATTAACTAATTTTTTAGGAATAAAGAAACTAGTTTAGTTATTAGCATTAGACGTGTCCTAAATTTATATAATTTTTCAAAATTACTCATAACGTTAATGAGACATATTTTTATTCTTTTTTATAAATATTTTCATTAGTTTTAATTCTTTTAGTCTTTCTCCTTGTTAATAAATTTATTGCTTTAACTTTTACTAATTATGCATGGGAAGAATCAATTTTAGGGATCTAGAAATTTTTTAAATATATCACATGCTAACATGATAATACATATATACTAAAGGTACCAGTTGTAATAGTCACTTGACATTTTATTGAACACATAAGTAATTAACAAGTATCACAAAATAATTGGAACAAAAAATAATAATTTCAAATTTTAGAGGAATAAAGATGGAACAAAAAATAATAATTTCAAATTTTAGAAGAATGAAAGTCAAACAAAAAAGATTTATATGAACAAAAATCATAAGTCACTCTTTTTAGGAACTAAAAATATATTTAAATATAAAATTATATAAAGACTCTTATAATATGTTTTCATAAATTCTCTTAAGAAATAATAAGATATATTTTATATTTCTAAAATATTATATATAATTTATATTTTATATTATAAATTAATTTTTTTATTTAATGGCTATACTTTTCATATTGTATAGAAGATCACTCTACCCTCGAAGGTACTCTAGAATTTACCAAAATTACTAAATATTTATAAATTTTTATATGCATAACATTTAATAAGTATTATTAACTTTTTCTAACTTAAAAACTTAAATATACAGTATACATATTAATTCAAACCATAAACATATCTAATAATTCCTTATTACAACAATAAATAAATACGAATTTAAATAAAATTGGACGATCATTGTCTAGTTGGAATATGGTATTGGTTGGAGACACAAAGGTACTCTCTTGTTGACAGTGAGCCCATATTTTTCACTCATGTCTAGGTCTTGATCAGATTCAACACTTTCGGATACCTTCCAATTGAACCAATATAAAAGATTAGCAATCACGTATTCGACAGAAGCAAGCCCAAACGCTATACCAGGACATTTTCTTCTCCCAGAACCAAATGGGATAAATTGAAGGTGTTGCCCATTGAAATTAATCTCGCTATTTTCAAATCTCTCTGGTAAAAATTTTTCGGGCAATTCCCAAAAATCATGGTCCCTCTGAATTGCCCAAGCGTTCACATATACCATTGTTTTATCGGGAATATCATATCCACCAAGTTTGACATTGGAGGTTGTTTCTCGAGGAACCAAAAGTGGAGCAGGTGGATGTAACCTGAGAATTTCTTTGACTACACATTTTAAATAGTCCATTTGATCGATATCATTATCTTCTAATTTTGATTTATTCCCCACAACTTTTCTTACCTCCTCCTGGACTTTCTTCATTACGCCTTGATGTTTTACAAGCTCTGCCATAGCCCATTCTAGTGTTGTTGAAGTAGTGTCACTTCCTCCCAAAAACATGTCCTGAAATTATGAAAACAAAAAATAGTTCATATTTATGGGCAATGCGTAGGCTATGCTGTACATTTAGTTTCAAAAAATGTTTTTTCATCCTGTATAATAAAAAAATTATAAACATTTACTTAATTATTCTTTCCTTCTATTTTTCATCGCATCACTTGTTACTATATTATTTCCCCTTTCTTATTACTATATATACTATGTTCTCTTTCTATTTTATTTTTTCTTTCTCACTTCTCTTCGTTCCAATCTGCCCTTTCTAAGGTGGACATTTATGTGTACTAGGTATAATATTCATTACAATTTACTTTTATTATGACATGATGGAAGATGAACTCACCTTTCAAAACCATATCTTTTGATTGAAATAAAAAGAAAAGTGATAATATAATATGTAATATGTATTTGAATAAAAAAAGAGAGAAATAAAAAATGTAAGATTAGTATAAAAAAATTAAGGCACGTAAATACTAAATAAATAATTCATTTCTATGATAAATAATGAGGTATGAAGGATATAAAACAAAGAATAATTAATAGTGCGAGAATATGAATGCACTTTTAACTTCCACACACACACATGCATATGGAGAAGGGTAGAAAGAAATACCATGACGAGTGCTTTTAGGTCATCTGTTGTGAGGTCGAACTCTAGCTTGCCACTGTCTTGAAGTTGAAGGAGAGTGTCCAGGAAGTCTTTCTTCTCGGAATCCCTCCTTGCCATCTTATGCTCTGCGATTAGATGATCGAAGAAAGCATCCAATGCTCCAAAAGTGGCCTTATATTTTTTAGTTTGGCCACTAAGAACACCAACCCAACGCAACAAAGGAAACAAATCTCCCAAACTGAAATCTGAAACTTGAGTCATCACCTCCCTTGCAAGCTCCCCGAATGTGGAATTACCATCATCAGCATCATATTTCCTTCCGAATAAACACTTACACACTATGTTGTTTGTGGTAGCAATTAGCATCTCGCTAAGGTTCACAGAGCAATCATTACTCAAGCAGGCTTTACGTATCTTATTAACCAATGTCTCCACTTCCTCTTCTCTAGCGAACTGAACTGACTGCACCATTTTCGTGCTCAGCAATTCAATCACACACAGTTTCCTTTTCTGTCTCCACATCTCACCGTAGGATGCAAACCCAACGTCCTTACATTCGTAGAGTAAGATTCTCGTGGGTGTGAGCTGTGGCCTACTTGCAAAAACTACGTCATGGGTTTGACAAACTTCTCTGGCTAAATCTGCAGAGGAAACCACCAAAACGGGAAGCTGACACAATTGCAACAACAATAGAGGACCGTATTTTTGTGAGAGGGCTTGAAAAGAGCGATGGGGAAGTGTTCCTAACTGATGGTAATTGCCAATTATAGGTAGTTTTGGCGGGGATGGAGGTAGATTCAATTTGCTTCTTCTTGAGAGCTTAAACACCAGCAGCATGCTGATGAAAAAGGAAAGTAACATGAAAAGTGTAGCATTTAGGTCATGCGGCACTTGCTTCATAAATGATGGTAGTATACCCATTCTTACTTTGATCGTCTCACTGTTCGTGTTGATGCAGCACTATAGCTTACAGAATATATATATTATATCCTGTCATAATTATTTTTATCTATTTTTAATTAATGACGTATATATATTTAAGCGGTTAAAACTAGACTAATGATTTATATGAGAATGTTATATTTTTATGTGTTTCGGTACGTCGGCAATATCGCCTTTGTTTATGTTGTTGATGTACTTAATTCAACATACACGTGGAATCATAATATAATATAAACACTGACCGCACAGAAAATACTTTATTAATATTTTTTATTATATTATATTATTTAAAAAATTATTAACAGAAAATTTTTTAATATATTTTAATTATTTATTAAAATTTACTAAAATTATAAATAAAATTTATTAAATATAAAATAAAATTCGTAAAATTATATAATTTTTAATAAATTGTAACCAATAAAAAATACATTAAAAAAATGTAATAAAAAATTTATCACCAACACTCCTCTTCTATTACTTATCTCATCTATATTTTTCTCCTTTAATATATATAAGCAATAAGTATCGGTGGATATTTTTGAAGGATATATAGGTTCCGGAAGTATCGTTGGCAGCGGTGCTGTTTATCTGATCTAATATATAATACCGTATCATTACATCTTTGATGCCGCCATCATAACTTCAAAAGAAGCAGACAAGGAATGGAGCTTGTGGTTATCATTAGAATGAAGCTTTCCGTGACCCAAGAACAATGATTATGTACTCAAACCAAAAGGAAAATGAAATGTAGATCGGTGAGTCGGCAGATTTCTATCCAAATCATTATTGATTATTTAAAATATAAGAAAGTTATTATATAATAAAACCATGTTCAAAAAATAAAAATAGATATAAATGACTAATGTGGTAATAAAGAAATAATTAAATTGTAATATTATAAAAACTATATATATACATATAACTCTAAAATATATCTATACATACGCGTATGTAACGTTGTTTTTAAAACTTAAAAGGAATGTGACTACTAAATGCATGGGTGTAATTCAAATAATATAATGTAAAAAATTGATATTATTTATTATAATTAATCATATTTAGAAATTGAGAAATTATGGGAGCGTCTTATAGGCAGAACTTTGTAGTATCAAGTATATCTTGATAATAATTTACGACAAATAATAAAATAAATAAATCAAAATATTGTTTTGTATGTTATATATCGAAGTACAAATAAAACATTCTTGTACAAATAAAACCACATAAGCACATAATTTCTTGTCTTGTGAATCGACAATCAAATAGCATGCATCACAAAAAAAGTTATGTTGTTGGCTATTTTACAAAAAATAATATTTTTCTTTTAGGCTCTTTTAAAATTACGGTTGATTTCATAAAACAAAAACCGACTTTCAAGATGTCAATTTTACTCCTACAAGTAATTTTTTTTTAAAAGTATACTAGTTTGATAATTTTAAAACCAAACTATACTATTTTTGTAGAAAAGCCTTTGTTTTTATTCAATCATTTATCCAATATATACTGTTGTATATGTCGCGTGCTTCAATGTGTATCAAGCGGACCCTTAATAAGATCAAAGTTCTACGAAATGTAACGCACATTTGGTAATTAACATTAAATAATTATATATAGTATAATTTAATAATATTAACAATAGTTTTTCAAATGAGGTAACGAAATAAATTTATGTGAATTTTAAGTTGAATAAAATATCTTTCAATATAATGAAATTTGTTGTTTTCTTATGCACTAAATTATAAATGATAAAGTTGGGAGAATAATTTGATTTTTGTAGTAAGAGTATAAACAATAGTGCATCACATAATCACATGTGAATTTTTTGACAAATTCGTCACAAATGATATTATGTCTCATCTTATTGACATAATTATTAGATGGCTTCTCTCAATATCATCGTTTGGCAAAGTTAACTCAATGGGACGAAGAAGCTACATGTAGAAGGATGATTCATGATCATAGTTTTATATGTGTTGGGATATTTAGCTCATATTAATTATTACTCAATTATTTTGTCTAAATTATGGGACATTAAGAAAGAGTTAGTATGTTCCTGTATTAGAAGGTTTACCAATAGTTACATTGAATTAGACTCTTAAATAGTCCTCAATTTGATTATAAATGAATGCACTTTGAGTCATCTTTTCTATAACCTAATATTATATATTAAAGAACTTGCTCAAGATTCACCATGCTTTTCTCTTATACTATCATGAGGTAAATTAAGTGACGGATGTCCTAGCCAAACATGTATTCTCAAACAATATAATAGATCATATTTTTTATTTTCTACCTAAATTTTTATTATTTTTGTTAATAACTGATACAACTGGTATAATTTTCTTTATAAATTATTGGTCTTGGAGGGCTTTTATTTTTTTTTTTTAAAGCAATAATGATAACAAACATAAGAATGTAATAAAATGTATTTTTCATATATTGCCACTAATAAATCATGCCAAGAGATGCCATAAATTTATTAAAGTGATTCAAAAAATATTCTTTTATTATCACTATGCAAATGTGATCAGAATCCCTAATTTAGTTTGAATTTCAATACAACTTTTGAAATATAGTAAAAAATTGGAATTCTCTTTCATTAAGAAAATCCAAGTGCATCTTGAAAAACCATTGATAAAAGTATAATAAAGTAAATGAACCTTAAGACAAACCTTAAATGATCTCAACCTCACATTTAAATGGATCAGGTAAATGGGAGAAGTTTCCTTGTGATGAATTTTGTTTGAAAAACAAACCCAAACATATCTACCAAGATGACATGAATGACGCTCCAAGCAGTAGAGGATGCAGTATGGAAGTACTATATATAGTCCATGTGATTCGTATCTTGTGCCAAATCATCTGCCCGTACTCTGATCCTGTATACTAGTGGTTGGAGTAATTAAAGGTTATAGAATAATTAAGAGTGCGAGTGAGTTGACTTACTAAAATTAAATTAAGATGAGAACCAGTTACAAAGTTTAGGGATAATGAAAGAAGAAGTTTAGTTTGACCAATGGGGTGACCTTAGCTTTAGAACCATAAGCAAGAGTGAGTTGAGAAATATTGCCTTTTAACCATTTTGAGAAAAGTAAGAATTACTACTAGCAGCAATGTGATTAGAAGTAACAAAATCCAAGATCCAGGACCTGATAAACGATAAAATGATAGATAGTATACTGTAGAATTACCCGTGTACATATGCAATGACTACAAAAGTTTGTTGGGTTGCCTTGAACTAAAGACACTTCTCATTGTCAACATTAGACACAATGTTCATCGAACTTATGATACCAACTTGAATGAAATGAATTTTTTTTACTTATATTTACAAGTTTAAATATATAATTTATATACAAGTAAATTCTAAGTAAAAATAATAAAAAAAATCCTAATTGATCCTTTAAATACGATAATTAGGAAAACTTAAATTATTATTCTAATTATAACAAGAAAAACTAATTGTTACACTAAATTATTTGTTACCTCTGAAGTGAGAAAGCGCCCTTAGAAAGATAATGCACAGTAACAATCATTAAATAGAAAATTTATTGCTGATATATATAATTAATTTAAAATTTTTGTTATATATGCTTATGATTTTATCATAATTCTGTATGGTTGACTATCTAATCAACGAGTGCAGTTTATATTCTAAACCATACTCTCTCACTTTATAATAGACAAATCCTAAAATAAATAAATAAAATAAGAAATTGTGCAATCAAAACTAATAAATAAATAAATAAAATAAGAAATTGACATTAACTCCCTTAAGGTTTTGAAATGTGATTTTTGATGTAACCTTCAAGGCATCTTGTAGAACAGAAATTTTTTTAAATAATTAATATATGTTTGATTAGTCATAAATATTCTTGAAAATATTTATATATGTTTCTTGGGAATTAAATTTTTTATGTTTTGATTTTAATATAATTTTTTTATGTATAACTGATTTTTTAAAAATATATTTTTAGAGAAATATTTTCATTGAATAGACTTCTCTAGATTTTTATTATTTAAAGATTTTATTATTTAAATATTTTTATTATTTAAAGATTTTATTATTTAAAGATTTTATTATTTAAAGATTTTATTATTTAAAGATTTTTATTATTTAAAGATTTTATTATTTAAAGATTTTTATTATTTAAAGATTTTTTAATATTTTTAATTTATCATAGATTCTTTTTATTGTTTAAAATAAATTTATTATTTTAAAGTAAGAAAATTTATGAAAATAAATTTTTCACTTCACGAAGATATTTCTTTGTTCATATGTACTCTCTAGTATAATAATAAATCAAAATTACGTACATTACAAAATAAAGTCAACTATTATATTTTTTAAAAAAAATAGATGTACTAAGTTGTCACAATTCAAACATTTCAATATGAGATTGGTATAATAAAAAAAAATTAAAATGATTATCACTGCTATTTTTTTATAATTTAAAAAAAGTTAAAGATTACTAAATTATCATTGCGTAGACATTTAAACAAATATGAATTTTTCATTGTAATTAAATTGAAGTAAATCTAAGATGAATATGAATAATAATTTATTTTTAAAATATATTTAATTTTAATAAAATAATAATTAAATTTCTTATAAAAAATAAATTTAAGAAATTTGAAATTTGTGTAAATTTTATTTTTATTTTTTATATAAATTATTTTTCTTATGCAAGTTATTTAGTATTGTTGGTTCAATCAAAATAATTTATAAGGATAATATGTAAAAAAATTATTCAGATAGTAAAATTTATAAATAATTTATTGTAATATTTTATTATATGTAAATTAAGATAAATTTAAAAATAATAATTTAATCAAATTATAGGTTTTAATAAGTTTTGTTGTAAAAAGCTTTTTATAAACTTTAAAATTACAATATTTTGTTGTGATTTTTAATATTTTTATTTAACTTTAACATAATAAAAATTTCATTATCTCTTCTTTAATTATTATTTTACAGTTTCTTCGATCACAATATTCTGAAATAATTTCTTAACTAACACCTTGACAATTTTTAATGAATTAAAAATAAAAATATAATTAAAATATAATGTTTAATATATTAAAAATTAAAATAATATATTTTATAAAATTATTTATTTTCAAAACATAGTTTTATTTTTAAAATTGTATTAAGTATACTGAAAATATTTATTAGTACTTCTTATCTTAAATATAATTATTTATTACGTTAAATAAAAATTATAATTATATTAAATAAGCTAATAAGAGTATTGTCATATTTTTTCATCATTAAAACTTTCTTTCTAGCAGAAAAAAGTTAAGAGATGGTACTGGATTGAGATTTTAAAATATTATTTTAGCATAAAAATTCTTGTGGATTTTAAAATACTATACATGGATATAATGACTAATAAGACTTTTTAGATTTATAAGATTTATAATTTGGGTTTTAATAGATTTATATCATAAGAATTTATAAGATTTTAAAAAACTTTGTAAATTTATAAGATTTTAAAAGACTTTATAAATTTATAAAATTAATCATCCTAACTTTAAGTTTGTTCAAGATTAGCATTTTTCCGGTGACATATTAATGAAAAGATCTTTTTTCCTTTAATATTAAGTAAACAAATGGTCATAAGTTTTGTCATCCAAGTTTAGGATCTCTTTTATAGCATCCCAAATAGTACTATTCTTGTTTCTACTCTCTTTTTTTCATTAAATTAGATAATTTTTTATTGGTAGAAATAGTCTCAATACCAACAAAATTATTCTCTAAATATTTAGCTTTATAGTTGGTTCCAACAGAGTTAGAACTTCCTTCATTCTCATGTGTATCTACTTCTCTTATAAAGATTTGGTTTTTCCAATGAGAACCTTTAAACCTAGATAGGAATGGGATGGTGGACTATATTAGTTAGGTGATGGAAGCTAATGGGGTGATTCATAATGATTTGATGTTATAAAAGCATTATTGTTAGGATCATTAATTTAACAATTGATTTTATAGTGATTCATAGTGATTTGGTGCTACAAAAGTATCATTATTAGGATCATTAATTCAATAATTTGGTTTTATAGTAGGTTCCAATAGAGTTAGAACTTCCTTCATTCCATATATATCTACTTCTCTTATAAAAGACTTGGTTTTTCAACAAGAGACTTTACATCTAAAGGAAAATGGGATGGTAAACTACATTAGTCAAGTAATGGAAGCTAATGGGGTGATAGTGGTTTAGTGTTATGAAAGCATCATTGTTATGATCATTAATTCAACAATTGATCATTCATATATAATAACAATTATCTTAAGTAGTGCAATTGAATAGGTGCAATAGGTACAAAAAAAACAGGACACAAGATTTGATACACACAATGAATCCAATCAAACAAGTTGATAAAGGTAAAAGATTGATTTTAGAGGAGACATATATGATTGAAACAAAAAAATGATCAAGATATAAGTAATTATACGTGAAAGGAGAAATAAAAGTCCGACATCTATAAAAAAAAAAAGTTTGAAGGCTTTTTGGTAGAATTGTTAGATTAGTATGATATTTATTCATCCTATTGAAAAGTCACATGAAATTTACCCTAGAAAATAAGCTATTGAAATTTGTATGTCTTTTAATACTATAATTTTTTTATAAGTCATGAAACCCTCTGTCACCGGATTTCATTACCCTCTTTAAAAAATCCTAACAATATTAATTGAATATCACAAGACTATTTATATTATTTAAAAATCTTTATTAAATATCAAAGTATTATTTTATCCTAAATTTTTTTTTTAAATTCTTTAAAATCTTAATCCGATACATCCCTAGATTTTCACCTCTTAATCAGAATATTTTGTGAAAAACATAAATAAAAATCATTTTGGAGAAACAATATTTTCTAGAAATATCTTTTAAGATAGAAGGTATATACACATGATAATGATTTCTAATTTCTAACTTTAGATTCATAATAAACTAAAAATTTCTCTTAAATTTATTGATATTATTAAAAAAAATTATTGAATTGATAGTTTTATTCATTTAAAAATTATTAAACTTTGAACTAAAAAGTAATTATAGAATAGCCTGTTTATTAATTTTAAAACAATATACAATCATATATACCACAAAAATTTAGGGCATGCATAACTATGTAGAAGATATAAGATCAAGGGAGTCAATTCAAACGAGGAATCTTTCTGGTAGAGTATTTTATTCACACAGCCCCCTCTCTCTGTAGGTGTTTTAATTTTTGGCAGCAGAAGGTTAATCGATCTCTCAAGATGTCCTTCCAAAAGGCTAACATGAATCCAATGTCATAAAAGGACCCAAAGTATGGAAAACAACTACATATCAACATAAATATTCAAAGATGGATTCTTCTATTCTTTTTTTTTTTTTTTTTCCTTTTTCTTTGTTTATACACAACGGGAGCGATTGACCTCATGCATGGCAGGGATACACGCCTAACTAGCATCTAGCTAGTTTACCTATCGCAATACACCATTGGCCTACATCTATGGGATTTCAAAAAACCGGATCAATCGAAAATTCTATTCTACCTTAACTACTCATTTATAAATAATATTTATCATGTTTACAAGTTTTCATTGTTTATTTAACTTTTTTTTATAATTTAATTCATAATAATTTTCACATTCAATCCACAAAAACTTATATTTCCAAATTTCGTTGAAATTATTAGAACTTTTTTCAACAATAGAATCACTGTTATTTTGTATAACTCGTGTTAGTTATTATACTAAAACTAAAATTTTCGTTTTTATTCGAATTTTTATCCTTAAAAAAATAATTATAACCATTTTTTGAGACATTTATTAGATACAACATTTATTAAAGTATTAACAAAACTAATAGATACATTTTTTTATATATTTTTTAAATATAGTAAAAAGTCTTACATATTTACATATTATAGTGAAAGAAATATCTGCAGAACAGGAACAAACCGAAACAGAATACAAAACCACCAAAAATATTCAAGTGATACGTCAAGGTTTAGATACAAAAGAATGCAGTGTAGGTTGAAGATGAAGCGGTACTTTCTTGCTGACAGTGAACCCGTTTACCTCACTGATGTCTATGTCTTGCATAGGTACACCATCGTTAGGTAGCTTCCAATCAAACCAATACAAGAGATTAGCGTTGAAACAAGCCCAAATGAAATTCCAAGACATCCCCTTCTCCCAGAACCAAAGGGGATAAATTGCAAATCTTGTCCTTTAAAATCAACTTCTGCCTCTTCTTCAAATCTCTCGGGAACAAACGCTTCGGGCCTGTCCCAAAATTCAGGGTCCCTCTGAATCGCCCATGCATTCACAAATACTCTTGTTTTCGACGGAATATCAAAACCTTTGACTTTCACATCATATAAAGTTTCTCGGGGTACCAGAAGAGGAACAGGTGGATGTAATCTCAAAGTTTCTTTGATCACACATTTCATGTAGTTCATTTTATTCACATCATTTTCATCTACTTTTGATTTGTATCCAACAACTTTTCTCACTTCTACTTGGACTTTCTTCATGATATTCGGATTATTCATAAGCTCCGCAAATATCCATTCTAGAAGTTGAGGTAGTGTCACTTCCTCCAAGAAACATGTCCTGAAATTAGAAAATGCAAAATCTTTGTGCTCCTAATGATTATCAGAAATTTAAAGGTTAAGTCTGTTACAGCAGTTGGTGAGAAATTCTCTTTAATTTCTTCGATCTCTTTCTCATTTGGTATAATATAAATCTAAACAAATAACTATACCAAAATTATTAAATTCTTTTGACTATTAAAAAAGCTCTCTAATTATGTCTTCCTCATGCATGTGATTGATTTTAAGTTCACAATAGATAATGTAAATTAAAAGTAAAAGAAATTGTTTATTAATTGAATTGAATTGAATAATATAATTTTTAATCTCCATTTTTATAGGATAAAGACTGTTAAAAGATAATATGAATAACAGAAAAAAAATGATAATCATTTTAGATAAAATGTGATATTCACAATCTTCTAATGAGATATTTAGATGTTTATAACCTCTTAAATCAATGAGGTATTTAGATATTTGTAATCTCTTAAAGAATTACCTATCATATCTTATTAGATATTTATAATATCTCTAACACTCCCCTTCAAGTTGGTAAATGAATATCAATCATTCATAACTTGACATTGAGTTTTTGAAATCTAACTACAAGGAACTCTTTGGTGAAAACATCTGTCACTTGGAGTCCTATAAGAACATGTGCTATGACTATAAGTCCACTGTCCAACTTATCTTTAATGAAGTGTCTGTCAATTTCTTGTGTTTTGTCATATCGTGTTGAACTTGATTATGAACAATACTAATAGTTGAGTTGTTGTCACATAAATACTTCATAGGTCCTTTGTATTTTTTAAGATCATCATGAAAAAAATTCATCTACAATCCTTCACATATACTGTGTGTCATGGCTAGAAATTTTGCTTTTGTACTAGATCGAGCAACCATTTTTTGCTTCTTCTTCCTCCATGTTACTAGATTTCCTCCCAGAAACATACAATATCCAGATGTGGATCTTTTATCTACAAATGATCATGCATATGCATAGTCTGCATTTGTATATATTTTCATAGACAATGTACCTTCTTTTTTGAACAACAGTCCTTTACCTGGACTTGCCTTCAAATACTAGAGGATCCTTTCAATTTCCTGAAAGTGTCTTTTCCTGGGATCATGCATAAGTTGTCTGACCACATTAACAACATAAACAATATCTGACCTAGTATGAGATAAGTAGATCAATATTCCCACCAATATCTGATATTAAAACTTTTCTATGGTTGAACTTTCTTCACACCAAATCTTATGGTTCTACTCAATAGGTACCTTTGAGATCTTACATCTCAGATTTCTTATTTCTTTGAGGAGATCGAATACGTACTTTCTTTGGGAGATAAACATACCTTGTTCGGAATATGCAATCTTTATCCCAAGGAAGTATTTCAACTTTCCTAACTCCTTCATTTCAAATTGTGTTGCTAGCTTTTCTTTCAAAATTAGTTTTTCAATCTCATCATCACCTATAACAATCATGTCATCTACATAGACTAAGAGAAAAGTGAGTTTACCATCAAGAGAATGTTTTATAAAGAAAGTATGATCACTTATACTTTGCATGTATCCCAAGGATATTATGACTTGAGCAAATCTTTCAAACCATGCTCGAGGATACTGTTTAAGTTCATATAATGTCTTTTTGAGTTTGCATACCTTGTTCTTTTCATTATTAGAATAGAATCCTCAATGAATCTCTATATAGACTTCTTCTTCTAGGTTTCCATGAAGGAAGGCAATTTTAACATCAAACTGTTGCAAGTTCCAACCAAAGTAGACAGCTAAGGAAAGAATAACTCTTATCGTGTTCATCTTTGCTACAGGGGCAAATGTTTCCTCATAATCTATTTTATGTCTGTGTATACCCATTAGTAACCAATCTTGTTTTGTATTGATCAAGGGTCCCATCAGATTTACACCTCATACTGTATATCCATCTACAGCCTACAACTATTTTGTCTTTGGATCTATCAACAATCTCCTAGGTTGAATTTTTCACAAACACCTTCATTTCTTCTTTCATGGCTTAAACTCAATTCTCATCTTTCAAAACTTCTTGTATTGATGTAGGTGTTTTGATTGTATTAGTGGCAACAATAATAAAACTCTGATGTTATATAGAAAGATGGTCAATACACACAAATTGAGAAATAGGATACTTGACACATGATTGTTTCCCTTTCCTCAAACTAATAGGCATGACATCAGTAACATCCTCAATGGGGTTCTCAGGAATACTTACCTCCAACATATAATCAATAACCTCCCCAATAGGATTCTCATGGATACTTACCTTCGGCTCAGACAATTGGACTTGTTATGGAACTAGAGTGGGTTTCTTGTGCCTTTGGTATTGCTTTCCATAATATCAATCTTCCTCTCTCACTTCATTGTGGGCCTTTTCAGTGATAAGTTCTTCAGGGGTGATTTCTTGAACTTGAACATCCTGAGTAGGAAAAGGTAATGACTCAATGATAGATTCGACTTATAGATAACTCTCCCCCTGGAGTGGAGGGCTAACAAAGAACGATTGTGTTTCATGAAAAGTAACATCCATTAAGACAAAGACTCGACGACTCGGAGGGTGATAACACTTAATCCCTTTCTATTTTAGGGATAACACTACTAGAAAATTTAAAATTTGCTACAAAATAATTTTGTGGTTAATTTTAAAATCAATAGTTATTTTGTAGCTAATTTCTTGTAAAAATAATTAGCTACAAAATTACTATAATATTGAACAGTAGCATAAAATAAGTAGCAAATTAGCTAAGAAAATAATCTTAGTTAATTTGTAGTAAATTTTTTAAAATTTGTAGTTATTTCCTAACTAATTTGTAGTAATAAGAAGTATAAATGAATATAACTTCAATTTAGCTAGAAAAAATAATATTCTAGTTAATTAATAGTTAATTAGCTAGGATTTAACTATTAATTTAAATGGTAGCTAAAATTAGTAGCAAAATCAAAAAATTCTTGTAGTGTAACCAATGAAAATATATTTGACTGCTCTAGGATCTAACTTTCCAGGATATGGATTGTGAGAGTGAATAAAGCTAACACACCCAAAGACTCGACTTGGTTTGCTTAACATCAAGGGATAAGAAAGAAAGAAGGATAACAAATGTTTAATTGGACTAATATCGTTTAAGACACAAGTGGGTAACCTATTGATGAGATAGGTGGCAGTTAGGATACCTTCTCCCTAATAGACATTAGGAATAAACATTTGGAAGAAGAGGGCTCTAGCAACCTCAAAGAGGTGATGATTTTTCCTTTCTACAACCTTATTTCGTTGAGGAGTATTCACACACGTCAGTTCATGAACCACACCATTATCTTTAAGAAACTTGGAGAACTCAATATTTTTTGGAACCATTGTCTAACTATATTCTTTTAATAGATTTACCAAATTGGTTTTTGACAAGACGGAAAAATCGATAAATATTTGAAAACCTCAAATTTATGTTTCATAAGAAATATCCATGTCACATAGGTACAATCATTAATAAATGATACAAATCACTTAGCCTCCAAATATAAAGTTACTAGCTAGCCCCCACACATTAGAGTGAATAAGGTCAAAAGGTTCAAGACTTTTATTTTTACTAAGAGAAAATGTTGCACAATGGTGTTTTGAAAATTGACAAACATCACACTTAAAGGACTCGACAAACTTTTTTGTAAATAATATGGAAACATTATCTTAAGTAAACAAAGTAGTGGATGTTCAAGACGTTTATGATGAAGCCAAATTTGAGAAACTGTCCAAGTTTCTGAGGTTGCACGTTGGCTAAAAAGAAAATTCCCTTTATTGGTGTTGTTACCTATCTTTGTATGTTGTAAGTAATATAACCTACCCTACTCTTTAGCAACTCCAATCGTCCTCCTAGTTGTAAGATCTTGAACAACACAATGAGAACAAAAAAAGGTTACTACACAATTCCAATCTTGTATAAACTTATGTATAGAATATTGTGTAGGGATAAAGAGGACTGAAATTGGATATTACCAAATCCAACAATAGGAACATGATCTCCATTAGCAACAGTAATGAATTATTTTTTGGATACTTTAAGGTATGATGTAAAATATGAATGAAATGGGGACATATGATTTGTTGTCCCATAATCAAGGATCCATATGCATTATGGAACTGAACCAGAAATATTGAAAAAACACTTACCTTTCATGGTCAATGTGCACAAGTCAAGAGGCTTACTTATTGAGTTTAGGAGGGCTCGAAGGCGATTCATCTCCTCCTTACTAAAGACTTGAATATCGGACACTAATTTTTTATTTTTAATTTACACAATTCGATTGCTAATTCGGTAGGTAATGTTTGAATTTCTAAAAAAACTGGTTACTAAATCAATCTCTAAAACTATTTTTTTAAAACTAGATTGGGTGGCGGTCAGTTGGGTGGTGGTTGCAGAAGGCAGGAGACCTATTGGAGGGAATTAGGGAGAAGGGAGAAGAGAGGGAGGGAGAAGGAGGAATGGAAGGAGGAGAGGGAGGACAGAAAGGAGAGGAAGGAGGGGAGGGAGAAGAGGTGGTGGTTGTGGTGGTTGTGGCGATGGTGGAAGAGAGAAAGGAGAGGAGGAGGGTGAAGAATAGATAGGAGAAGAGGGAGGAAGGGAGGGGAATGATGGGGAAAAAGCAATAAGGCACATGCAATGATGTCACAATGCAGCCGATATAAATTTCCCTAACTTGCAAGAATCTTTAAGGAGTAACCACAAATAAGAATGATAGTAAATATGAGAAAAATCACACAAGAGACATCAATATTTTTAACATGGAAAAACCCCCTCAACGTGAGAGGTAAAAACCACGGGTCATCCAGGCCAAAGAAATCAATCCACTATAATCAGATAAGGATACAAGAGTGTTCAGGTCAAGAACAATATTTGTTCATACAACCAACCAGCACAAGCAAGTAAGCAAAACTTGTAGATGAAGGAACAAGAAAGTAAATAACCCACAAAATTGAGCTACTATGAAAACATGATTTCTCACATCACAGACCTCCAAATCAAGATCCGAACAGTCAAGATGTAGACTTACGTGTGTTGAACCTGCTGTCAAATTTCTAGCCCGATCCAATGATTAACGAAGTAGATATTGTAATTTTGATGTGACTGTTCTGTGTTGAGATGAAAACAGAACATCTTCTTTCTCTCTTTCTCTCCCTCTCTCTCTTCTCTCTTTTGTCTTGTGAAAATCCACTCTTTCTCTCAATCTTTCAATCCGACCTCTTCTCTTCTTATAAAGAGAGACCTAGCGGGCTTGAGAGTATTGGACTTTTGTCCACATAGTTGGGAGCCCAAAAATAACCCAACAGGGAGGCGGCAAAGGTGGTGGCAGCGGAAGTAGAGGAGGAAGTGAGTGAAAAGTATAGGGAGGGAAGGGAGGAGTGTTTAAATAAATGAAAGTATGGAAAAATAGAGGGAAAAGATATTTGAATTTTTGAGAATTAATCGCTATTTATTTATTTATATTTTTAAAATAAATAATAATTAAGTCACTATTATATTGAATTATATTTTAAAAAAATAAATTTGGTAGCTAAATCGGCTGCTATTTAATTATTTTTAAATTTTAAAAACAAATTTTGTCGCTAAATCGGTCACTATTATATTTAATTTTGGTTACTAAAACAGTCGCTATTTTTTTATTTTTAAATTTTTAAAATAAATTC
Source organism: Mucuna pruriens (assembly GCA_025330945.1). Taxonomy (NCBI): domain Eukaryota; kingdom Viridiplantae; phylum Streptophyta; class Magnoliopsida; order Fabales; family Fabaceae; genus Mucuna; species Mucuna pruriens. The sequence goes on along the minus strand of JAENHJ010000266.1, from coordinate 222,769 downwards.
CGTCACTAAATCGATCGTTATGACATTTAATTTTACTTTTAATGAATATAAATTTAGTCATTAAATCGGTCGTTATTTTATTATTTTTAAAATTTTTTTAAAAACATATTCTGTCGCTAAACCGGTCACTATTATATTTAATTTTTTTTTAAATAAATGACGCTGCTAAATCGGTCGCTATTATGTAATGTAATACTGAAAGTGTTAGCAATAGAATCTCATGGTAGCTATATCGATCGCTAAGGTTAAAACAACTACTCTCCTCACATTTGGTCGCAAAGTCGATTACTATTAGCAACCCAAATATTTCGATCACTAATTTCGGTCGCTAAATTATGCTTTTTTAGTAGTGTATCAATTATACTTTCACATTGTTATAAGAGTGAAAGACGAGATCAAAACCAAAGAATCCAATGAGAAAAAAGAAGATGCATATAAGATTTGTGTAGTGAATTTTGTAGGAAAAATAAAATAAAAAAGAAAATGTAAAAGATAAAAGAAAAGGAAAGATATAAACTTGCAACGAAAAAAATCATCGTAGGTGACAACGCTCAATCCACACATCTTGTGGAGATGCACCAAAAGGAATGTACTAAGAACCAATTGTGAAGTACAATTCTTCCTCAACCTTACTTGAACCGCTTCCATATAAATGTTGTTAGTAGGTAGTAGAGAGTAGAAGCATTATCCATTAAGGACTTCACACCAACCTTCTTACTATAGGAGCTATCATATATAAAAACACGCATGTAACTGGTGTAATTTCATCTGTGGAAATTCCACTCCCTATCATGGAATAGGAAACGCAAAGGAAAGACCCAAATAAAATAGGGTGTAAAAGTCTCTATCCTTATAAAAAAAATTCCTATGTATATGGACTTAAATAGTGCATATACAGCAAAGAAAAGTAGTTAAAGTTGATTGTCCTCCAATCAAGGAAGTAGAATAGTGCATCTGAAGTCGCTTTACATCAAATATTTTAATAAGGCGCAATCTTTGACACCACGGATTAAAATGAAGATGGAAGCCATAATCTAGAAAGCTAATAACAATATCTAAATTGAGGGGTTCCTCATCAAAATCCTTAACATGCACCACATCGTATATATTAGGTTGTTACTCTATCTGACCAAATGTTTCACATATAGGCATCCCGAGGGAGAAGGGTTTGATTTCGATATCGGGATGGAGATCGAGAGTGATAGTACCTATGGCTATGCTCTCACAACGTCGATGCAACATGGTGGTTGGTAGGGTATTTGGCAGTTTTTTTTTTCTTGAAAATTGGACAATAGAATAATGACGAAATAGGTCATGAAAAATGATATCGCTTTAATACCATGTTGAAAAAAACATATACAAGATATGATGAAATCATATATATCAACTATACAACAAAGTTCATTTTTTGTAGACTTAATGGAATAGATTCAAATAAATATATAAGATAATATCCTTATGTACACAATATGATATACCTATAAATATAAAAATCTTAATTAAATAAAAAAATTAATCATAAAATATAAAAAAAATAAATCTTAAAAATTATCTAAAATACTCTAAAATATTTTAAAATATAAAAATAATATCATTAGATATTTTTTCAAAATTCTAATCAATTTTCCCTTCATTGACATGGGTTGTCGGAGATGATTGACATGGGTTGTCGGAGAAAGTTACATCATGGGTTTAAATATTTCTTTCGTCACGTGTACGGATGAGACCACAAGGATTGGAAATTGGCCCAATTGCAGCATCACGAAGGGCCATATTTGGAAAGTGGGATGTGGAAGTGTACCTAGTTGATGGAGATTGCCAATTATGGGTAGCTTTGGTGGGGATGGAAGCAAATTGGACTTGTTTCTTGTTAGCTTATGCATAAACACAGGCTTACGAAGCAGAAGAAAACTGTTCGGTAGTGGGTTGAACTTAGCTTATACAGAAATTGCTTTAGAACCGGAGATAGAAGAGCCATTTTTCTTTGAGGAGTGGTTAGTATTCTTATGTGTTATAAGATTTATATAACAATTTCTTTTTGTCAAGTTAATCATTTTATTATCTTTTCTTGGCTGGCTTCCCGGACATCTTGTCCTCTATGTTTTGGCTACATATTATTAATAATAATATTCAAGTACATAATAAAATTGTATTAACTATCTTCGATTACATATAAAAAAAATTGTAACAATTATTTATTATAAAATTATTTAATTCTATTCTTATTTGAGATAAGTTGGATAAACTCCTACCTAATATGATCAAGTACAATGTTTAATTATAAATTCATAGTTGGTATATCTTTTTTAAAGATTAATAAGTATGCAATATCAATGTAAAAAAATATATATTATATCAACTAATTAAAAATATTTTTTATATAATTTTATAATAATTATTATAAAAATTATTAGTTTGTGATTGATTAAAGGGATCAAAAAGTTTACAATATCGATAGATATATTATTAATCTTTTTTTTATCTAGGTTGAGAAATGAAAATAGTTAAGCATGAGACCTCAGCCATGGTATAATGATGATTTAGTGGCGGGGAATTCATGAAACATCGTTTGCAGTAGCCGGACCGTCATGATCGGTACAATATGTTTATGAAGTTTGTTTAATGAGAAAATATACTAGTCACAGTAAAAAAATATATATATTTTACTTTACCATTCAATTATCATTTATTCTTTAGAGTAATTTTGTTGATTTTATCATTAAACTCTTGTTTAATTTGCGTAGAACATAATAATATAGTTTAAATTTAAATTTTAATACAAATTATTTAAATCTAAAATATAATTTATATATTTATAAATTTTAATTATAATATAATTTATATATTTAAAGTATTTATTTATTATAAATTTTAATTATATAAAATAAATATTTATTAATTATATGCATTTAACATGTTTAAATACTAGTTGATGTTTGAGTTCAAATGTTGAATAAAAAAATTTGTTTGGAGAAGATGCATATGGTTTTTAAAATAAAAATAAATAACACTTTGTCTATCTCCAGTAATTAGACTTCTATCCATTTTAAAGTTCATAATATATATCTTATGCATGTTAAACGTTTATATTTTTCAAGATTCGTATCTAACTATATCACTTGTATAAAAATGTGTCTTGCTTAATATAAATACTTAATTATAATACATTTGCAAATGAAATAAATAAAGCAAAGAAAACATTGTTGTGTGCTTCCTTTCTCTATTATATTTATCTCCTTATTTTGTCAGCAAGCTTGCGTACACCATACCTGACTAGTTCGGCTGGAAGAAGTTCCAGAGACAAAAATCAATTGACAAAATTAATCTAAGAGACGGTAGCACAGATTCAACAATTAATAGAAAACAAAGAGACTCAAAAACACAAAGAAAATTAATTTTATAAACCAATATGATTCTCTTTTATCAGGATAAAATTATAAACTAACATTTATCATATGGCTGCACTTTTATTTATATTTTTATTTTATTTATGTATAACTTCGGGACGGGTGAAGCGCTACTGCAAATGCCTACACTTATTTTTTTCTTCTTTGCCAAAGTAGATAACTAGAAACAGAAAAGGAAACACCATTCAAGACACCAATGACATTCACATGAAATTCAAGGTTTAGTTATATCCAAATGAGTGTAGTTGAGGTTGAAGATGAAGTGGTACTTTCTTGATGACAGTGAGCCCCCATATCTCACTCATGTCTACATCTTGCGTAGGTAGACCACTCTCTGGAAGATTCCAATCGAACCAATAGAGGAGATTAGCAAGCATATACTCGGTGGAAGCCATCGCAAATGAAATTCCAATGCACCCCCTTCTCCCGGAACCAAAGGGAATAAGTTGCCAATCAACGCCTCTAAAATCAACTTCCGGCTGTTTTTCAAATCTCTCGGGAAGGAACTCTTCAGGCCTATCCCAAATTTCTGGGTCCCTCTGAATTGCCCATGCATTCACAAACACTCTTGTTTTGGACGGAATATCAAAACCTTTGACTTTCACATCAGATAAAGTTTCTCGAGGTATCAAAACAGGAGCTGGGGGATATAATCTTAAAGTTTCTTTCACTACACATTTCAGATAATTCATTTGATTTAAATCATTTTCCTCCACTTTTAATTTATGCCCCACCACCCTTCTTACTTCTTCTTGAGCTTTCTTCATGGTAGCAGGATTCTTCAAGAGTGCCGCAAATACCCATTCCAGAAGTGTTGAAGTAGTGTCACTTCCTCCAGCAAATATGTCCTGAAACATTATAAAAAAAATTACAAGAGAATTGCATAGAAATTAAACACGATGGAGAAAGAAACATACCATTAGGATTGCCTTGACATCATTATGTGTGAGCTGAAAATCATGTTTTCCGCCGTCTTGAATTTGAAGTAGTATGTCGACGAAGTCTTTGTTATCAGGTTGTCCATTGTCCCTTATAATTCTCTTGCGTTCAGCAACTAACTGATCAAAGAAAGCATCTAATGCAGAGAAAGTGGCCTTAAACTCTGCAATATGTCCCGTTAGATAGTCAATCCAACCTAACAAAGGAAAGTAATCTCCCACAGTGAAAGTTGCCAAGTGTTTCATCATGTTCCTTCCCAGCTCTCCAAAGCTGATTCCACCATCTGGGGTATTATACTTTCGTCCAAGAACGCATCTAGACATTATGTCGTTGGAGGTTTCAATCAGCATCTCACTCAGATTCACGCAGGAACTTTTACTCGCGCATGCTTGACGCAAGGTATCAAGCATCGCTGCGACTTCTTCCTCTCGAATGGAGTGAAAGGATCGCACCCTCTTTATGCTAAGAAGCTCAAGGACGCATATCTTCCTTTTCTGTCTCCACTCTTCGCCGTAGGGTGCAAAAGCCACGTCCATACACCCGTACATGATGATTTTCACGGCTGTGGTCTGAGGCTTGTTGGAGAAAGCGACATCGTGGGTTTTGTAAATTTCTTTTGCCACGTCAGCCGATGAAACCACAAGGGTTGGAGTTTGGCCTAATTGCAGCCACATTAGAGGGCCGTACTTGCGAGACAGTGCTTGGAAGGAGCGGTGTGGCAGTGGGCCTAGTTGATGAAGATTGCCAATTATGGGTAGTTTTGGTGGGGAAGGAGGAAAATTGGACTTGTTTCTTCTTCTTTGGTTAAGCACCAACAGGAAGCTTAGGAAGCATAAGAAAACAATCATGTAACGGATTGGATTTGGATTTGGATTTGGATTTAGCTCGTTTGGCAATTGCGTTGAAAGTGACGATGGTTGAAGAGCCATTGTTACTGGAGTCATTGGGATTTTCTTACAGTGCCAGCCATGCTTGGTTCACAATTTATAGAATTTCATTAATGAATAACACAGGATAAATCTTATCTTTTCTCCTCCCATTGCAATTATTGCCCATTATTTAATACATACAGGAGTTCCGTTTAAAACGTGTACTGGTATGCCCTGTCTTTTTTTTTCTTTGCATCACAAATGATAGGCATATAAATGATTAAATTAAGGCTAAATTAAGTTTTCCATCACGCATATCTCATTATGTAATCACCGTAAAAAAAAATGTCATGTACACAGGAGAGACTAAAAATGAAAAAAAAAATTACAGAGATTAAAAATGAAATTTTTATAAAGATAAAAAAAAATTAATTTAAAATTACTATAAAATAAGAATATTGAATAACAAGAAAATATTATTATTTATATACATAACATGAATATTAATTAACTTAAAACTAATAATTTCTCATTATATAGATATCTTAAGTTTTGTCACTGTATATATCATTCCTTCCCTCTCTAACACATATTTCACAAAAAATATACATCAATTTATGAATCATTCTCTTGTTTTGTTCTCACTATGCTCTCTCACACTTTTACTTTGTTTTGTATTATCTCTTATTTCTTTTATTATCATTATAATATATAAGGGTATAAGCCAAGTGAAAGCCTCTCAGATGACTAAAGTCTGACTTGTGTAAGGTTAAACTTATTGATTAAAAATATAATATTTAGATTTATTAGAAAACATTTTTAAGTTAAAAAGTCATGCTTAAGACTTTAAAAAAATTCTATTAGATTTGATAGCCTAACCTGTATATAAAATATATAATATTATATAATATTGTATATTATATATATATATATATATATATAATTTATATTTAATACTTTAATATATAATAACTTTTATTAAGAACATTTCTTAATAAAAACTTACAATTATCATACCCAACAAGTCTTTTGTACAAAATATAGATATAAAAGATAAGATTAAACTTTATATTTTTAACTAAAGTTAGTATCAACCCTAACAAAATCTGGCTTAACCTGTCTTGTTTTCATCCTTCACAATACAACTCACATATGCCTGACATAAGCTCATATCTTTCTCCTCTACATAACATTCTTTTTTTCATGTCACACTCAACTTATATTCTCTTTACACCATTTTATACTCAATTGATTGATGACCTGAGTGATCAGTTTTAATATAAGTTTCAAAGTCTCGATCAATATGTAGGGTGTTTAGGCTAACAAAAACTATAATAAAGTGGTATTTGTTTAAATCAACTAAGATGCATTCTCTATTTTTAAATAGTTAATTTTTCTTAAAACTTTTATTATATTTAAGGCTAAATATTTATTCGTTCTTGCAAATATGTCACTTTTTAATTCACGTAATTTATTTTTATTTTTCATCTCTATAAAAAAAGTATTTTTAGTTAGTCCCAATATTTTTTTTCATTTTTAGTTTTTGTTGATCACATGATATTTTTGGTTGACATGCCGCTCATTACATAGAAATATTTTGATATGGCACGTGATGATATTATTTTAACGTCATATTTTACTAATGTGGCGTGTGATGACAATTTCATGATACTAGCAACTTAACATTTTTGTAATAGAGGTGAACGATGGGGACTAAAAATAAATGGTTTGAAATTTATAGAAATTATTATAAAAAAATTACAAAGACGAAAAATTAAAAGTGATAAATTATGGGGCGAGAAACTTAATTAAGTCTTAAATTAATACTCTGCAAGTCGCAATTGAAATAAATATTTTTTTTAGTTGAAACAAATATATGATTAAATATTAATGTTAAAATAAATTCAAATTCACTTGTTCATTTATATGTATATATTTTTGTTACTTAAATAGTTTATTATTATATATTATCATAAGTAATAAATTCAATGAGTACCTACAAAAATTATTTAAAATAGATAGAAAAATTGTTTACTTAATAGGTATGGACTCAGGTATGGGTAATTACCCACAAAATTTAATAGGTATTGGTATCTGAGTACTTAACTCTACCCATATTCACACATATAATAATAATGTATAATGATATTATTATTGATATCATTATTGTTGTTATAAAACCTACGATCTAGTTCGTATATTTTTTTTTAATTTTTAGTATTTATTGTATTGGTTTTGTCTTTGTATTGGTTTGTAACAAATTTTGGAGAATAATAGTTTAGGATTTTAAAATTCATAAATTTATTATTTTGAAAGTTTATTATAATATTTGTGATATTTTATAATTATGATTGCTATGTTTTTGTAAAAGATATTTAAATATGATTTTAATTTTTATAACAAAAAGAAGATTTGAATATATGGTTTCATAGAAATGACGGGTGATTTCCATCTTGTGAAAGTTTGAAAATTAATAAAAGAAATCGAGTTTAATTTGAGAGAGGGTGTACCTTAATTGGTTTATGAAGTAATTACAATGTGGTGTAATTTTTAATTGAGTTGGTGTAATATGATGATATCCATCTGTATATAATTTGAGAATTTTTTTTGAATTGTCTAAAACTGGTATTTTGAATTTATCCATCCTATCTCTATTATTAAAAATGGAGGTGCGAGTGTGTGTACAATTGTGGTGGAGCATGGGAAAGAGACTTAATTTTTGGAAATTGGAATTGAGAGTTTTGAAATTTTAGAGGCTTCGATGGAGCGCATCCTTGATTGAAGGAGGAAGTAGGTAGCAAAAAAAGTAAGGGGGTCTGTTTTATATCAAATTTCAATTAATAATAGTTTAATAAAAAATTATTATCAAATAAAATTAATATAATTAAACGATATTTAACTAATTTTTATAATTAATATAAATTAATTTTTTTAGCTTGTATAATAACTAACATTTTATTTTCAAAAATTTAATAAATATTTTATAAATTATTTACTAATAAAATTCTCCCATTAAAATACAAAACTGTACCCAAATATTTTTTACATAGATTGATCTTTAGCCACTGAACCAAAATTTCATGATTGTAATAGTTATGTTTATGTTCCGATTTGTGTAAAAGGATAAAAGTTACGAGAACACGTAATGCCTCAGTGCAAAATTTGAGAATTTGATAAAATAAAATTAGTTGAACAATACAGTTGATGGTAGGATTGTGATAAACATATAATTATAATATCTTTGACAGGGAGAAGACAAAGTGGAAAAAATAATAGGTGAAAAAGTTTAAAAAATAATAAAATTAAGGTGTAGAGAATAGGGTTATATCCTTTTATAAAAAGAATATTTTAAATAATAAACAAATATAAAAGAAGATAAAGAAGTACATTTAGTAATTATAAAAAAATATTTGGTGAAATGATGGACATGTTTGTCTAGGTGTATAAAAGTCTTGGAATTATACAGTGTCAGTTTTAGACGGCTTCTAAGGTGATCCCATTTTTCCATTTTCTACGCCAAAAAGTGACCCAAATGGTCCACCAGTACTGGTCCTGTAAATGACCGAGTACGTAGTAAGTACTATTTTAACAGGTTAATTCAATTTTTATTTAAAACTTTTAAAATGACAATACACTCCCTGGAAAATAACTGAAGCTAACAAGAAAAAAAATATATGGATCATGAATATTCTACCTACATGACGTAGTCCAAGTGACTTCAACCAATTATTTTACTTAATGCAAATGTTGTTTATTTAATATTTGACTTTCTTTTTTCTTTCCACCTAGGTGCAGGTAACTTTAATTGATTATTTTTTTTTAAAGTTAAATATGATTTTATTTCTTAAATTTCAGTTAATTTTATTTTTTATTTTCAAATTTTGATAATAATTTTTATATTTTAATATTTTTAAAATAATTATTTTTAATCTCTTAAAATTATATATTTTATTCAAGTCTTCTAACTAATCAATTTGGATCGACCTGAAGTGTAGATCGGGGAGTTGGTTGATCTTAATATGGGATCAACTTTCTCGATTTGCGTAACATCCTGACTCACAAGACGATACAGTCATAATAAAGGTAATCAACCAAGCATATATCGCATTTGTACTCCCCTCACCTATTACTCTAGGGAAAAGTCACCTAACAGAGCAGGAGAAAGTAGAGGGCAAGGCTCCAAGACAAACATCACATTTCTTTCAAGACTAACAAAGGTCACCCTGGGACTAAGCATAGGGGGTCATCTAGACACAAAATAGAAGAGGAACCTTATACTATCAAGTTTCGAGGTTCAAGGGAAATGACCCTTCCTTAAGGTCGGTATATAAATGGTCAAGGAAGAAGAGCAAAGGAATCGAACAACTCATCCTATATATACACTCTATGGTTGGGATTATCTTCTTTCCAATACAAACGTGAACATTGGCATTCACTGTGAGACCTTAAGAAAACAATTCCCGAATGCCTTAAGAATAAGAGCATATCCAAGCGAAGATGACCATGCCAATAACACGACATCAAGCCAATTATAGCAATAGGGAGGGCAAGAATACTCTACAGCAACTGCTGCGAGTAGTCACCAGTTGCCAGAAAAAAAGTGAAGAGCTAACCCACCTCAACATAGAAGCATCCAAGAAGCACAAAGAAGTAAAAGAGCATCATGAGGAGAGTTGGAGAACGTGAGTTGGAGTTGCATGAGCAGCCAGATGCCTTGAAGGTGGCAGTCGGACACAATGAACCACTACCTCCCTTCATGTTTTGTGGACAGCCATTTAGTGAGCATATAAACAACGTAGTTATTCCCCCCTAGTTCAGCGAGCTCATAGTTAACTCTTTTGATGGCCTAAGGTTCACCTGCAAGCATTTCAAATGCAAGTATACATAAGTTGCGGAGACAACCTTATCAGTTGCAAGTTGTTTCCAGGAACGCTGAAGGGAGTTACGATGAGGTGGTTCTCGGGACTTTCACCCCATACCATCCACACTTTCAACGACTTGGTAGCAGCTTTCATCTCTCAGTTTGCTACTAACCGAGCAAAAATGATAGAGGTGACCGATTTTTTCGATATCAAGCAAACTAAGAGCGAGAGCCTCAAGCAGTACCTAACACGTTTTAATAGTACAATAATCCAAGTGGACAACCTGGATCAAAAGTTTTTTTGTGAAAGCATTTCAAAAGGGCCTCAGGATGGGCTCATTCAATGACTCTCTAGCCTTGAGGAAGCCAGCAAGCATGGGGGAGATAAGGGCTAGAGCGGAAAAACACATTGAGGCCAAGGAAGATTTGGCAAACCGACTACAGGCAGAACAAGAAATACCGACAACAATGAAGAAGAGTGTTCAAGGACCTTAGGGGAAATCACATCGACAACTACAAGCCAACTACTAACCAGAAGCGGAGGCCATGCATTACACTCCCTTGAAGTTGACCAGGTCCTAAATCCTAAAGTAAGTCTATCACATGTGCCTATGGACGTTCCTCTACCTACAGAGCAACAGTTGGGCCCATCGCATGATGAATGGTGCAAATTTCATCACGCTCTAGGGCACACAATCGAAAATTGTTGGGTCCTAAAGAATCAGATAGAGAAACTGATCCAAGACGGATATTTAGGCTGATTCATCAAAAAGAATGATGAAGGGAAGACTGAAGGAAGAAACCATGCTAAGCAGCAAAGGAGTCAAACCCCGATCTATGAGAAGAGTGATAAGCGGGTTTTTTTGTCGTTTTACACGCCTCAAATAATTACTAAAGCTAACTATAGTATAGCTAACCTAGGTCAATTCTCTCAAGGACACAGTGTGCTCAGATTGTGCTAAGTGTGAAAATCAGAGTTAATGCAAGAAAACATTTAGTGCAGAATGCTAACTCGGTCTTGGATAGACGCGACGAAGTCGGACTGACTCGGTCTCAGACTCTAGAAAAGCAGTAAATAGGGGGGGTTTGAGTTTAAGTGCAGAAAATAAACTAAGTGCAGAAAAGTAAATTATACTAATCTATACTAACTTATTGTACTAATTCAAGAATCAACACATAACAGTTTATCTTTCTTACTTAGGATTATACTCCGAATCAACCTTAGATTCTTACGACAATCGTCGAACGTTTGTCCATTTTCACACTGAGGATTTACACAATCGCTACCTCATCAGTTGACAGGGAGTATGTACTTGGTTGATTTTAGGTTCTCTACCTAATCAGATTATTAAACCAGTTCCAATCGGTCCTAGTCTAACGTGATCTACTCCTAACAGTGTGCAATTGCGACAAAGTCAAAAGCAGATTAAAGAGCAGGAGTTATAATCGAGAGATAGAATTGCAAACCAGTTATAATATTGAAATTAAAATTGAGTACAAAGGTGAGAAATTCAGCGTTCTCTAGAGAGTCCGCCTTCCACAACGATCGCCTTGGAAGGACGGTAGTGGTGCACCAATGATGGCCAGACGTTGAGGTTTCGTCCACCGAAGTGCGTCAGCTATACCGAGCGATCACCTCTGACGGCTTCCAGCTTACCAAATCCTGATCCTGTACCTCCTCGATCGAGAGAGACACCTTACTGAAGCGTCGTGTACCACCGTGCTAGCTTGGAATTTCTTGCAGTTGCTAACAGTGGTAGGTCTAGAATTTCACTATTTTTCCACACCGAAGACGTGGCCTGGTGTGCCCTATTTATACACAAGCTGACTAAATCTAAATCTAATCCTACAAAATTGCTGATTCCTTGATCCCAGCAGATTTCTTGCTCAGTTACCTGAATTACATATTTTCCTGATTTTAACAGATTTCTCCCTGAGTTACCCAAATTACATATTTCCTTGACTCTAACAGATTTCTTGCTAAGTTACCTGAATTACATATTTCCTTGATTCTAACAGATTTCTTGCGTAGTTACCCGAATTACATATTTCCTAATTTACTCTTCCTATAATCACGCGTTGTCCCTTGTTTGTTGGAGTGATTTTCGCTGATGATATCGGTTCTGGTTGGGACCGCTTCTTCTGGGCCAAGATGCTCTTTTTGGGCCGAGATACTCTCGGCTTTCGGGCCTACAAAACAAGTCAAATTTTTTATTAGTTAAAATCTTCATTTTAGCACAAATTTATATTTTTCATATTTCCAGGCTCATAATTCGAATCTTAACTAAGACAAGACTCTTAATCACTAAACAGTCTTAATAATACCCATCTTAAGCCCTTGTAAGGTGTATAAAATATGACTTATCAAAGAGCAGGGATAGAAGTCAGTCAAAGTTGGGGCGACGAACCCCCTCACTGGGGGACAATAGTCACCATATCAAAAGGAGGGGGGACTTCGAAGATGTCAGCGTTATAGTGGAAGCATTATGCTCGTTCCATGATGGTTATGCAGGAGAAGGCGATCCGACCATAGGATCCACCTATTATCTTTTTAGATGAAGACTACGAGGGAACAGTGCCTCACCAGGATGACCCAATGGTTGTATCGGTCATAATTGTGGAGTATAAAGTAGAAAGGGTGTTGATTGATCAGGGAAGCTCCACTAATGTGTTGTACTGGACCACATTCCAGAAGCTGGGTCTCCTAGAGTCAGACTTAAAGGAATGTCCCGGCACCCTGATTGGATTCTCAACGGACAAATAGAAATTCATTGGGTGATTTGCTTGGAGACAACTTTTGGAGTTGGCCTGAGTGCCAAAACAATAACCGTGAAGTTCACGGTCATCAACACACAAATCTCTTATAACATAATCCTGGGTCAGCCGACTTTGAATCAATTGTGCACAATAGTGTCGATGGCTCATTTATGCATGAAATACCCAATCAGTGGCCGAGTTGGAGTCATATGAGTCAACCAATACATGGCTAGGTGGTGTTACGAGGCTAGTTTAAAGGCGAGGGGAAACAAGGGTAGTTAGAAGGCTGAGACAACAGGAACACGAGTACAGGTCCATTTTTTTGGATTTGGATCAACATCTTGACCAAGAAAATATCAGACCTTAGCCAAGAGAGGACCTAAAGGAAGTTCAAATTGGCCCTGACTCCCATCATAAGACAAAAATCAAGAGATCCCTGGATGCGAAGACAAAAGAGCAATCAATCCAGGTGCTGACGAAGAATTGGGACATGTTTACATGATCATTCGAAGACATGCCTGGGATAGACCCTGATTTTCTCTACCACAAGTTGTCTATTACACCTGGTACGCGGCCCATGTACCAAAAAAAGAGAAGATTGGGGGACAAAAAGAGACTAGCAAGAAAAGAGGAAACGGCCAAGCTTTTGCAAGCATGCTTCGTGCGAGAGGTTAGATATCCTAGCTAGTTGGCCAATGTGGTAATGGTGAGAAAGTCTAGTGGAAAATGGAGAATGTGTATGAATTACACATATCTAAATAAGGCTTGTCTGAAGGATCCATACCCGTGGCCTGACATTGATGACTTGGTGGATGGAATGTTCGGATTTGGTCTCCTAAGCTTCATGTATGCTTACTCAGGGAACAACCAAATCAAAATGCATCCAAGGGAAAGTCAAAGATGGCATTCGTTACAAATGAGGGTAACTTTTGTTAAAGAGTTATGCCATTCAAATTGAAGAATGCAGGGGCGACGTACCAAAGGCTAATGGATCGAATCTTTAAAGATCACATTGGTTGCCAGCTAGAAGTTTACATAGACGGCATGGTGGTGAAGTCTGACACAAAAAGCCAACACATTGAGTCCTTAACCTCCATCTTCTCGGTCTTGAGGGAGCACCAACTAAAGCTTAAGCCGAACAAATGCTCTTTCGAAGTCAAGGCTAGAAAATTCCTAGGTTTCATGCTGATCAAGCGAGGAATAGAGGTCAACCCTGAAAAATACAAGGCAATCTTTAGATGAGGAGTCACAAGAATGTCAAGGAAGTACAGCAGCTGGCTGGAAGGATAACGGCCTTGGCACGTTTCTTGTCTCAATCAACTGAGAAGGAAATCCTTATATTTCAATGCCTAAGGAAGACTGACTGTTTCTAATGGGTCGAGGATTGTGAGGTGGTTTTTCAAGAATTAAAGACAATGTTGGCATCTCCCCCAATCCTCGCGAAACCAACTGAAGGTAATCCTAACCTAATCTACCTCTCTATTTTTAACAATGCGATAAGTGCAATAATTGTCCAGGAGGTCGAAAAGGACCAACGCCCAGTGTATTTCATTAGCAAAATGCTTCAAGGAGCATAAATGAGGTACCAAAAAATTGAGAAGGCAGTCCTAGCCCTTATAGTTACAGCTAGAAGGCTAAGGCCATATTTTCAGTCATCAAGTAATCATCACAACCAACCTCCCCATTAAGAAAATCCTAAGGAGAATGGTTGGGTAGACAGTTGAGCTATCAAAATTTGATATTATCTGTGAAAAAAGAGGGCATATTAAGGCTCAGGTATTAGCCAACTTTATCAACAAATTGACCCCTACTTAGGAGATCGACTAGATGAAGGAAAGGGGGAGAGTGGGCATTGTCAATAGATGGAGCGTCAACTAGAAGGGGAATGGAGCAGGAATAATATTCGAAGGGCTAGGAGGTGTACTAAGTGAACAGACCCTTCATTTGGTTTTAGGGCAAGCAATAGTCAAGCCAAATACAAAGCTCTGTTGGCCAAAATAAGGTTAACAGAAGAATTGGGAGCCAAAGTCCTTGTCATTAAAAGCGATTCCCAACTAGTAACCGAACAAGTGAACGGTGACTACCAAGCGAAGGACCCCCAACTGGCCAAATACTAGGATAAGGCTAGAAACCAAGTCGCGACTTTTGAAAAATTCATGTTGATCCACATCCCCCGAGAGCAAAATGAGAAAGTAGATTTGCTGTCAAAACTGGCGAGTACTCAAAAGGGGGGCTTCAATAGGATAATTATCCAAGAGACCCTTAGTCAACCAACTATCAAGGTGGTAGAAGTGTTTTGTGTTGTGAGGCAACTATCATGGATGGATCCAATCATCAATTTTCTTCAAAATGACCAAGTTCCAACCGACTGCTAGTAGGCTAAAAGGCTCAAGAGAGAGGCATTGAAGTATGTGTTAGTCGCCAAGCAACTATATAGGTGAGAATTCTCCTACCCCTTATTGAAATGTCTGGACGATAAGGAGACAAAGTATGCCATTAAGGAGGTCCATGAAGGAGTATGTGAAATGCACATCGGAGGACGGGCTCTCACCAGCAAAATAACAAGAGTCGGTTATTACTTGTCGACTCTTAAAAAATACTGGTTGGCATTCGTTAAAAATGTGACAAATGCCAACGCTATGCAAACTTGTACAAAGCTCCCCCGAAGCCACTTCATTCAATTTTATCGCCTTGGCCTTTCCACATGTGGGGTGTCGACATCCTAGGCCCCTTTCCTCAAGCGGTGGGGCAGATTAAGTTCCTCTTAGTAGTCATGGATTATTTCACTAAATGGGTAGAGGCTGAGGTGGTCGCAACGATCTCAGTCGAAAGGGTCAGGAGGTTCTACTGGAAGAAGATTATATGTTGTTTTGGACTCTCTACCATCATAGTATCAGATAATGGTACATAATTCGCATTGCGTTTGGTGGCAGATTTCTGTGCTCAATATGGGATTAAGCAGTCTTTCACATCTATTGAGCACCCACATGCAAATGGTCAAGCAGAATTTGCCAACAAGGTGATACTCAGGGGGTTGAGAAGAAGATTAGAAGAGGCCAAAGGTAGATAGGTGGAGGAGTTACCTCAAGTACTTTGGTCATACCACACCACGCCCCACTCAACAACCCAAGAATCCCCATTCTGATTAACATTCGAAATAGATGCAATGGTCCTGGTCAAGGTTGAGCCATCCCCCAAGGCCATTTTCTTTCAACCGGCCGACAATAAAGAAGAACTAAGAGCAAACCTAGACTTACTTCAGGAAGAACACGAGATAGCTCACGTTAGAGAATATGCCACCAAGGCTAAGGCATCCCAAAGGTACAATGCAAGGGTTTTCCCAAGATCCCTCCAAAAGCACAACCTAGTTTTAAAAATAATTTTCAAGGATACAACTTCTAACAAGTTAACCCCTAACTGGGAATGACCGTATAGAATTTGTAAAGATGTTGGACAAGGGGCAAATAGGTTAGAGCACTTAGATGAAAAAAGGGTTCCTCGTACCTGGAACGCTACAAGTTCACGAAAATATTACAGCTAATGTGTAAGCCTCAAATTATATGAATATATTACTCGCTTTTATAATGTGCAGGCTCCACTTTTCACCTCCCAAAATATCGAATAAAACAAAAGAAGGAACTCATTGCATCAATGATTCACAAGTGGCAATCGGCCAATGATTTCCCGGAACACAAAGACCTGTGAAGGGTTGACAATCAAAAGTTTCTCGTGTCATACTTAGGAGGAAAAGGCACCAAAAGTCGTTTGAACGATTTATCCCCAAAATTCAAACATAAAGTGTTTTAATATAAGGCACAAGGGGGCATGGGCGCTATATGAAGTACTTGAATTTAGCTAGAAGCGTTCAAGATGAACATTCTTAATAAACGCAAGAAAAGTTCAAAAGAAAACATTTATTGGTGGAGTATATTATTTATAGCAACTTAGTAAAAAGGGATATTAAAGCAGGGAGTCAGTGGAGAAAATAGAAACAATCAGCGAAAAATATATTAAAGAAAGGGATCATATTTTCATTATAAAGTAATTCATTGATTAAGAAGAGCAAGTTGGGGAGCTTGGCTCTACCAATTGGTCGTCTACAATATCCTTATACATGTTCGTCTCAAAAACGTCGAGATCGGGATGTAATGCTGACTTGTTGAAGTGCACAATTGAAACCGACCTTGAACTGGTCCAAAAGAGACAAGTGCTTCGCAGCAATGGTCTTGTCCTTCTCGGTCAAATGTTTGGCATTCTGGGCCAGAGATTGATCCTTGATGGCAAGGGCATAGTCTTTCTCAGCAAGCAATTCCCCCTTCTACACCAACTTGGCCTCTAAATAGGTAACCTGATCCTTCAAAAGAGACACCTTGGCGAGCAAGGTGTGCTCTTTCTCCTCAAGCCACTCTTTCTCCTCTTCTTTCTCCTTTTTCACTCCATTCAAGTGATGAATCTCATCACAAGCTTTCTTCCCGTGTTTAATCAGTTTCTTCCTCTGAGATCTAAAGTCGTTAAAATTGAGCTCAGCAACACGCGAAAGAACCATAGAATAGCTTGAGTAAGCCTCCAAGACCTTAAAGACGCGACCAAGTCCAAGAGTCTCGACCTTCCCGACATTAAAGGGAAAGGCAAAATAGCGACCAACCATCCCCAAAAGAGGGAATTTGTGACTCCAGACCAATACAGTGTGGGGGCCATCGTGAAGTGCCTTCGAGTCAGTGGGCAAGGAGGTCTCTAGTGAAGAAGGAGTGGCTGGTTTAGCACGTTGCCTTTTCTTCGAAGTACACACTCGGCTACTGATAGACTTAATTTAAGTTGTTATTTCAGCTATCGAAATAACTAGATTTCCTATGTTTTAGGTAGCATAGGGGCAACCTAGGTCGAATCTCTCGAGGACATGTAATTCTAGTGAAGTCTGGTGTAAAGGGATGAGAATATGTAGAACATAGAGTGTAGAATGCGGACTCGGCAAGGAGAAGTAAAATAGGGGGTTTGTAGACTAGCTAAGTAAGTGCAGAAAGTAAACTACCGCTATGAAAGTAAAGACAAACTACAATGAACAAAAACATATATATCATATCAATTCAATGGTACAGCAATTGAATGGTTGCGGCTCCTATTACTGCATGTGGTTCCAAATTAACCTAAATCTTAAGACAACCATCTAACATTCGTCAATTGCTGACTAAGGGCTTACACAATTGCGGCTTTGAGTTAGCAGGGATTACGTACGTGGTTGATGTAGGTTTTCTATCAATTACCTATAAAGTTGCTAGATTGGTTCCGACCGGCCCCTAACCTAACATGGTCTATTCTTACACATGCATAACCATGACATAAGCAAGAATAGAGAAATAAACAGGAATCACAAATAGAAAAGTAGAGGAACAGAAACTCATTTTATTGCTTAACCATCGTATTGATACATGAAGTATGGATACATGGAAGTAGGAGCTCAGCCTCCCATGACGACCGTCGTGGCAGAGCTACAATGTTCCATCGAAGATGACCAGGTACAGAGGGGTTAGTCCACCAGAGCGTGTCAAATACCTGGTCAGTCCTCTCTAGTAACCGACTGCTACCTAGACCCTGGTCCTACATCCACTCGATCGACTGGGCGCCATACTGAAGCACCATGGAAACATTGAGCAATGAGCGAGAATGGAGGTGTGAACAACGAAGTAAGTGCGAGTGTGCTTGGCTTGTCTTTGGCTAAGCTTAGTTGACCGATGAAGGAGCTACACTTCCTTTTTATACATATCAGACTAACTAACTTTCTGACAGCATTCTAACTGACTTAACAGAAATAATCTTTTTAACTAACTACAGCTAACAGAAATAACAATTGTAACAAACTAACTACTATTTCCTACATGATCACATGCTTGAATTCGCTGGAGCAGAGTCAATCTTGATGTAGAAGAGATCCGAATGGATGGGACGACTTCGGCAACATCTTAAATGGTGACATCTTAAAGGGTTGGGGCAAGCAGAAAGGGATTTGGGATGCCAAAATGAGTCTAGAGTCAAAAACGACCTTTCATTGTTTTAATATGATTTGAATATAATAATCTAATAGATAGGTCATTCAAATAATTAGTTAGAGATGTTTAAATGTAATGAGATTCATGAACTCAATCAGACCCCACCTAACATAAATATTTTAATTTGATTTTTTTTGTTGTTAACCAAACTTAACTTGTTATTAGGTTAGGTATCGAGTTTTAATATTGAACCTACAAATTAACTCAATATGATGATATGATATACTTTAAATTTTAATTTATTATTTATATAACTTTATAAAAAATAAAAAAAAATAATATAATACAATTATTTAAAGTCATATAAAAATATCAGTAAAAATAATAAAAATATATATATTTTTTAAAAAAATTAAATAAAATTTAAATTTTTCTATAATCATAGAATCAACTCAAACTAACCTATTACTAATTTGATTA
The DNA here is from genome assembly GCA_025330945.1 of Mucuna pruriens. Taxonomy (NCBI): domain Eukaryota; kingdom Viridiplantae; phylum Streptophyta; class Magnoliopsida; order Fabales; family Fabaceae; genus Mucuna; species Mucuna pruriens. The sequence goes on along the minus strand of JAENHJ010000266.1, from coordinate 203,472 downwards.
GTTTGGTTCAAATTTGATAAAAAAAAATTACATAAATATAACTCAACTTCATCTAAACTGTTTTGATTGATTCAGGTAATGAATATATTAAAACTCAACTTAATTTAAACTATTATGGTCAATTTAGATAATGAATCTATTAAAATTCAACACAAATCAACCCGTGAACACCTCATCATTCCTCATCCTAAAACATATATTTTATTGGTTCATGATAGACGTTGTACTCGATCTTAACCTATTATATTGAGTTTGTCAAGCTTAATCAAAAACATTTGTTAATAAATTAATATTTTAGTATTATATTGTATGAGTAAAATTTAATATGGAAATTTTATTATTATAATTATTTATTATAAAAAATAAAAAATAATCCCTATTATATAATTAAAATAAATACATTTAAATATAGTAATTGTCAATGTAGTAAATTAAAATAATTAAATTCAATAATAACTTCAGTTCTTGCAACTCTAATTAATGATAGTTGTAAAGCGAGAAAATTTAAAAAGAACAGTAGTTTGTTATTTTCGTAATAAGTAAAAGAAAATTAATAAATCATTATCTGCACCAAACTAGACGTAAGAAAGACAAAATAGTTTAAATTAAATAAGAGATAAAGGTATTTTAGACTAGTATGACATAGATTAAAAATATCTATCAATTGTATCGATGACTATTTTTTTTTATTGAAGGGTATAGTTATCTTTTAATAGAATTTTTATTTCCAATCACAATTAAGTATGCAAGTCAAAATAGATAAGAATAAAAAAAATAAAGATAATTTATTCCTATAAAATTAGAAAAAAAATTCTATGAAATTAGATATGGGAGAGTCAAATTAATTTAAATAAAAAAAGAAATAAAAGAAAGAGAGAAGAGATAAAATCTTGTGAATTTTTTTAGAACAAAAAATATTTGGATAGAAGGATGTAATCTACCTTTAATTGAGATGAAAAAATTTAAACAAAAATAAATGTAAGAAAAATAATAAAACACTTATGATCTAAATAAGTATTCTAATCTATAAAATAGAAGATGTATCATTTTGTTTTTTTTATAATCGAATGCACATGTGATCCACACAAATCAGGCAAAAAAATGTGCCTCAATGAGCTCACTTGCATCTCAGCCTTGTACAATGTATATATCGTTTCATTAATTTTTTATAATCGAATCCACGTAGCCTTTTGATTAACACAAATCACGTAAGACGTCGCCCACACCTTACTTTATTTGATTTGGTTAGAAACTGAAGTATGTTGAAGTATTTTACGAACAAATTAATCAAATAATTATATTTTATAAAAAAATAAACGTTTTAAAATTTTGACTTAGGTGGATGTAACACTATCAAACAATAGATTCATCTGATATGACGAATATTACTAAACACATCGTTTTATTAAAAATTAATTTTATATATATATATATATATATATATATATATATATATATATATATATATATATATATATATATATATATATATATAAAAAGAAGCTTATCAAATGAGAGGAGTATTTAGAGGGTGAAAGGAGTAAATTTATATGAAACAACCATACATAGAATATTAAGATGAAAAGTTATTAAATACTCACATGACGATTTTAAAATATCATAATTTGTTTATTGAATCCTAATCTTCCACTTATGTATTTGATACACTCCCAAAATATATGTATGTGAATGTCTGGGTTATTTAATGTTCAAAAACTACTTTTCAAAATCAATAGGCTACATATTAAAATACCACATGAATATTCTACCATTGTAGGTATTCAAGAAACAGTATGTGAAATTTCAATAAATTTGAAAGAAATTGTATTGAGATCAAGTAATCTATATGGAACACATCTATTTGTTTCACAGGTCTTGAATATGTAACCACTTAAGATATCATTATACCACTCTCTATGGAAATCATTGATAATATGTTAATTTGCATATTGGATTACAAATCGAGAGGAATCATGGATATCATATAATAACACTAAAAAAATTTCAAGACGGAAGTTATCCTATAGATGTTATATTCATATTTGTTCGAAATGAAAATCATAGTATTCATTCTTATGTGAATGGGAATGACTAAAAAGAAATACTCTTTCTTATGTGAATGGAAATGAATAAAAATAAATACTCTTTCTTGAAATATGGACAAATGAAATTTTAACTCTTAAGGAAGCCCTTTAAAGAGTTTCCAGAATTTAATTTATTTATTTATTTTTTATTTTTACATGGAGAAGAAGATAACTTTAATTTAGAAAACAATCAACACAGTTATTTTATCCCTTTTTATTTTTATTGGCTATTTTTATATTTCAATTTATTAATTTTGATTGATTGTAATATAATTTATTTTTAATGTATTATATTTCAATATATTTTTCTTTTAGAGACAAACTTTTATAATTTAATTTTTTAATATATTATGAATTGTAATTCTATTACTTCTAATATTATTTTATTTTTTCAATTCGCTAATTTAATTTTAATGTTGTATTTTAGTAAAAGTTATCATTTATTTAAATATTTATAATTTAATTTTAATATATTATTTTATGTTATCTTTATATTTTAATTTATTAATTTTGATTATTTGTAATATAATTTATTTTTAATATATTATATTTTCATATTTTTAGAAACAAAATTATTGTTTGAGATGAAATATATTAAAAGAATAAATTATAATACAATAAATCGAAAATAATGAATTAAATATAAAAATAATATCAAAAGTATCATATTAAAATAAAATTATATTTTTGTTAAAAAGTGTAATACTAAAAGAAAATTCATGAATTTAAAATTAAGAATAATATTGAAAATAATAAAATTATTGTTTATAATATATTAAAAAATAATTTATAAATATAAATTATATATAATTATCTTATTTATATAAAATAATAAATATATTAATTAATTAAATTGAGCATTTAGAAATAATCTAATTATATTTATTTAAAACATTTTATGTTATTTTAATTAATATTATTTATTTTGTTAGATATTTTTATAACTAGTGATAAGAATTAAAAAATGATAAAATATTAAAAAATATCATGATCTGAAAATAACAAAATACAGTAACTAAAACAAGACACTTAAATTATTTAAATATTTGAGAGATGGTATTGTAGAAGATATTTTAGTAATAAATTATTTTTAATAAAAAGTTGTCGAAATTTTAACGAATTTAAAAAAAAATAAGATGTCATATCATCTAATGGATGTATATGATCCACACAAGAAACGTGCCACGGTTGACTCATTTGCATCTGGGTCTCAGTACAATGTATATATCGTTTCATTATTTATAATCGAATCCACAGTAGCTTTGTGATTAACACAAATAACGTAAAACGTCACCCACGTCACCCACACCTTACTTTAATTGATTTATTATGTCTTTAACAATCCTTCTATCTATCTAGAATTCATATTAAGGACAATTTGTTTATTTGATCTTTTTTAATCTATCCTTGATATACAGTAACACCAGCAACTTTTTTCTATTAATCATAGTCTAATATTCAAAATAAAATATCGTCTACATACATGTGTTACTATTCTAAAAACTAAAGCATGGATAAGATTCTTTTTAAAGATTATAATCTGATTAGTAGAAAAAAGTTGTTGGTATCAGTAATAATAATAAATAATCGGATGGATTAAATAAATTATGTTTTGAATGATAATGAATGGATTAAAAGTAACATAAAATAGGTTATGTTATTCTGTAATTCAATCACAATTTTTTATATAGGATAAATTTATTGATTTTTATAAATAGTATTTAAAAGTTATATCAATAATTATTTGTGATTGGATGATAGTATTAAACTATTTTATTACATATTAAGTTCTAAAACTAATTCATTGATTTATTTATATTTATTAAAAATATAATTTATCCATTATCTATTTAAAAAATTTACTCAAATCTATCAATTAACATTTTTTTATGAATGGATATCCAATCTTTCTATAAATTTGTTTTTAAAATTAAAAAAAATATGAATATTTTAAAAATATTTTTCTCAAATATATACAAAAAAATATTTTTAACTTGGTTTTGATCGAAGCATCATTGACTCAACCTTGGACATAGCATTTATGGTTTATCCTCGGTCAAAACATCTTTACCCAAGATTCAAATGAAAAATCTTCGATCAAACTTTGGCCGAAAAAACTTCGATCGAGTGTCGACCTTAAAATCTTTGGTCAAGACATGTCTGAACATTCATTGACCAAACTTCGACTGAAATTATTTGGTCAAACTTTACCCGAAAAATCTTCAATTAGGCCTTAACAAAAGCATCTCGGTCAAAAAGTCTTCAGCTAAACCTCAACTGAATAATCATTAGTCCAGCGTTCGCCAAAAAACCTTCAATTGGACTCTGTTGAATATTCTTCGACTAGGCCTTGACCAAATATTATTCGACCAAGCTTTGGTCGAAAATTCTTATATCACAGCTCAGCCGAAAAATTGCTAGCTACGACTTAGCTAAAACTCTTTTATTAGACTAAGACAAATATTCTTTAACCAAGCTTCAACAGAAAAATCTTCAATTAGGCTTTGGCCAAAATTTCTTATAAGCCTCGACGAAAAAATCTTTCATCGAGCCTTGCCAAAAAATCTTTGGTCGAACTTCGACCAAAGAATCTTCACTCGAGCCTTGGTTTAAAAATTGTTCATCGAGCATTGACCAAAAATTTTTCATTTAGACTTTAACCAAAAAATCTTTGGTTGGGACTCAACTCAAACCTCAGTCAGGACTCAAGCAAAACCTTAGTTAGGACTCAACCAAAAACTTTGGTTGGGATTTAGATGAAAAATCTCCGATAACTTGGATAAATATTCTTTAACTAGGTTTCAACCGAGAAAACTTCGACCGAGTTTTGGTCAAAAAATCTTCACTCAAACCATGGCTAAAAAATCTTCAACCAAGACTTAGGTGAAAAATTTTCGATTCACCCTCATCTAACATTTTTTGTATCCAATGAATTTATCTTTATTTAATATAATATAATAGATTTTGAAAAATAGTAGACAGATTATTAATCATCCATAAAATTAAATGGATTGATTGGATCCAATCCATCAATACATAATTTTTTTTTTGTAATAGATAGATTTAGTGGTGGATAAATTAAATAGATAATGGATAAATTGATTGTTTTGCCACACCTGAGTATTATTATTTAATTGCATTTAAATTATAATCTTAACAAAGGAATAGGTTTTATGATAAAAAGAATTTTAAAAATATATTTTAAATCTATCAAATTATTTTTTAGTGAATTTATGTTTTCCCTTTTTATTTTGAAGAATCCACTTAAACACAAAAATAATTATCACAAATAACATAATATTCTTTTATACAATTTTATTATAAAAAGACTATTTATTTTAGACAACTCAAACAAAATAAATTATTTAAAATTGTCTTTCATGTAACATCATAAAATTTATTTCATATAATTAATTATTGAAACCTTTTTTTAAAAAAATAATCAAATTCAAGTACATACATAATTATCTTTCTAATTAATAGGAGATTTTTTCTAATGGCTGAAGATCTCATGTTGATTAATGATATGACTCAAATATTGTATATAAGAAGAATATTTCTCACTTACATGCATTAGGTTAAATTATAATTTTGGTCATTTATATAATAGGAAAATTTTGTTTTGGTCTTTTATCTTTTAAAAGATCTATTTGGGTCATTTAACTTTTAAGTTTGAGTTAATGTAATCCTTTTGGAATAATGATCGTTTTTTGACTTTGGGACACAATTTGAACCTTTTTTTAACTAATTCAATATATGAAACTTATCTAGTTTGATTTATTTACATGAAAACTATGAAATACAACTAATGTTCACACAAAAAATAAACATGATGAAAAGTGAGTTTCACAAGCAAGTGAAAAATAATATGATATTAGATTTTTCAACTTTTCAGTTGTTCGTAAGACTCACTTTTCACACAATTTTCACCATATTTATGACCTTTAGGTGCAAACATTAATTAGATTTAATAGTTCTCATATAGATGAATCTAATGGAACAAGTTTCACATATGAAATTAGTAAAAATTGATTCAAAATTGTATCCTAAAATTGAAAATGATTATTGTTTCAAAAGGACTAGATTAACTCAAAATTAAAAGTTAAAGGACCAAAATAAATATTTTAATAGATAAAGAAGCAAACCAAATTTTCACATCAAAGATAAAGATAAAGGACAAAAATTATAATTTAGCTTATATATTATTTGAGTTACATCACTAACTAATGTGAGATCTCCAAGGTTGATAAAACTCTATGCAATATATTTTCATGACTATTGACACATCTCACTAAAATTTTTGAAGGTAATTTCATATTACAAAATCTTTAGGGAATTATCCAAATTCATTTTGGGGGTGAAAATCATACATATTGTAAATAGTATTTTATAAATACTTATTTAGGGTGTATAAGGTAAACTCTGTTTTAAATATGGAGTATGGTCATGTTGTTATCTAGCACTATTGTACTTGATATTAAATACTCCACTTCAAAAATCTAGCACACTCATGCAAGAGGGAATCGCGCTCATGCCTTATATAGCATGATCGTGCAAAATCAAGTATGGATGTGCAAGATTTTTTATTCTCTATCTCGTACAATTTGTATGGCCTTACAAGTTATGTGCTCAGTCATTTATGATGTATGCACAATCATGTTGATTGAAGCACAATTGTGCTTGATGTTGTGCCCTAATTTCTCCCTTTGCCTATAAATATAAAAAAACTGATACATCAAGAATTATCTTAGATTTTATGAAACAACTATCAATAAGGTCTTTGAGTAAGAGAGATGTGTGAAGAAGGAGGATGGAATTTTCACCTATAACAATTTTTCTTTTTTTTTTTTGTTTTCATACACCTATTGGAACTTTTAACTTCCTAATTATAATGGCTAACTAAATTTTTTAGTAAGAATTATGGTGTAATTTCAGTTTATAAAACCTCATTTTCTAATTTAATTTAAATTCTTATTTTATTAATTCAATTGAACTATTTTATTATTTTGATTATGATTGAGACTTGATCATGATTTGTATATTTTTAATTAATTAATTGAATTATAGTCGAACCATGATTAATCAATAGATTAATAAATATTTGTAGCAACAAGTAAAACCAATGGATTTTCGGATCGTAGCCTTTCTACTTTTTTAGCAAACATTTCAACTAATACCTTGATTGTAAAATATCTTGTCATTAAGTGGTTGCGGTTGGAAAATGTTAAAAAACAAATGCTTTGTTTCCGTTAAATCTAGGCAGCCTAGCTATAAAATGCATTGAAATATCCTTCCAAACCAAATTTGAAACAGTTAATAATGAATAAGTTACATGTTTAATTTATAAAATAAATATTTATCTGATATAACTAAAATTTATAATAAATAAATATTTTTAAATATATAAATTATATTATAACTAACATGTGTAATAAGTGAATTTTTTTAAACATATAAAATATATTCTAGATTTATAATAAATAATTGTGATACAAAAATTATTTTTAATTATTAATAATTTATTTTAAAATGTTAAAATTCCATTTAATAATAAATAAAAAATAAATTAAATGATATAAAATGTTAAGAAAAATTCACAAAACACCATACTTAAAGAAAAGAATTTCAAAAGTACGAAGAACAACTCATAAAAATACTCTCACTCAGTCAGCATAGTTGTTTTAATTTTATAAAGAGAATATTATAATTAAAATTTATAATAAATAAATATTTTAATATATAAAATATATTTTAAATTTATGATAAATAATTTATATTTAATATAAGATTATTTTTTAACTATTAATATTTTAAAATATTAAATTTTGAGAGAAAATAGATCATGCAGAATTTTGTATATTCATTCAAATTACAACTCAATATGTATAATAAGTTTATTTGTTTTTATAGTATCTTAAAAATTACACCAACAATGATTTGGTGTAAAACTATTTTACACTATGAATATGACCATTAAACTCAAATTTTAATTTAAAAATTAAAATGAAAAAAATAAAAGATTAAGAAAAAAAAATTAAGCACACTCTTGTCTAAGAAAAAATTCGAAAAATCCTCTCATTGAATAATATCTCATAAAATTATTTTGATTCAAAATCTTAATCTATATATAAAAATAATATTATAATTAAATTTGTAATAAATAAATATTTTTTAACATAAAATATATTTTAGATTTATAATAAATAATTAATATTATAATATAAGATTATTTTTAATTAGTAATCATTTATATTAAAAAACTAAAAATTAATATAGAAATAAAGATAAAAAAAAAAAGATAGATTGAAAGAAATACTAACAAGTTAAAAAAATTTCTTAAAAATGCTCTCATTGAAAAAATAAATTCTAAAAATTTTCTTATTGAAAAAAATATCCTTAAAATATTATCATTTAATAAAACCATTCTAATTTATATATAAAAAATATCTTTAGATCAAAACCTTATATGATAGTTTTCAAAATAAGAGTTTGACGATCTAACTTTAAAATAACATCTAAAATAAATAATTCAAATAATCAAATTTGCTGATGGAAAACCATTAGGAAAGAGTAAGTCAATGATCAAATAAATGAAATAATAGACAACTAATCTAAAATGGCAAAGATCTCTCAATTGTGTGGAAAGGCTACAGCACAATTTCAGAAAGACAAAATCTATTGCAAAAGTGATAGAAAAAATGCCCAGGCCTGGGCACAAATCTAAAAATATGGAACGAGCCCAATCTTAAATCCATTGTTCAAGTAATAAAGCAGCAGTTTAACATATATTTTTGTTGTGAAGGCTCAATTTGGTACTTCTTCCTAAAACTTATTAAATTAGTCTCAACAAGTAAATATTACCAATTTAGTCTTTGTTGCAGGCTCTAACAGTTTTTACATTGATTGTTTGCTTGTTAACTTCTTTACGGATTCTTAATTTATTTCACTCGTATAATGTATTCTTAATTTAGTCCATGCATGTGTAGTTCATTTGCAGTTTGTTCCTTATATGTTTAGTTGATTTTTAATTTAATCTTTGTATTTAAAAAAATTATTAAATTAATTTTTATAGTGTAATCATTGTCCATTTAGTCTTCACTATCAAATCATATTGGTCTCTAATTGTCTTAGATGGACTATTAACTCGTTATGTAAGATTTTATCTTCACCAATGAGTATTTAGTTTCCTTCTTTCTCTCCAAAATCAAATAAAAGACCAAATCGAATCAAATTTAAAAGGAACAAACCATTTAAATGATTTTTAAACCAAAATTAGCTACTGAATGAATTTGAATATGATACATTATTTCTTTTAATTGATTTTACAACTCAAGTTAAATTTGAGTCACAAACCAAATATGTAGGACCCATACCACTCTAGATACTTTATAATTACCTTAGCACTACAACTCATTTTAATGTTGTCTTTAAACTTGTTTTCTTCCATTAAGTCATGACTCAAGCATCATCGATTTTTAAAATCTTTTTTCTTGTGCCACTTCGATGATGGTGGCTATTTCCTATTGAAATTTTTAGTTTTATGAAGCATGACATTTTTATTTCTTGTGTTGGAACTAATGAATTTTATTCTCTTCTTTACATACAACAAAAATATTACTTTAAATGTTCAAATGTAGTATTTTTAGGTTTCAATATTGCCCCACCTAAATATAAATTTTCTTTTTTTTTTTAATATCTGCTATAACTTACAAAAGAATACTTATTTATATTTACTTTATTTAATAAATTTTTTTCAAAATTTAATTTTAAATTGAACACTTCATATTAAGAAATACGTAATGTAACACAAGATTCTTAATTATCAAAAATTTAATTTAATTTTAATAATCTAAGAATAGTGACTAAATAAAAGTTAAGAAAAATTATTAAAAATCGGTAAAGATAAACTTAACCTAAAATTAACATGGATAACAATTGTGCTTATAAGAAATAATTTAATATTTGAAACAAAGAAATCATATTAACAGTAAAAAAAATAAATGAATAATGAATAAAAATTAATTTAATAACATTTTTAAGAACATTAACTAAATTAAGAATTCACTACATATAAAAACCAAATTAAAAATATATTTTACATATATGGATCAAATTAAAAATATATTATTTATAAAAAAATTAAGAGTAGATGATAAAAACTAAATTTATAACATTTCCACGAAAAGAATCTAATCTAATAAGTTTTTACTTATAGAGAATTAACAAAAGAATCAAAACATACGATTAAAATATGTTAGACCTAGAGGAGCAGGAGCCGCCAACGCGTTCACGCTCTCTCACTAGGCCTGAGCATGGAAACAAGTTCACGCTCTCACTCCTTCAACGAATTCATAATGGATAAGTTCACGCCGCCTTCACAAAAATGAGTTTACCGTTTATGGATAACGACTTCAAAATTCTACTTATATGCTGCATATTTATGGATAATTTCACAATTTTCACTTAAATTCTACTTGCGTTTTGTGAAAATCCAAATATCAGGTAGTTCTTTTTTTATATATAATTTTGTCAAAAGATATCGGGATAGCAAGAACATCTTCAATTATTTTTTTTTAATAAAACGATGGAGAAAACAAGCAGGCTTTGAATAACCATCCTCTCTTGTCACACAAGCCGAAGATATAAATATTTATTTACATTGGAGAGAGGCTTCCTTACAGCCATATTTGCCCTCCGAGTGATCCTATCACTTAAAACAGACACATCATTTACAAGACATCTGAAAATCATCTCCTAAGGTGATCTCTCGTAAAGAAGGAATGCTTCAGAGCATCCCTAGCTGTAAATCTTTCAAAGGGGTCATATCTAAGTAGCCCCTGCAAAAGATGTATAAGATCTCCAGCTGAATGATCAACATGCTGCATTACAAGGTTCTGCAATTATTTGAGAAAAAATAGGAATAAGAACTAAGAAGTGAAGCCAACTTTGCTTCATTTAGTAAAACCAGAAAGCATTCATTCAAAACTAAATTAATTTTTCCACGACAGATTGAACAAACCTGTAGTCTGGGAAGCTTCATTACAGCTTTAATACTCTCTCTCGAAGTTGCACCCTCTGGCCAGTCCAATCTACCCCTTCGGACATACTTCTCTGCATGTCGGCTAAATGTGCACAGTAAAAGAAACATTCATTATATTCAAGTTCAATCAATTGATACTGATAAAAAGTTCAAAAGGTAAATCACTTACTCAACTCTCTTCAACATCTGCTGCGGTATGGGACCAAGAACCCTCTCCATCATAGCCAGATGCTCCAAATTTTCATGAGTCTGAAACAAAGCTTCACCCTGCAACAGAAGCTCATAAGAAGATTTAAACAAAACAAAAACTGGATAATATACCTCGGAAGTATCCAGAGAGCCAAACTTACAGTGCATAATTCAACCAATATACAACCCACACTCCATATATCACAGGGATAGCTCCACCCAAGTCCTACAAAACCATTGCCAATATCAAGTATTCAGCTGGCATCATCAGCACCATGTTTTGGAAATAACAGCCTATGAACAAAATTAACTACAAAACCATAGCACTTTTACGAGTATATGTGTACCAAGGATAACTTCAGGTGCCCTATAATGACGAGTTGATACAATGTAATTCTGATCATCTCGTTCATATGTAGTGCTGCCAAAATCAATAACCTTTATAGCACTTGACTTGGGCACTCTCTTGAAAAAAGAACATGGTGATTTGGATGTACTCTGTTAAACATAAGCAATGGATGTCTGTCAGTGATGACATTTCTGTATCGGACCTAATAGCAAAGTGATTTCAGCCACTTGGTGTTCTTACTTTCCCTAAAAGCCAATTGATTTTCGTTTTAAATGCAACTAAAACAAAAGCCACCATATAACTAATAGCAACTTAAAAGTTATTATACATTTCTATTATATATTTACAAAGAGAAAACTACTGTACTAAATCAAATAAAAAATTCCTCCACACAAGCACTGCAGATGCCCATCTAGTACAATTAACTCCCAAGCAGCTAAGGCCATATCATAAAGAATACAATTACATAAAAAAGAGTACCTTGTAGTCAGGAATTTTAAGATACTCTGGTGAGACTAGAAGTATGTTTTCAGGCTTCAGGTCAGTATGGATCATGCGTAAGTCATGCATAACTGCAATTTTGTAGCAAAATAATAATAAAACACCATTAGAAAGCCAACCTTAATGAAAAAAAAAGAATTATAATGACAATATTTTACACGTACAACTATACAAATAACACAAAGTACTACAACAATCTCTTAAAGACAGTATTGGACATAATATGCACAAAACAGGAATGGAAATAGATGAAATAGATAGAAAAGAAACTTGTTCAAGTAAATACTACACACATGCTACACATTCCAATAGTTGCCGGCCAATCTCACGGACAAGATCAATGGGAAATGAACGATAACTGTTTTTCCGAAGAAAATCGTATAAGCTTGGTCCAAGTTTCTCAAACACCTGTTGCAACCATTTGAATTCACCCATGTCTTAACCCCCAAATTATGTATATTGGGGAAATCAATCCATCACAAATCAATCAAATACTTACAATACAGATATGATTACGATAGTCAAACCAGTTCCGTATTTGCACACAACTGCAAGGAATAAACCCATTTAACCAATGCAATGGAATCAAAGATGGTATATCGTACCGGCATATATAACAATTAAGAAAAGTTTCAGGTCAAAATACTTACCGATTGCTACCTTTATCATGTTTCCCAAGCTGTTGCAGCACCTCAATTTCTATCATGGCTGCCTCTCTATACTTCTTTATCCCTCGGACAATTTTTATGGCAACCATTTCCTTCCTTTCTCTGTCCCAGCACTCCAAGACCTGCCCAAAGGTTCCTTCGCCCATTTTGCTATGTATCTTATCTGTAATCATGTAAACAGAGTGTAAACAATGCAAGCCTAGCCAATGAAACCAACCCCAAGATCCATTTTAGAGCATCCAATGCCCAAAATGGTTCTATATGGAAGAACATGTACAATATCATTACTAAATTGCTTGCAAAAGCTGAAACAGGATTATTTAAGGTGTTACAAATACTTAAAATTAAGTCCACGTTTGAAAGTAAAAGGATTGAGAATGGATATTGTGTAGGAATTTAATTGGTGAATTTTTCAATTAAATCACAGTTTTATCTAAAACAAAATTGAACTACAACTCGGCCATGACATATGAATGTAAACTTCTTAATGATGGAAAAGTGTATTTACAGCGAGAAGTTAAATTTTCTCCAAGCTCAAACATGTAATGACCATCTTTGTCATCATCTCGCCATGGGGGAGAACCATTTCGAGCAATTCCCTTAAACAGAGAACTAGTGGGATGTTCTGAAGGAGCATAGCTTGAAATATTCTCAACCTCTTGTCCACAAAACAATCCTACCTGAGCCTACACACAATCATCCATACATGCACCACTTAAAGTTAAAAAGAAACAATATAACACCCCATCATCATGAATTCTCACCGATGCACTTTTCCCAATCTCAAATCGTCACAGACAAATAATAAGTGTAAGATAAACAAGCATACACTAAATTAAACATCAAAACAGCACACCAAGCATAAAATAAAACATAGAAACAAACAATCACAGCAACATCTTCATTAGAATACACGGACATCATTAATTTTTAATTATAAATAAATAAATTTCCTGCACCAAGAATAAAAGTAGCTGGAAATCGTTAGGAAAAAAATGATAACAAATTAATGAAAAAAAATCAAAAACCTAACAGATTAATCAAACAAAACAAAAAATGATTAGATAAAACCTGAAACCTGAATCTGTATAATACACAAAAGAAGCGACGTTACCTGAACCAAACATACCTAATATACACAAAATCCACCAGATCTACAACAAGAGACATAAAACAATCTCAAAGAAACATGAGATCTGAGATTTTAGGGTGGAGAAAAAGTTACCTTGGGGACCTCGGCGATGTCCCAGCCCAGACGCGCTCTCTTTCTCGGGGGTCGATCCATGTAGGTGTGAGGGAATTCAACAATGCGCTCCATCTCCATGATTGCAGTATCAGAACGAAAACCAAAGACAATTTGAGAAAATCGGGTACAAGGGAGAAAGTTTCAGGTGAAAGAAAGATAAGGTTTGTTTTTCAGACAGAGAACCCTAATTCTAACCACCCTTCAATCTGTTGAGAGGAAATATGACCCTACACGTGTCCACTTAGCGTCGCTCCTTGCTTGATATGATTGTTGTGTTAACCGTAGGCTATGGTTATGCCGGTCCAGCCCTTAACCATGGTTCGTATGTGTTAGGTTATGGAATTGGTGCGGGTTAGAATAATTCCAATATTCCATAGGCGTAATTGTCTTAAAGAGATTGTTTGGTCGAAAGGATCCGGATAAATTTTTTTAATTTTTTTATTTGGTTGAATTTTTAAAGAAAGAGAATAGAAGAATGGGGAGAATTTAAAATATTTTAAGTATACAAATTAAAATATTTATTTTTTGAAATACAAAATTATAAAAGATCAATATTTTAAGAAGAAAAAAGGGTAACAAACTTTTCATATCTAACTTTTATTCTCCTATAATACTAGGAGGATTTGGATGGGAAAATTGGAAATTTAAAATATTTAAAAATACAAACTAAAATATTATATTTATTTGTTGAAATTTAAAATTACAAAAATATAAAGATAATTTTTAAATTTTTCCTTTTTATGAAACAAATAAGAAAAGAGTATTTTTTATTCTCCTCTCAACTAAATATGATATCTAATTAAAGTATTTCTACTCACCTCTCTTTTGAACCAAAATGTCCTTAGGTTTTGAAGCAAGTCAACCTGTCTTTGGTTTTGTCTTCATTCTACTTTTAACTCATTTTAAGCGAAGTAAGTTGATTTAGTTAAATTGAAAAATATAACTTACCTATTTAGAAACATATCAACCGATTATAATACCAAAATGACACATTAGTAAATCGATTTACCAAAATTGCTTTAAAATATATTAAAATATTTTTTTTTCAACATAGTACTTAATTGGGAATATCTCCTTTATTATATCGTTATAGATTATATATTCTTTATATAGATTAATTACAATAGTTATATATGAGAAAAGTGTTTTTAATGGATTATTCTTCAATAAAAATGCTTTTAGAAAGTTTTTTTGACCAAAGAATTTTTGGAGGTCTTTTTTAACCTTTTGTCTTTTTTAACTTATTATTTTTAATATTTTTAGTTCTAAATTGAATTTTTATATTCAAAAATATATATCAATAATAAAAAAATAGCGTTGTATCATAATATAGATTGTTTGCTGTAAATTTAAAATATAATTTATTTGTTCAAAAATATTTATTTATCATAAATTTTAATTATAATATAATTTTTATTTTCAAAA
This sequence comes from Mucuna pruriens, assembly GCA_025330945.1. Classification (NCBI taxonomy): domain Eukaryota; kingdom Viridiplantae; phylum Streptophyta; class Magnoliopsida; order Fabales; family Fabaceae; genus Mucuna; species Mucuna pruriens. The sequence goes on along the minus strand of JAENHJ010000266.1, from coordinate 187,970 downwards.
GTGTTTATTTATTAAAAAATTTAATTATCCTCACTATACATACATTAGAGTAATTATTTCAAATTTTATGAGTTATTTCAAATTTTATGATTTATTCTTTAATGAGAGAGTTTTGGGGATTTTTAACTTATTGTTTGTGTTTAATTTATTTTTTATCTTTATTTTTAAATTAAATTTTAATATTTTAAAAAATATTATCAATAGTTAGAAACATTTTTGAACCTACCCTACTAAATGAAGATATTCTTTTACTTAGCAAAAAGAGTCATAGAGGACCCCCTAAACTTTCCTCAACTAATGCAAGACTCGCCTAATAAATCTACGTGTTTATAAGTTCCAAAGATGATCGTTCAACGAACAACCAATAAACTCAAAATTTTCTCACTAAGTTATATGATTTCCCTCAACAAGTAAGACACTCGTCCAAAAGATCTTTATCATATTGATGTGTTATTGTGTTTCACCCAGCGAAAACTTGTATTTTCCAAAAACTCTATCCAGAAATACAAGGTCGCTTGACAAGGGTCACCCCTCGCTTAGCGAACCTTCAAGGTAAAGCTATAAAAGGGGGATTCACCTACTGAGCCAAGGGCTTGCCCAATGAAACCTAAAAACAACAACATGCGAACAAATCCAAATCATCAAAACTTCACTCAAATCAACATGCATTCAACTCAACAACTCCATGACAATGTACAAACAACAATATTATTAATATGCATGGTACATTCATCACATTTTCAACATTATCACAAAAAGCTTGAAATAACAACAATGGCTACCAATGCTTGGATAAAATTCAACTATGCATTTTAGAGTATTTAAATAACATCCTAGCAACATAGCAACATAAAACATATGAAAAATACACAGTAATAGTTTCTTTTGCTTGTTATAAACAAAATGAATGAACACTTTCAAAATGAGGTAAGAATTCTTAAGCAACAATGAAAGACTTTACCTGGAGAATGAGGGTGATGAGTTATAACAACTAGGAAGGTTCTCTTCTGGTAATAGTCTCTCAAAACTCAGTTAAGAATGGTCTTACTATATATATATATATATATATATATATATAAGGTTAGGAGATGTGGCTATTATCCAAGGGTTAAAGGGATTTGATGGACCAAGGGTGGTGGGGAGTTTGGTTGCCCTTTAGATATAAGGGCTCTATTACCCAACAAGTAATAAGTTGCTCAAGTCAAATGTTGATGACACCAAAAAATGTGTCAACAACATTGATCCAACACAACTCATGGTGTTTATTATCGATTTGGGTAACCACTTTCAAAGAAAACTTGTTTTAGTATATGTTCTTTCGGTTGTTTTTGATTTTTTTTATTGAGATTTTATAAAAAACGTACAACTCAACATTTTCTTATTTCTTTTTCAATTGGAATTGAATTTAATTACTCTTTTAGTTATTCAATTACTTTAATTGAACAAAATTTTTAAAAAAATGATGTTACATTTCTCGGACCTTACTTTTGCTGCACATGTGCTTGAAGTTGGAAGAATTGTGTTGCAAGTTCGAGTAACACCAAGTTAGACAATTTCTCTACCTCTAGTGTATCTTTTTTATGGGATTTACAATCCATATATGGTTTTAAATAAAATTTGTTACTATCACTTAATAACTTTTGCACTTTTTTTTTTCCAATATCTTCTAAACAAATATCAAAACAATGTGTTGCACATGCAATCCAATACACATGATTGTCTCTTTTCCATCAATTTTTTACCGTATGCTTTAAGTGCTTTTTAAATATTTATAATAATTTGAACTACACAATTCTTCTCCAATTTCTTCCACAACCTTATCCAATAACTAGAAGTAATAATTAGTTTTCAATAAATTTGTCCCATTTTATACACTGGAAATTTTATAATATGTGTTTGATTTATACTATTTGTCCAACCATCATACATTATTGTTACTCATTTTTCTTTCCATATAGTTTTCAACTTATTTATCCATTCATGCATTTTTTTACATGACTTTTAAATACACATCAAAATTTTTATAAGAAGTGAGACACTTATTTAACGAGTCTATCTTAAGTTACAACGATCAAATTATGTAACCAAAGATAATTAATTAAATCCATAGGTAAATGCTTATAAATTATAAACTTGTTTCCTGCTTCTTTGTGCTTCTTCTTAAATGTTTTCATGAAACCTCCCCTAATATTTGGTTGTTTCATGCTTTGACTCCTTACATGATCCACATTTGCATATCTCAAAGCAAAAGAAACATTTATTGGCCTTACAATTTTACTAACACTAAGAATTTCCACTTAATTTATGGATATTATTAGATCTTTGTGTTTATTGTATTAATCATTACCTATCTTCTTATTCACATTGTAATGTAATGTTTTTTTTTTGCAACTATCTTCGTTTACTCAATATTTTATTTTTCATAATCTCTTCTTAATTGTGATTCAAATTATTCTTTTATTTTTTATTAAAGTATACTTATATATCTACATCACGATTTATTGTTAATTTATTTTCTTAGTTATTAATTAAAATAAAATATTATGAATGATTTTAACAACATATTTATAAAATTAGTTATTTTAATTATTATTGTTCATTAAATTTATTTTAAATTAACTGATTTGAATAAAATTATATATATATATATTACAGTTTATCTATTAATTTTTATTTTAAAAAAGTTAATTAAATATCTACAAAGTCTTTATTTTTAATTATTATTGTTCATCAAATATATTTTGAAGTAATTAAATTAAAAAAATATTATGAATTATTTTAAATTTAAATGCATACTTATAAAATATTACTTTTATTATATTATTATTTGTGAAATATATTTTAATAAATAAATTAAATAATAAAGTATACTTATATATGTACATCATAGTTTATTGTTAATTTATTTTCTTAGTTATTAATTAAAATAGACTATTATGAGTTATTTTAAATTTAACAACATATTTATATAATTATTTATTTTAATTATTATTGTTCATAAAATTTATTTTAAACTAGCTAGTTTGAAAAAAAATAAAATTGAGCATAAGTATTAATATAATATTTAATAGTATTATTATTATAGTATTTATATATTTAACTTTTTGTTTCATATTTAACTTTTGAAATATATGTTATTAACTTATAATTAATAAAATTATATGGTAAATATAATCAATTTTAGTTATTTAATTATGTATTAAATATAATTAAGCATGTTAAAATTGATTAGATTTGATTAACAATTATTATAAAGTTCAAGCATCAATCAACAAATAAGAATCATATTATAAATATAAAATACATATAAAATTATAACAAAAAGAAAATTAATGAAAAATTGTAACAATAATAAGTTTCCTATATGTCCCGTCAAACAAATAAGGTAAATTCAAATAGGGTAAGTTGAAGACTTAAAATGAAAGTTATATTATTGATTTTTTTTTAACTTTACATTATTTATAATATGATAAAAAAAATACAATAACATATATAAGAAAATGTAATAGTAAAATAAAAGACGAAAGGAAAAAATGTCCATATAAGTGACACATGCAAAAAGAGATAATAAAAAACAGTACTAATAAACAATTGAATTAAGTAAAAAATAAAAATAATTATTAAAATAATTCAATTATATGAAATTGATTAAATCATGTTAAATAAAATACATAAAACATAATATCAAAAGAAGAAAATTAACAAATAAATTTTTTTATATCATGTTAAAATAAATATTAAGATAAAAACACTAATTTAATACAAATTAAAATTAAAATAACTTAAATATTCGAGTAAATTCATATTAATCTATTTTACCAATTTACCTAAAGTAAAATAGAATTTTCTTCAAATGTTTAATATCTCAAATTTTCTTTTTTATTAATAACCTATTTTTCTTAAAAAATTCTCTAATTTTTAAATTTAAAGAAAATATTGTTTATATATATATATATATATATATATAAAAATTATGCATAATAATTATAACAAATAATAAAAATAGCTTATTCTTATTAATTTTATCTTCAATTAAAATATAATAATTAACCCATTCCCTTTATCATATAATAAAAATTTTCTATTTTTTTTCATTCCCTCCAAATTGATAGATTAATATCCCCTGGGTTCCGTTGCCGAAACCCTTTTGAACCCCCTCTTTTCAAAAAAACACACTGCCCACCGTTCCCCAAAGGCCAAAATCCCAAATCTCCAATCCGACAACAAGTCGGAGACAGCGCGATAATTCCCAATCCGCACAGCCCCAATCGAAGTCGATCTATAAGAGCTGTCTTGTTTTGGACTCTGAAGAAGGCTCACGAAGATGGGTCACGGACTCACGGTCACAGATGACAGCCTAAAGACATGGGTGTCTGATAAGTTGATGTCACTACTTGGATATTCTCAGCCCACTGTTGTTCTATACATGATTGGACTATGTAATTCTTCTCAATTCATTTTTTCTTACCTTCAAAATTCGACTATAGTCAATTTGAAAAATCGTATTCATGTGCATATTTGGTGTTGCAGCCAAGCAAGCTACTTCCCCAGCTGATTTGGTGGGCAAACTAGTGGAGCTTGGGATCTCGTCAACGGATTCTCGTGCATTTGCAGAAGAAATTTTCTCAAGAGTTCCTCGTAAATCATCTGGCGTAAATGTGAGTTTTTTCTTCTTCTTCTAAGGTGCAGGGAAAATTTACTTCCATCTTCTTAGTGTTCATCTAGGAAATCCTTTCCTGTACAGATATCTAATATATGCTGGCTATTGATTTGATACTCTTGTATTCTATATCAGCAATATCAGAAACAAGAGAGAGAAGCTGCAATGTTGGCCATGAAGCAGAAGACTTACACAATTTTGAAGGCGGATGACAATAGTGATGATGACTATGAAGATAAATCTTCAGTAACTACTGCTTCTTCATCGAGAAAGCATGACAATCATAAAAAACGTTTCAGGAAGAAAACAGAAGTTACAGATGATCAAGATGATGAGGCAAATTTCTCATAACCTATTCTATTCTCTTTCATATTTCTTGCCCATGCTAATTAATGGTTCTTCTAACAGCCTGTGACTTGTTTTGACCAAATGCAATCCTGCAGGTAATTCCAACAAAGGAAAGGGAGAGACATGTTAAAAGAAGAACATCCCTCGATGAAGATGATGATTCAGAGGTAGTTTTTTTAACTTAAATGCCTAGATGTGCTTATACATGCCATAAGTTTGTAAGTGATAATGAAATTCCTGCCATATCCACTTGTTTGATTAATGTTATTGCGCTATCAGCTAGACTGTTGTTTTTACCTAGGTGCATTTCTGTAAACTTTAATGAGCATATTCAACTCTATTAATCATTGGGTTTCTGGCTTTGTTTTTGCGTAATCAGCTCCCTTACTGAGTGGTATTTAGATCCGTATGTGCCATGGGGGTATTGAGCTATTAATTACTCTCCTAAATATGATTTATGTTCTCAAAAGAAAACTGGATTCTGTGGAGTCTAATTTTTTGTTGCTCACGTCAAAGAGTTGCTTTGTTAAATTTTTTTTTCCTTTCCATATACAATGTTTTATTGCACCAGTTTTGTAAAAGCACTATTTATTGTTATTGTTATTGTTATTGTTATTATTATTATCTGTCTCTTGTCTTGTTGTGATTGCTTGTTTATATGGAAACAGTCAGAAGAAGAAAGATTGAAAGATCAAAGAGAGAAGGAGGAATTAGAGAAGCATATGAGAGAACGAGATGCAGCTGGGACACGAAAGGTACTTGTCAATGTTCAAATTGATTTGGTCAGGTGTACTTGGTATTTACTCTTTAACAATTATTATTATTATTTTTATTGGTTAATATCACTGCTTAAGTTAGGGTGTTAAGTAGTAGATACAAGAATGCTTTCTTATGGATAAAAGAAGAAAATTTACTGGAAAGAATGAGGAAAACTGTGAGGAGGATGGTCAACAATGTGCAATGTTTATATATAAAAAATAATATTTTCATATTGTTATTAACTCTTGGTACTTATAATAGTATATTTTGCTTTTTGTAAATGAAGTTTTATTAAAGAGAAACAAGGAAAAGTTCAGCCAGGGACTCCTCCTGAATGGAGAAACTAAAATAAAACAAATGGCCAAAGGGGCCCTAAAGAAACAAGGATATTCAAACTTTCTGTTTTAAACTGGCAACAAAGTTGTCCATTCTATCCACATATTAGATTGTTTTGTTCCCCTTAACTGGCCATGTACATAGCACCAAAGCAAGTGATACAGTAAACCTATCCCATAAAATATGTAAGGGCATAGAAACACCCCTGAAGATGTCTGCATTCTATTCCAACCATATGCATGGTAAAACCGAAAAAATTGCACTCTGCATCCAAGTTTCTGCTCCAGGCTAGAAGTATATAGACACACCCAGTATTCATCAAGAACTCCAAATAGATTATTCTTTAAGAAAGTAGCCACTTTATAATGCAAAATAAATGGACACTTAGTATCTAGATGGGGTAAATCAAACTACTAACCTGGCTTGTCCGTGTCTTGCCTAAAATGTTTGGTTCTATAACTGTAGTGAGTGTTATATTGCTCAACTCCCATGAAAAATTGTTAGTGGTATATAATGAAAATTTGTTATGTTATATATCATGTATGCCACTTATCTTGGTTTAGGGTAAATCAAGAACTCCAAATAGATTATTGTTTAAGAAAGTAGCCATTCTATAATGCAAAATAAATGGACGCTTAGTGGCTAGATAGGGTATATCAAATTACTAACCTGACTTGTCTGTGTCTCGTCTAAAATGTTTGGTTCTATAACTGTAGTGAGTTTTATGTTGCCCAACCCCCATGAAAAATTGTTAGTGGTATAAATGAAAAATTGTTATGTTATATATCATGTATGCCACTTATCTTGGTTTAGGGCTGACTTAGATACTAACTGTATCTTAATTCTTAGTGCAGAAGATTTTCTGGACTCTGCTATTACAAGCCTTAAATGCTTGTGGGATCATACTTATTGCTCATAACATTATAAACTTGTTGTCTAGTTGTCCTTTTAAAGCTTGTTAGGTTCTTTAATATCATTGAAGAGTATAATTATGCTTATATTAGAAGCACGCTTTTTACCTAGTTCAATGCAAACATTTATAATATACCATTTTTTGATGTTTACCTTTTCTGTTGCTTCCTTCTAATTGTTTGAATTGTTTCTTGATTAACAGTTGACTGAACAAAAATTAACACGAAAGGAGGAAGGTATGTTATTGGATTGTTAAGCTTATAAACATAAGTATCTGTATAATTTTCAGGCATGTTTATATGCTTTATATCTATATGTTGGTTTTATAATCATGGTTCCATCTGTCTTTCAACAGAAGAGGCAATTCGGAGATCTAATGCTGCAGAGCAGGATGATATTCGAACTTTGAGGTTTGTTATTACATTTTTGTGTGTGAGTGGGGTGGGGGAATACGCTTTTACACTTAGAAGTATCATCAAGATTTGCCATTTGCTGGTAGTGGTTAGGTTAAGAGAAGGTTCAGAAAAAAATGTTTCTTTTTTTGGGAATATTTAAGTGGTGGACAACTGATAAGCAGGTAGACTGGTGTTTTAAAAACCTGGTTAGTTGTGAGGCAAAAAGGGAAATAAACTGAAAATCTACCAAATATATTTTTTCTACTATGAGCATGTCACAAAATATACAATTTCCGTGCCCAAGTTAAAAGTATCACAGAAAAAAATCCTTTTTAACAATAAATATAACAATAAACACTATTGTTTCTTGGTGGCTCTTTGGTGCTCAACACATGGTTTCTTTAAGGGAATTTTGTGTGGTAAATATGCATAAGGGATTGAAGAGCTATCTTGTCTTATTGAATGAAAGATATTGAGTAAAATGGGTAGGGGAAGACTGAATAAAACATTAAAAGAAACAATGGAAAAAGACTTTAGTCTAAATGAACAATTGAAATTTTGGCTTTTGACATTGCCTGATGGTGTCATTTGCCAAGTAGCCTATCACATCTAGTGAGATAAGGCTTGGTAATTGTTGTTGTTTGTCTTTTCTCTTGTCTTGTTTAAGGACAAATTGCTTTTGATTTCTTTTGTAATGACTTTAAGTACAGTATGCCATGTCACTTACAGTCCCCCCCTCTCATTGCAGAAAGGTTTCAAGGCAAGAATACTTGAAGAAAAGGGAGGAAAAGAAATTAGAAGAACTGAGGTATGATACAACTTTAGTTTCTTTTGTTTTATTGAGGTTTATGTTAAACCTGATTTCCTGTTAATAACATATTATAGTTTGATTCTATTACTTTGTTGTTTGGTATGCTACTGTACTATACATATTTGTTCTTTACTTTATTGTTGAATTTAATAATTTAGCATGGTTACTGCAGAGATGATATAGAAGATGAGCAATATCTATTTGATGGTGTGAAGCTTTCAGAAGCAGAATATCGTGAACTCAGGTAATCTATCGTTCCCCTTTAATTTGTCTTTTGTTACTATGAGTCATTTTTTATTTCATTAATTTTTTCTCTAAAAAAAGATAGTAGCGATTGAATTATATGAAGGAAATGCTATGCCAACTTTGGTCTCCACTATAGTCCTTTTTATTGTAATTTTTAAACTAGATTTAAGTTGTTGATTTAGTTTTTTTGTTATTTTGTCATTTTCAATCTGTTTGTTTAGGGTGTATATTTGTTTATTCTTTATTTGCACATGGAAACTAACAAAGTAGTCAAACTCAAGATTCTCCTCTAGATCGGGAAGGGGAAATAGGATTGTAACACATTGTAAGATCGTACATAACTCATAAAACCCGTATACACATTTAAATTCATATATATGCATGGAAAAGAACATAAAAAAAAATCTTTAAATCAAGAAGTTCAGTATCGTTCTCCTTCTCTTGTCTGTCCACCCAACAATCATTATGGTGCACCCTGTTTTCTTCTATGTAGCTCTCTATGTACTTCCAAAGCTTCGTTTGTAGCCTGAACTTGCTCTGCTCTGATACCAAGTTAAATAGACAAAATATATTGAACTGAGTGGTGTTTGTAATACAATTTCTAATCTCCCTTTTATAGGGTAAACATCTAAGCCTAAAAAAAGGAAATAAGGAAACTATATCAAGAAAATACAGAGCAAATAAAAGTCATATCAGAAAAGATACAGGAAATCGGTAATATATTTAACAAATATGAAAGCAGTTTAAAACCTCCTTATCATGAGGTGAGAGAGTATCTTATTTGAAAAAGGCAATTGACAACGTCCAAGCTAGTTTGGATAAATATAAGGTTGAATGGGAGAAGTCAGATTGCATTTTGATGTGTAATGGTTGGACAAATGGAAAGAGTAAGTCACTTTTCCAATTTTTTGGTGAATAGTCCAACCGGGACTGTTTTCTTAAAGTCTTTTGATACTAGTGGTGTGATAAGAGATGTCAAGAAAATGTTTGAATTAATAGATTCCATGGTAGAAGAAATTGGGGAGGATAATGTAGTCAGGTTGTGCTAGATGGTGCTTATAATCTTGTGGCGGTGGGAAAGATGTTAGAGGAGAAGTGAACAAAATTATTTTTGTCTTCTTGTGCAGCTTGCTGCCTTGATTTAATCATTGAAGACATTAATTGGTCTATTCCTGATATTTAATATTACCATTGCAAATGCCAAAAAAGTCAACTTGCATTTATATGCACACATGAGTCCTAAACTTATATAGGAAGCATTCCAAAGGAAAGGAGTTAGCTAGACCAGCACTCACAAGGTTGCAACTGCTTTTCTCACTCTACAATGTATAACACAACAAAAGAATGCTCTTCAATCTACATTTGCTTCAGAGGCTACTAATTTCTTATTTTATTAGGTTTCACTATGACAAAAACTTCATTCTGGATAGTGAAGTTTTATTTGGTTTATACGAGAACATTGAAAGAATGATCTCGGATAGAAGGATTAGATTTACAATTAATCAACAACTTGATAGATAAAAAAGACAGCCAAAGGACTTTTTGGAAGGAGTCTGACAATAGATACTAGGGATAAGAAGCAACCTGGTGAGCTGTTGATTGATTTTCATGATTTTAGAAAGAGCATGGCAGGCAAGATAGTTTTGATTTATGTTGGCTTTTGTTTTGGCATTGCAACTCTTTGGTGGGAAAGTTATGGTGGAGGGAGCAAAGAGTTACAAAAGCTAATAATGAGAGTTGAGTCTCACTTGGAGTGCTACTGGGTGCAAAAGACATTGGTGCACATTTGATCAAATTCATACTAAGAGAAGAAATCGCTTAGGGAAACGAAGATTAAATGCTTGTCTTTATTAAGTATAATCTTGTACTTTGTGATGAGGCAAAATGCTAGAAAGGAGAAAGGGGGTACTTATGATCCTATATGTTTATCTGATATTGAATCAGATGATGAGTGAATTATTGAAAAAGAGGATCCCTGCCTATCAATTGATGCTTCATGGATGAACATACACGAGTCCTTTACTCTTGAAGAAGGAGCTCCAAGCAAGAAAAGGAAGAGAGGTATTTGTTTAAACTTTAGAAATTGTAACACTTAACTGTAAATGTTATGATACTCAATAAATCTAATTTTCTTTAATAGGTCCAAGAAACTTAAATGCCAAGGTTGATAAGAAGGGAAAATCTACTGTAACAGGAGATAAGAATGAAATTGAAGAAACTGTTAAGAGAGATGGAGGATGAGGATGAGCTTCAAGAGCATTTGATATTAGAGGAACAGGTTGAACTAAGTGACATTGATCTTGGGAATGATGAATAAGAGTATAAGACTACTGTGTAGGATGTAGGAAGTAGGAAATAGTAATTTGCATTTTGCCATCTTGATGTTTTGTTTTTAGGGGTTAAACACTTTTAACTTTGGGCAGCTACTATTTTTCTTATTTTGATTTATGACTTGAATCTTGGATTATTTTGTAGTTCATATATGATACATTAGGTTGTGTTTTTTTTTTACTTGTCTCATTTTTATTTAAAAATGTCATATATTTTATTGATCATGCATCTTATGATTCATAATACGATTCAAATTTCTATTTGATAACCATGTTTTACACTGAAATTTTACCGATCAGCAGAATTACAATGCTGATTGTGATTGAGATTGCCCATGGGCCTACAAAATTGCAAATTCGTTTGAGTTTACGCTTCTATATCTTTATCCAGGAAAAGTTTTATCTGATTTGTTTATTGCAACCAGGTACAAGAAAGAGATATATGAACTTGTGAAGAAGCGGTCAGAGGATGCTGACAATGTGAATGAGGTATGGTAATCAATAAGTTTGTATTCCATGAGTGTGAGATCCTAATTTGGTTATTTATTAACTATTGATTATTCTATTCATTAAAGTTAAACTGCTTGCCAGTTATTTCTGCTTTTACTTTCTATTGATGATTGCTAATTTATTGCCAAGAGTTAAACTGTATAGTTCTATAATACAATGCAATCCTACTCATCTGCAACAGAAATTGGTTTAAAGATCTTTTAGCTGACAGTATTCAATCCTTTAGTGATCTGGGCTCTGACAAAGGGATCTGAGCATATGATAAGTTAAATTGACACATCTATATGTTTGTTTGCCAAACTCTCATATGTTCACCTGAAATTGCAGTATAGAATGCCAGATGCTTATGATGAGGAAGGTGGTGTTAATCAGGAAAAGAGATTTTCTGTGGCCATGCAGCGATACAGGTATGATCTCCACTCCTGTTGAAAAAATAAAAAAAGCAAAAGAAAGTGGAATATACAGTATTAGTCTATTCTCATAATGCCAATTGTCATGTATTTCCTCAAATTTTTATTTTGTGATTGTACATGAATTTTCATACTTGCTTAATCAAACATCTTATGTTTTGTTTATTTATAGGGATCCAAATGCTGAGGATAAGATGAATCCACTTGCTGAACAAGAGGCTTGGGAGGAACATCAAATTGGTAAATATTTCTGTATTATTATACTCATAAAATCTCTCATTTTTGAGAAAGACATGCTTTTCCATTATCTGTATTATCATACTTCTGGCTTCTGAATATCATCTTTCAGGAAAGGCAATGCTGAAGTTTGGTTCAAAAAATAAAAAACAAGTCTCTGATGAATACCAGTAAGTTTGTTCATCTAGAAACAACTGTTGCTCAATATTTATATTGTAATCTGATTTTGTTTACTTGCTTGTATGGCATTAAAGTCTTACATGCTTATTGGATGGCATTGAAGTCTTAAAAGTTTGTATATTTTTTTTCTTTAGATATAGTTTAGGGTGTGATTCTTCCCCTATATTTTTGAGTATACAAATAATTGATTTTAAACTTGCTCACAATTTGTGTTTAGGTTTGTGTATGAGGACCAAATTAATTTTATCAAGGCATCAGTAATGGATGGAGATAAGGTATGTGCCTATTTGGATGACTCAACTTGACTCGTGGGATTCAATGGTGATATTCTTGTGTTTGAGCCAGTCTCTCTTTGCAGTTTGATCATGAAGAGACGGAAGATTCACTTGAAAAGTCCAGAGCAAAGTCAGCTTTAGAGGCACTTCAGGTAGCATTTCAATATTTCATTCATGGCTTTATTAAGTGCTAGCAGATTGACAGGCACTAACATGTTAATCAATTTGCATCTTTATTTTTTTCTTATCTTGTTTAAATATTTAATATTGTTATAATAAATTAAAGTACAATATTTTAAAAAATCACATAATCTTGAGAAAAATGCTGACAATACTCTGTTTAACATCCTGTTTACACAACACTATTATAGGGTGAAATTCTTGGTGGAACCTACATGATTTTCACCCAATAGTGGAGTGTTCGAAAGAATGTGCTGTAAGCATTCCTCATATTAACATAAAATGGATAAAAAAGAGGGAGAAAAGAAGGGTGTAGTAATTTTCATTTCAATCAATTAAATTAAGGAGCAATTTTAGTCACTCAAGTGGGAGAGTGTAGCCATCTATAACTAAGATGTATATTTGGAAGGAGTGCAGAGGATCTGATCTCTCATGGAGGAATTGGTTAATGTGACAGATTGCAAGAGAGGCAATCATGGGGGATTGGGACCTATAGGAAGTGGTTAATGAAATAGATTGCCAATGGGGTAATGAACGGCTTTTGGGAGGGAAATGTTGACCTGTATGGATATAAAAAGGAAAATGAAGAAAAGGGGAAAAGGAAAATATGTAAAAGAGGGAGGGAGAATGCAAGGTATTTGCTACCCTGTGACATAATTTCTGTTTTAGTTCACTCTCATCCATTCATTCCAGTGTAAAATCCACCACATGGGTACTAATATCAGACTGATATCTGAATGTCATGATAGAGTCATTGTCATAACTGAGTGTGTTTTGATCCAGTTTCTATCATATTGTTATTTTATTGGTAAATTGTTAAAATAAACAAATCATAATGACAAAATGGTTAACAGAATTATGTGACCAAAGCAGTTAAAGGGGGAAGTCCCTTTTATTGAGTAGTATAGATGAAAATGGGGGTTTGGAAAATTTTTAATTGAGTGTCACTCAACCATATTTTCTAGTTTTAACTAACAATTGAGGTTGCAGAAAATACAAGAATTTGTGAACTGCTAAAAGATAACAAGATAAAATAGATAACATAAAAGATAACTATACAAATAAAATAAGATATTCATGATATTCTAATGAGATATTTAGGATATCCTAATGAGATATTTAGGATATTTACAACACTCTCCCTCAAGTTGGTAAATGCATAATAGCCAATCCCAGCGGCTGATTCAAAAAAATGGGATAGCAGGATGACAACTATTTTAATTATATATATATATATATATATATGATTTTTATATTATATAGCTTCTATTATATGAAAAATATATATTTAATAATATTTTTATTTTCTTTCTACTTATTATATATTTTATTATTATATTAATTTTATTAAGTTATTACATTATTTATTTATATATATTATATATATATTTATATATTATTATATTATATAATAAAAGATTATGTATTAATATTTTTCTACATTCCTAAATATTATAGAGTATTTTATAGTTTTATAATAATATAATTATAATATATGATTACTTATAAAATAGTAAAAAAATCCTTAATTTTAAGATGGAGAATGACCCAATTTGGAGTGTAGGTCCAACACCCAATCTCATCTAAAATATAAAAAACAAAAGAAATCCTAGATTTTCTCTTTCGACCACCAGACATCACACTATTTTTAAAACATTAGCTTCTTTCTCTTTCTCCCAACAGTCGTCACACTTTCGAAAACCTAACTTATTTCTCTTTCTCCTATTAGTCATCACCTTCTTTTTCTTTTGAAAACAATACATCTTCTAGCGAACTGAAGGTTGCTCACCAGAAGTTGTAGAACACCTTTGCCTCACCAAAATATCCTAATGTCTTCACTGTAGCGGGTGTAAAAATGCTCCAGAAGAGCGATTGTGTCTTCTGCATCGCACAATTGTGACCACGACATGAAAATGCAAGCACCAACGTCTTCGTTGTGCCACACACTGCCACACTCTACTAATGGTCACTATTGACTACTATGGGTAAATGGATATCAATCATTCCCAACTTGCCATTGAGTTCTTGAAATCTAGCTTTAGGGAGCCCTTTGGTGAAAACATCTGCCACTTGGAGCCCCTAGGAACATGTGCTGTGACTATAATGTGTCTATCAATCTCTATGTGCTTTGTCCTATCGTGTAGGATTGGATTATAGATAATTCTAATAATTGAGTTGTTGTCACAAAATAAATTCATAGGCCCCTCATATTTTAGTTTGAGGTCATCAAGAATAATTTCCATCCACAATCCTTTACATATACAATGTGCTATGGCTCGAAATTCTGCTTCTGCACTAGACTGAATAATCACAATTTGCTTCTTGCTCCTCCATGTTACTAGGCTTCCTCCCAGAAACATGCAGTATCTAGATGTGGATCTTTTATCTACAAGTGATGCTGCATAGTTTGCATTTGTATATATCTCCATGGATAGTGTACTTTTTTTTTTTTTTTTTTTTCTGAACAACAATCTAAAGGTGCCTTTTCCTGGGAGGATCCATAAATTGGCTTAACAACACACTAACAACATAGGCAATATCGGGCCCAGTATGGGATAAGTAGATCAGTTTTCCCTACCAATCTCTAATGTTATGACTTCTTTATGGTTGAACTTTCTTAATGATTCTATTCAATAGGTGCCTTTGAGGTCTTGCATGCCAATTTTCCTATTTCTTTGAGGAGATCGAGTAAATACTTTTTCTTGGCAGATAAAGATACCTTGTTTGGAATAGACAACCTCTATCCCAAGGAAGTATTTAGCTTTCCTAACACTTTCATTTCAAATTGTGTTGTCATTTTCTCTTTCAGAGTTAGTTTTTCAATCTCATTATCACTTGCAATGATCATATCGTCTACATAGACCAGGAGAAGAGTGAGTTTACTATTACAGGAATGTTTTATAATGAGAGTATAATCACCTTGACTTTGCCTGTATTCTAGGGATATCATGACTTGTATAAATCTTCCAAACCATGCTCAGGGAGACTGTTTGAGTATTTACAATGCCTTCTTAAGTATGCATACCTTGTTATTTTCATTATGAAAATATAATCCTTGGAAAATCTCCATGTAGACTTCCTCTTCCGGATCTCCATGAAGAAAGACATTTTTAACATAAAATTGTTGCAAGTTTAAGTCAAAATGGGCAGTTAAGGAAATAATAATTCTTATCGTATTCATCTTTGCTATAGGAAAAAATGTCTTCTCGTAATTTATTCCATTAGTCTATGTATGCCCCTTGGCAGTCAATCTTGCTTTGTATTTATCAAGGGTCCCATAAGATTTACACTTGACAGTATATATCCATATGCAACCTACAACCCTTTTTTGTCTTTGGGTTTGTCAACAATCTCCCAGGTTGAATTTTTCTCTAATGCCTTCATCTCTTCTTTCATGGCTTGAATCCAATTCTCATCTTTCAGAGCTTCTTGTACTTATGTAGGTGCTTTGATTACATCAATGGTTGCAATAAAACTCTAATGTTGGACAGAGAGATGGGTAGTACCATGGTAGTCAAAATCATGTTTTGATGCGTAAGATTGTACACATTTACGATCTTTCCCTTTGTCGTCAATTTTCGATCTAGTTTAGATCGCAGTGGATCGACGAGGAAGATCGCAATGCGCAACGGATCGACACTCTTTCGCGAGTTCTGTTTGTAGGTACTTCGCAGATTGGGTTTGTGATCCACAACATAAAACCCGGCCAGCCCAAAAAACCCTAAACTTAAGCCCAAAGTTTGCTCTCATCCAAAAACTCTCGTGCCCCCTTTGACAAAAAAAAAAAAAGAAAATTACCGCTCTCCCTTTGTCAAAACAAGAAAATTATTGTGCCTCTTTACCTAAAAGCATAATATTACCGCACCCCTAATCCCCTTATTTAAACTATTTCACACATAGGCCATAACAACTTCATCCATCTTTCTTGTTACTCACGTCATACTCATAGGCATAGCTTTCTGTTTGCAACTCCTCTATTTGCTCTCGTTCTCTATTTTGTGAGATGCTCACAACCCCTAATATCTCTCTTTTTTTCTGACGCTCATAGCCTCACAATCTCTATTTTGTGAGACGCTCGCAGGAGTCACATCCACTGATCCATCTCTGCTCTCTGTTTTGCTATTCTGTTTGCTGTAGCATGCAACTACAAGCTTACAACTTACTCCTTATCTCCTTCGTTCGTGATTCTCATCTCTACCATATTTTTTCTTTTATTTTCTTTAGTTTTTTTGCTTTGTTTCCGCAACTCTACTTGCTTTGTTTTTCTCTTCTCATCTCTGTCAAATTGTGTCAAATTGTTTTGCCTTGTAGTCCTGCACCCACCATCATTAAAATGACTTTAAATCCAATTTCAAACTCTAGCATACCTATGGCTCCCAAGAATGCCACTGGAAATAGGAGTGATATAGCTTGGAAGAATTGCATTTCAGTTGGTGGGGATGCTAGAAAACTGCAATGCAAATACTGTCAGGAGGTAATAATCGGAGGAGTTTACCGGTTGAAGCATCACTTGGTTGGTATTCAAAAGCGTGTTGGAGCTTTCAAGGGTGTTACCAATGAAGTGAAGAAGGAAATGTGGGAAATTGTTGTTGGTTTGCAACAAAAATTGATAAAAAAAACAAGTGTTAATGAAGAGGAGGAAAGTATAGAAGTGGGTGATAAAAGAAAAAGCAATGAAGAGTAGTTAGCTCACAAGCCACCATCAATACCTTGTTTAAGAAGAGTGTGAGAGAGGATGCATGTCAAGCAATTGCTAGGTTTTTCTATAACAATGCAATACCTTTCAATATGGCAAGGAGTGAAGAATTTGATGTTATGTTTGATCTTGTTTCAAGGCATGGCCTAGGATTTAAGCCTCCATCTTATCATGAGATTAGAGTTAAGTACTAGAAGGAAGAAGTGAATAATACATTGAATGTTTTGGAAGCAAATAGAGTTGAATGGAAGAAAATGGGGTGTATGATTATGACTGATGGGTGGATCGACAAGAGAAGGAGGACGATAATAAACTTCTTAGTGAACAACCTAAAGAGAACAGTATTTTTGAAATCCATTGATGCTTCTACAATATCGAAAACAACTGAATTTTTTTTTTTGAGATGATGGATGGCATTGTTGAAGAGATTGGGGAAGACACTGTTGTCCAATTTGTGCAGACAATGCTGCAAACTACAAAGCCACAGGTCAAATGTTGATGGCAAAAAGAAAAGGGTTGTTTTGGACACCTTGTGCAGCACATTGTGTTGACTTAATGTTGGAAGACTTTGAGAAGAAAATACCGATTCATGAGGAGACCATTCGAAAAGAGAGAAGAATTACAACATATATCTATTGTACAACTTCTCTCATTTCTCTATTGCAATACTTCACAAAAGGAAGAGATTTGGTGAGACCATGCATTACTCGCTTTGCTACTTCTTACTTGACATTAGGTTGCCTCCATGAGAACAAGGGAGCCTCGATTAGAATGTTTACTAGTAATGAATGGAGGTCTAGTAGGTTTGCAAAGACAAAAGATGGAAAATTAGTTGAAGATGTGGTTTTGGATAAGGAATTTTGGAAGAATATCATAATAAAGGGTGCATGCCCTCTAATTGAAGTGCTTAGATTGGTTGATTTGGATAAAAAACCAGGCATGGGGTTCATTTATAAGGCAATGGACCAAGCAAAGGAGAAGATACAAAATGCTTTCAATGATGTCAAAAAAAGGTATCTAACTATCGGGAGGAACTCTTACCCTTCATGGTTAAGGCACATGAGTCAGGGTACTTGTTGAGTTTAGGAGGGCTCAGAGGTGGTTCATCTCCTTCTTACTAAAAGCTTGAATATCCTCGTCAAGTTGCGAGATAGAAGGATGTTTAACTACATTATCTTGATTGGAGGTCGTTTGATTCAGCCACGTTTGAGTTGGGCCCTTATTTCCACCCATTCGTTCAAAAACTTTCTCCTTTCCATAAAACTTTTAGTAGGTATCCTTGGCATGTCTTGGTTGTTTGCAATACTTGCAGTATTCCCCATTATTACTCTCTGCGGAGGGTTTTCCTTTGAAGGTTGATTCTTTTGTGGAACCTTTTCATGTCACCATAACAGATCCCTTGTTAGAGCTTCCTTTATCAAGCATGACTGATTGTCGTGTTTCTTCACCTCACACAGTAGAAAATACCTCAAATAGAGAGGGGAGCTTTTCCTTGCCTAGAATCTGAACCCAAATGGAATTGTATTTAGAATTCAAGCCATGGGGGAACTTAAAGATTCTCCCCTTCTAAGTGAGCCGGTTTATGCAATAGAATAAGCTTTGCACATCTTCAATCCTTGGTACTGGTCCAACTCGATCCATAACCCTTCAAAGTTCCATAATACTCTGTTATTGAAAGGGTTCCTTGTCTAGAGTTGAAGATCTTGCTTTCAATATCATAATAAACAACAAATTTCTTTTTCATTGAATATGTCTCAGTGAGATTCTTCCATATCTCACGAACAAAAGAATATGACATATAATTCTGCCTTATTTCGGGAGTCATAGATTTCCATAGCCATGTCATGATAAAAGAATCCTCATCATCCCATACTTCAAACTTTGGATCATCTCTAGGTGGGCCACCTCTTTCAACATGACTCAACTTTTTGTGCCCTTTGAGAGAAGTACGAACATACTCTGCCCATTGTAGATAATTGCAATCGTCGGGTCGACTAGAACCCACAGATTCAGAATTTCATTAGGTCCTAAGTTAATGGCTGTGTCTTTTGCCATTATCACATGTCGTATGACCTATTGAAACATGCCCTTGGTAAGGATAGAGAAGACTTTGACGAGTCTAGTGCGAGCATGTGGTTCTTGCCAAAGTGAAGCAGTAGAAACATAGCTCCATGATCGGAAACTTTGATACCAAATTGTTGGAAGTAAAAGAAATTGTGTATGATTAATTGAATAATAAAATTTCTAATTTCCCTTTTATAGGGTATAGGTAAATTGCTAAAAAATGACATGACAACATAAAAAATAAAAGATAATTATAAAGATAAAATGAGATATTCATGATATTATAATGAGATATTTATGATATTTACAACAACAAGTAAAAAGGCTAGGAAGCTATTACTTAGAGTATTAGATGTGAAGTGGAAAAAATAACTTGTGGCTGCTATTATATTGGTTAATAAAATAATTACAATAAACATACTATTGATATTCTAATTCTTTAGAAAGAAATTAAGCTATGACATCGATTATTAGTCATCCATTTAAAACTTCAGGGTTAAGAAATAAAAATCTCAATCTTTTGACATGATTAATCCATAAAAACCGACCTGAGTTATTCACTTTCTTTGCTGTCTCTTTTATAGGAGGAGAGGAAAAAGTTACCTATTTACCATTATCGGGATGAATTGCTCCAAGCTGTTAATGATCACCAGGCATGGTCCCCCCCTTTCCTCTCTATTCCTTTCTTTCCTTTTTCCCGTATTTTTTTTATTGTTCTACTCTTTTTTTTTTTGTGTTGACTATGAATGAATTTTATCTCTGTTGTCAGGGAACTGTTCTGCATTTGATTTCATTACCTTTATATTAACATCTTGTATACAAATTGTATGTTCATTCAAATTAACCTTGAATAATCTCCTTATATAGGTAATTGTAATTGTTGGTGAAACTGGTTCGGGAAAGACAACACAGATTCCCCAATATCTTCATGAAGCTGGCTACACAAAGCATGGAATGGTGTGATTTAATTTCTTTTTATGTGCTTACAGTAGGTTAATTTCATTTGAAAACCTTGTTTGATGCCCCTATTAAATTGACTTTTATTTTCCAACGTTCAAATATTGACTAGGCATTGCTGCTTTGCTGATGTTTCATTTTATTCTATTCTTGTGCTGTATGCCTTTACAACTATTACAAGTGGATCCTCTAAAGTGAGAAGCCTCACTTCAGAGAATAAAGTCAGTCATTCTCACCATTAATTAATATTAATGGTTCTGATTATTGATACACAATATATTTATTAATTAATGATGGGTTGACTCACTTTATTCTCTAAAGTGAGGCTTCTCAATTTAGAGGATCCAAATCCTATTTATAAATTGTGGAACAAGTAGCTACTTATTTGTTTTTCCATGTGTTACTTTTAAGTTTTAAGTCCTAAAAAACAATTCAAGAGCAATGGCTATGGATTAAGAATTTAATTATGATTGTGTCCTTCAACTTTGAATGCTTGTAACTTTTCGCATCTTGCGAATCTATTATACTGTTTGCAAGTATTCGAAACAAGCAGATCTGAGGTGGTTATATTTTTGTGCAGATTGCATGTACTCAACCACGGCGAGTTGCTGCTATGAGTGTTGCTGCTCGAGTTTCTCAAGAAATGGGTGTTAAATTAGGACATGAGGTAGGCTGCCTTCATTAATAAATATTATAACAGATTCTATTTAGGAACCCAGATTAGAAGGTAGAAGAAAGGAAAGAAATATTGTATTTCTTGATTGCAAAAAAGCAGAAAATAGGAGATAACTCTCCTTCAAGGGTTTCCCTTTCACAAAGAGCTAATGCTCAATCTACAAATGAACAGATCTGAATGCCTCGTTTCCCCTTACATCCTCATATTTATTTAACTCATTAACCCCCTAGCCAACCAATCAATATCCTAATTATCTTAACTAGCTACCCTTTTCCCTAGTCATAACAGATTCTCCGTTGGTTATTATTATTTTAAAGTTTATTTTCTTTTAAGGTTTCTCATTTCTTAGAAAATGGATATGTATAAGTACATTATATGGTAAATATGAACTTTTCTTTAATATGTAATTTGATTATGCAGATATCTCTCTCGTGTGACCCAGTCTTTCACATACTTAATTCAAACTTTCTAATTTGTAGGTTGGTTACTCCATCCGTTTTGAAGATTGTACATCAGAGAAGACTGTTCTGAAATATATGACAGATGGAATGTTACTGAGGGAATTCCTTTGTGAGCCTGATCTGGCAAGTTATAGGTGAGAGCTTATATTGGATTCCTATTTGGGGTTTAGTTGGATGCATATGCTTGTCTTTTTTTATTATGTTTGCAAATGTTGCAGTGTTGTGATGGTGGATGAGGCTCACGAAAGGACACTCTCGACTGATATTCTGTTTGGATTAGTAAAGGTGAGTGGAAAATTCTTGGGATGAACTAAATTTGTATGCCTTATTTATAATTCTAGCAGGTTGAGACAATGGAATTCTATTCCTTGAACAATCAGCATTTTGATTGTGATATTCAAGACATTGACATATATTTGGTTGGGTCTGGTGTAAGTGTTTTTTGGTACATGTAAGAAATCTGATATGGTGATATTGATTGCATGTGTTCTTTGTTCCATATTGTTGTGCAATTATTTTTATTTGGTTACTGGTCAATCTTAACTCGTCAATGCATTCTTTGCTCATATTTGGATGTATTTGAAAAGTAATCTTATTTGTAGTTGTTCATTATAATATCCTCCTGTGTACTTACATATTCTGTTTTCTTGTCAGGATATTGCTCGTTTCCGGCCTGATCTCAAGTTGCTGATATCAAGTGCTACACTTGATGCTGAGAAGTTCAGTGATTTCTTTGATTCTGCGCCAATATTCAAAATTCCAGGGAGACGATATCCTGTCGAAATATACTTTACCGAAGCAGTAGAGGCTGATTACTTAGATGCAGCTATTGTTGCCTCACTTAAAATCCATGTCACTGAACCTCCTGGAGATATATTAGTATTCCTTCCTGGTCAAGAAGAAATTGAAACGGCTGAAGAAATCTTGAAGCATCGAACCAGAGGCTTGGGGACCAAAATTGCTGAGTTAATAATATGCCCTATATATGCCAACCTACCAACTGAACTACAAGCTAAAATATTTGAACCCACTCCTGAAGGGGCACGAAAGGTTGTGCTTGCTACTAATATTGCAGAAACATCATTGACAATTGATGGGATCAAGTATGTCATTGATCCAGGATTCTGTAAGATGAAAAGTTATAATCCAAGAACAGGATTGGAATCTTTGCAAGTAACGCCCATCTCAAAAGCTTCAGCAGTGCAAAGAGTTGGTCGTGCTGGAAGAACAGGTCCAGGAAAGTGCTTCCGATTGTATACTGCATACAATTTTCACAATGATTTGGATGAAAACACCGTACCAGAAGTACAGCGGACTAACCTTGCAAATGTAGTTTTGACTTTAAAAAGTATTGGTATTCATGACGTGTTGCATTTTGATTTTATGGATCCTCCGCCTGCTGAGGCCTTACTGAAAGCTCTGGAGCTTCTATTTGCATTAAGTGCATTAAATAAGCTTGGTGAGTTAACTAAGGTAGGTAGGCGGATGGCAGAGTTCCCACTTGATCCTATGTTGTCAAAAATGATAGTGGCTTCAGAAAAGTACAAGTGTTCAGAAGATATCATTTCTATTGCTGCTATGCTTTCTGTTGGAAACTCAATATTTTACCGTCCAAAGGATAAACAAGTACATGCAGACAATGCAAGGATGAATTTTCACACTGGAAATGTTGGAGACCATACTGCATTGCTAAAGGTTTTCTTGATTCTGACCTTTTCTGTATTTTGTTGGTTATCAACCTATCTATCTCCATTTTTCTTTTCTGTCAAGTGTTAGACACCATTGTTGATCTCATTATAGACTGAAATATTTGTTGTTGTGCCTATTGTGTATTTATCTTTTCGTCTAGGTAGGAATTGTCCAGGTTATCATTGGGGTGCAAATTTGTCAAATTGTAATCTATTATTGGTGTTTCTTCATTCTAGATTCTTAACTGGACTGTATTATTATTATTTTTTCATTCAGGTCTACAATTCATGGAAGGAGACCAATTATTCAACACAATGGTGCTATGAAAATTATATACAGGTATGGATCTTTGTTTTGCATGGTTAAGTAAAATAAGTATTGATGATGAGAGTCGTGAAAATTAAGGGAAATGAGTAGAAAAAGTAGTGGTATACGTTGACAATGTGTCAAAAGAGGATAATCTCTATTTGATGCCCTGAAATATTTCTGTAATTAATTCAGATTTTGCTATTATTTTGTTTTGCTGTATAATTCTGTTCCTTTTCTGTTTTAGCCTATTTTAGGAAATTCATTGTTTTCATATTTTCATTCCTTAATTTAGGATTTAGTTTCCCTATTTAAGATAATCACTTGATGTAATTTCCTCTATAAAATATATTTCATATTTTGATTATTTTCTACTGTGTAACTATTTAGAAATGCTACTATATTGGACTAATTTTGAAGTTAATTTTTTTTAGTTCATTCAGCAAGTATTTTAATATAATTATAATAATCTTGGAACATTTTGGACAATCTGAAGATGGGTAAGATATATTTTTGCCATAAAAAGCTACCTCCATGATCTCCTTATTGACTGTGGAGATGTATGGTGTTTTTATGGTAAACTTTTTTGTTGTGCTAGGTTAATAGCTATTTTAGAAGGTTTTCTTTTGCAAAGAGATTGGCTACCTTTGCAAAGTTGTACTTGCTACTTGTCCTTTTCTTTTATTGAGTTACTTTTTCTTTTGTAAAGAAGGATATCTTACCCCTATTTTTTTTATTACTTTTTTTTTCCTCTACTGATAGTATTTGTTTTTATAGAAGAACATCTTAGAACTTGTATGTAGGCTTATGACAATGCTGCCCCTGTTTAGTTCCCCTGCCACTTCGAATCACAAATGGATTATTCCAACAATGATCTGTCTGTGAAATGATAATGATACATGGTTATGACAATTTGATGCTTTGGTCTTCTTTCCCTTGTTAAAATGCTTTTGTTCAAATTTATTCATCTTTTGTACATCCATGCATTGATTTTTGGTGTAACATTTTATTTTTATGTTTGTTATTTTGATATCCAGGTAAGGAGTATGAAGCGGGCTAGGGATATCCGTGATCAACTTGCAGGTCTTTTAGAGAGGGTCGAGATCGAACTAATTTCTAATGATAATGATTTAGATGCCATCAAGAAATCCATTACATCTGGTAAACTTATAAAACTAATAATTTCTTGCGCTGGAGAATGGAGATCTTTTTTTAGTCTACTGAATCTAGTTTGTAACCGTTGCAGGGTTTTTCCCACACTGTGCACGTCTGCAAAAGTATGGATCATATCGGACTGTTAAACATCCACAGATGACCGTTCACATACATCCTACTTCAGGGCTGTCACAGGTATGTTGGTGTTGTATGTTGCTGATAAATCTGTTGTTTTGTTCTCTTCCTCATTTCTACTCCCTTCCTCATTTCTAGTTAATATCAGAAGAATCGTGTTGTGTTATTGAAATAAGCAATTGCAAACAAACTGAACCAGAAAATATTGTAAACACTGAGACTACCTGCTACATAATTTCAACTGGATTTTTTCATTCATGTACTGACTTTAATATAGATAAGAAAGGTATTTGAATGCTGTGTCTCAGATGTACACACACGTACTGTTTATAGCACCTTAGAGTACAAGGGAATCAGTCATAAATACAAATCAAATCCCTAATTACAGTAGTGGCTATCTTACAGATATTAACATGTGTAAACTATGTTGTTACAAATATTTGTGCATATATAACATTTGTGCATATGTGCCAAGCTTGTTACAAATATATTCATCCAAGAACTTTGAAGAGACTCGATGAACATATCAGCTGGCTGATTGTTGGGGGTTAAAAGAGTAAGTGGGGATTTCTTTGGAAAACATCTTTTCTCTAACAAATTGACAGTTGATCTCTAACTGACAAGACTCACATTCAAAAGACGACACTTTGGAAATCCTAGGAACCAAAAGATGCATTATTTTAAGCCTGAGATTGCCTATACATTGGGTGCACAATTGCTACTAAATCAGCAGCGACACATGCAATTGGAGGTGAGCGATGATATAATCCTTGAGACTCATGTCTTTCTCCAATTGTCTGTCGGGGACGTCTGGAACCTAGGAACAAGCTTTTCATAAAGAAAGTCTGGGACCTATGAAATGTTGATATGAAAATGGGTAATATGTGCTCACGAGAGAGGATGAATTGAGCAAAAACAATTTTTATAATTTTTGAAAATTTAGTCTCTCCCCTTTTCAATGTCATATTGAAATGACATTTTCTTGAGGTTATAACCTCTAATGCCCAAGAATATATTCTACGATGAATTCTAATACTAATGTAAGCTTCTAATACAATTGTGACAACTTTTTAATATATGATCAGTGATCACATTTAATTTTTAATGCAAGAATGCAATTGACAATTCAGTTTGATGACAATTATCACAAAATTACAATAAAGAATTCAATATATCAAAGTGAATCGATAAGTTGCAACATCAATTCTAATATGGCAAAATATTTCAATTGGTATAAAGAATTATTCCAAACAAGCAAAATTTGCAAGAAATTACAACAATTATTGAGAGAGTTAGAAAAATTGTATGAGTTGATTTTCATACTGGTTCACTCCACCATTGAGAGTTACATATTATTCCCAAATCACATTTTGGGATTTCCACTAGGTTCAACTTGATACAACAAAGATACATATAAGAAAGTCACATTAATTGTGGGCATCCCTAGCTTGCCTTAATTGTGACCTACCGGAGTTGGTTGCCAATGTCTTGGAAAGGGCTACTACCTACAAAGGGGTTGACCAGAAATGTAGAAACACTGAGTGAACCATTATAGTGTACAACTGTTGGGGTGTCGGCTCTAACATGGATGAGATCCCACATTGACTAGAGATAAGGCCTAAGTAGTATTTATAAAGCTTGAACAATTCTCACCTTATAAGTTGTTTTTGTGGGACTGAATTAGATCCGAAGTCTAAATTCTAAGACGATATCAGAGCCTATTTTACATTCATTGTATGGCCACTTGCATTGCCACTCTTGAGGTCGGTAGCCCCTCTTGAGGTTGGTAGCCCCGGGCATGATAGTGTCTATTTTACATTCATTGTATGGCCACTTGCATTGCCACTCTTGAGGTCGGTAGCCCCTCTTGAGGTTGGTAGCCCCGGGCATGATAGTGTGTGTTGAAATGCTGCCTTAATTGTGGTATGGCCACTTGCATTGCCACTCTTGAGGTCGGTAGCCCCTCTTGAGGTTGGTAGCCCCGGGCATGATAGTGTCTATTTTACATTCATTGTATGGCCACTTGCATTGCCACTCTTGAGGTCGGTAGCCCCTCTTGAGGTTGGTAGCCCCGGGCATGATAGTGTGTGTTGAAATGCTGCCTTAATTGTGGTCACCGTCAACCCTCCTTAATTGTGGCCTATCAGAGTTGGTTGCCAATGTCTTGGAAAAGGCTGCCTACAAATGGGATAACTAGAAAGGTTGAGTGAAGGTGCCTTCCTTTTAATGAGAGCTACAAGAATTCGTCAAAAGTCAATGAGAGCTTAGAGTAGAGATTTTGGCAGAGTAACAACACTAAGCCAATAGGAAAGTGTGGAAGTGGTTCCTTTATGTAGAAAATCAAATGGGCTTCGGAAATGCAGAAACCCACAAAGTAATTGATTACTTAACAATGATAATTTATCACTTTCTGTTGGCAAGCCTCGGTAATTGACTACACCTGTCAAGTAAGAGATTACTTTGAAAGAATACTCTCTAGTAATTGATTACTATTCATAGGTAATCAAATACTTGAGGTAGCTTGACGGTAGTTGATGAGTAATCTGTTACTTAAGAAATTACTACTAGTTACATGACTCAAATGAAATCTATAGTAAGTTTTCAATTTTCAAAAACATTTTCCAACATAATTTTGATATCAAAGCCCTTTCCAAACTTAATGATGACAAATCCATCATCGGTTTAAGAGAAATGATCAAAATCACCTAAGAGTAGATAAATCATGGGGCACTCAATGTTTAAGGATGAAAAGGGAATACAAATTACATCCAAATTGTTAAAGATATACATTTATTCTATGTTAATAGGAAAATATGGAAAGATTCCATAACTAGAAATTAGGGATTTCTATCATTATTTGTATCCTTAAGTTTAATTTTATTTGATTATAAATAGAGTATCATATGTGTGGGTAATACACACACATCACATTCAGTAAAAACTTTTACCCAAATAAAAATTCTATCCTAGGAGTTAAATCTTCAAAATATTAGAATTTGCAAATGTGGATGATCTATGGAGAGACTTCATCATCATCACCATCGTCTAACCACTTGACTAGCATGATATTTAGTGGTATGGAATTGAATATCTTCACTGCCTGATTGGCCGTTATAGCTGTTATGATCATAATGGAACTATTACTTTTCCTCAGTATGAAATGTGGCTGAGCTTGAGCCTTACATTTTTAGAGAAATCCTAACAACTCAACCTGGCGTGTGTGTGTGTATTCCAATTTGAAGCAATTGAAAAGAATCAATCAACTTTATGTTGCATGTATGTTCATTTACAATTATGAAGTTGGGACTGCTATGCTCTTGTAAAAAATATCTAATGGTTTTTCTCATTTCATTTTTGATTGTTTTCTCTTTGTTTACCTCCCATAGGTTCTTCCTAGATGGGTTGTATACCATGAACTAGTACTCACAACCAAGGAGTATATGAGACAGGTATTCCTAACTGTTAATTAATTCAAATGTTTCATGATTTCTTTCAATGGATATCTGTCAATAGCTGAAACTGCATACTCAAATTGCAGGTCTCGGAGATAAAGCCAGAGTGGTTGGTGGAGATAGCCCCCCACTATTACCAGCTTAAGGATGTTGAAGACAGTATGTTCTCTCTCTATCTCTTATATTGCCATTATATTTTTGCAAGGAGTCAACAACATTTCCCTTTGAGCTTTATCATGATTTGAGTTATTGAGACCTTTTTCCAGATAATTGACCTTTGATCTAATTATTAAAGTCCATGAATTTAATAAGAGAAAAGGATAGAAAAACAGGAGAAAAAATTCTGATGATGCTAATCTTTCTGAATGATCTGAAGTAAAGTCAAATAATTTCTCAATTATTTGATGTTGCTGAAAAGCTCTTCCATTTTTAATATTTGCTCTGGCAGTTTATTATTTTAACATTTGACAAGATGCTCAGTTTTTAATGTATTTCTTAATTTTATGGCTTTTTATTGTCTCAAGTCTGGCAAAGATAATAAATCATATTAAATAGATATTTTCCTTTGGTTGGTACTTGGCTATGGCTTTGTTGAGCTTGGGTGAAGAGATTAGGAGAGAAAAAGATGTTGGAGTGCTTAAGGCTATAATTGTAATTTGCAAATGGCTGTCTAAAATACAAAAGAGAAAGATGCTCCACTCCTAATTCCCCAAATTGAGGGAAATAAAAAATGCAGTTTTGACATATTGAGTGGTTTATGTTACCATCTTAAACCATTCCACTCCATTATTTAAAATACTCCCAGGCAGTAGGTTGGGCTCCTTATACCACTTTATTCTATTTCTAGCAAGTACCACTCCACTCCATGTGTCCATCATTTTATATATACATATATGGAAAGAATCTTTTTTGGTAACCTTGAGCATTTCATTTCTCTGATTGATGAGATTTTTTTTCTTCTCTTTTGTTTAGGGAATTTGATGGCTATAATTTTAATTCCTTGGACAACATCTTACTAATCCTCTTACTGAATGAAAAAAGGATTAAATGTTTTTTATTTTCCAAGATGTGAAATGCGTTTATTTTTTCATTTTATACTTCATAAGTCTTTAGGAAGATTAATAAGAGAATATTGTAAGAGGATGTAGTGTTACTCTTTTGATTTACCTGACTTGTCACTTAATGGATGATAGTTAATTAGATAATTTTTTATATATCCCTACTTTCATAATTAGACTGCTTGTATACAGACTGTTAGAACTATTGTTATACACTGAGTTAATTCATTGATCGTGTAAAAATTATAAATTCAAATTTAACCTAATAATAGCTGGAAAAGGGTAGTTGTAATGAACTTAGCAAGTGGGCTATGGGAAGGTATTTCGTCAACCAGCGTATAGCATATTAATCAATTTTTGGTGTTGATTGTTATAACAAGAATTTTGTTGATTTATGCCATAAACTTTTGAGACTAGAGTTAAGAGAACTTATATTCTCTTTAGCTAATGAGTTGTTAAATCAAATTCTGTTGCAGCATATTCCAAGAAAATGCCTCGCGGAGCAAGACATGCACAGTAGGACAGAAGCTGGCGCATCTTAACATATGCTTTGGGGGGAATATACCTTTTAGAGGTGGTTCTTGAGGGAAAATAGTGTCTCTCTTAAACTTGGGCATTGTGCTGTAAATATTTTTTTGTTAGTAGTGCTAGTTTAATATTGTGTAAATTTCTTAGTGGGCACTGCTTTAACGCAGAAAATATTTTCACAGCAGCATGTATTGATTGCTCAAGATTGTACAAATTAATTTGATCTGGAAAATGCCATTTCAATTTTGTACCCTACTTGTACTGCCAAAATTTATAGTTTAGATTTTTTTTCCCCACTGTTGATCTCCACCGTGTAATCTAGTTGTTCTCAAGGCTGATTTTTAGGGTGTCTTGAAAGAACACATGTACAACTTATTGTATTATTTTATGATATATAAGCACTCGTGGAAGTGTTTGGGAGTAGTTGTGATGTACAACTTATTGTATTATTTTATGATATATAAGCACTTGAAGGAAGTGTTTTGAGAGTATTTATAATGTACTAATTGTATTATTTTATGATATATAAGCACTTGTGGAAGTGTTTGTGAGTATTTATGAAGATAGTTTGTAATTTGTTTGTAAGTTATTTTTATTTTATTTCAATTTTTTAAAAATAATTTAAGAAAATAATTTACAACTTGTACAAAAATGCTTTAACTATATTTTTTATTATGAAAATAACTTAACAGAAGTACTTTCGAGATAACCATTAATTCAGTAAGTGCTTGCTAAATGCACGCCCTCTTTGGTTCAATGAAAGAAGTGAGGAGAAGAATTTTAATAGATGAGAGGAAAACGGCTTACTAATTGCATGCACCGCTCTTTTTTTATATTGGGCGTAAATTATAATAATTGGTTAAAATTTATATTTATATTTAATAGGTAAAAATGATATTGTACAAAAGAAAAAAAAGATATGCAAAATACTGGGAACCAAAAAATTGTATAAAAATATTATAGTAATTTTAAGATTTAAATATATTTTTAATCCTTAAATCTTAAAGTGATTATTTTAGTTCTAAAAGTTAATGCCGTTATAAATTATATTGACGTGGATAACCTAAATTGTTCGGTGATATAAAAGATATAAAAAATATTTGACGTGATTGTAAATTCTCATCATTAATAAGTTGCAAGATTCCCGCATGGGAATTATAAAACTCATTCAAATAAGTT
The DNA here is from genome assembly GCA_025330945.1 of Mucuna pruriens. Taxonomy (NCBI): domain Eukaryota; kingdom Viridiplantae; phylum Streptophyta; class Magnoliopsida; order Fabales; family Fabaceae; genus Mucuna; species Mucuna pruriens. The sequence goes on along the minus strand of JAENHJ010000266.1, from coordinate 157,025 downwards.
CCAATAAACACAATCACACAATTTTCAAGTTCCACTGGCATGCAATACATATTTGATTGACAATGTTACATTAATAATCTTAAATTTAGGATCTCCGTGTAAACTTTCTATTAGTTTAACATTGAATTAGCCAATGGGTTAGCGAGAAGGCTCATAGAAAGTGGTTGAGTAATCGAGTGAAAAGGAGAAAAAAGTTGTGCATACATGTTTCAAGATTAGAATTAATCAACTTAACATTAATATTAAATTATCAGAAAAACAGGCAGACAAACACTAATTGCGCCAAAAATAAGAAACTCATTGGTTATCACCCAAAGTTTAATCAATTTTGTACTAACAAAAATAGTATTAATGTCCTCATTAACATTAAATTTTGCTTTTATTTTATTATTTTCTTTGTAGTGAAGCATTTGAATATAATTTAAATAAATTCTACAACAAATTTTCAAAAAATGCTTAAATTATATTATTTTTCTTGAGAGGCTAATATAACCTTGTTTTATTGAATTTTAACAAATATATATTTTTTAATAATAATGAATAATTATCAAAAACTCTTAAGCACGTCGACTTTTGATATAAAAGAAAGAAACCTCCAAGGAAGTGATATCAATAGTTTTGTTTTGTAACAAAACTATATTTACATCTCTATCTAACTTGTACTAAAATGGACCAAAAGTCATTAATAAGAGAAAAGAAAAAAAATCTTGTATTAGGCTAATCAAAAGTAAAAATATGACTTTTACTGTGGTAGTATTTGATTGAAGTTTTATTTTTTTAAAAGGAGAAGTTAATTTTAAACATACTTTTACAAAATCTTTAAAAGAGTATATTAAAAAAAAAAAAAACTCCATGAAAGAGCTTTTGTATGACTTATAAAAAAATTGTATCATAAATAATATATTTTATATAAATTTAAAATACTAATTAGATTACTTATTTATCGAAGACATAATGATATGTATTGAAGATTGTACATTTGATATGTGACTTAAAAAAATTAAAAAACTAAGCTTTTTTTTTTACTAATTGTATGTCATAACTGAAAATAAAATCTAGCTGTTTATTAATCTTAAATACCTTTAACATAGATAAATATTCAGTGTATTCCCTTACCAATTAATCACATCATTAATAAACTTAAATATTATACAGTAAAACATAATATTAATCTGTTTTAAAAAAATAAAAATCTCGTTAATCACTGCCTATAATAAATTATAAAAAATTCTAACAAAAGCTACATCGTGATTCTCTAGTACAATGTTTTCAGTAGATCATTGCATAGCTTAAGAAAAAAAAATCGTCAATATTAGTAATGCAATATTTCAGCAGTGTATTATAGTATTATATTTATTGAGACTTATAATTACTTATATATAAATTTATAAGTAAGTAAATACTTTTGGTAGGATGAGAATATAGAGATAAAATAAATCAATTTTTTTATTGTTATAAATTTAAAAAAAAATGATGAAATATATATATAATAAAAAATTTATAAATAATAATTATATTCCAAAAAAATACTTTTGGTAGGAAAATATATATTTTTTCAAATTAATTCCTAATATGATACATCCCACACGAATGAGACGGTTGAACTCATTGTTTTTTTTTTCTATACTGTAAAAGAAAGATTAAGTAAGTTGAGTTTAATATTGTAGAGTCAGGATAAGTTTTAAATTTAAGGAACAATTACAGAAATATTTATATCTTACTCTCCGTCAATGTGAGGAGTGTGTTTCGTTACTTTTTTAAAGTAGAATTATGAGCAACAATTTTATATTCAAATTATAAGTTTTATGGTTTTAAATTCATTGTCAAACACAATTTGGATATAGACACAATGCCTCCTTCGTTCCTGGGCTCGACGATAAGGTCACGTGGCCAAGCACGTGGAAATAAATAGAAAAGTTCTGACTTTATGATCCTCGATGATCCTCATGTCTTGTGTCACTGCTTCTCACTGTCACGAGTCTTTCAGTGGAAATAAATATAAAATTCCACAAAAATTTATATCCTTGTTAATTGGAAAAAGAATGGTCAATATCCCTTAGATGAAGAGATAACATTAGTTTATTAAAATGGGGTTAATTTTCTATTAACATTATTGAATGAATGCAATCTTTGAAAAAATTATCATTAAGACAGAACTTAAATTCAAATATTCTCGATCTATTACTTGTGCGTAAATATTGGTTGGAATTTCAGTTTAATTAATATTTTTAAGATTAAATATTTGGAAGAAAAAATTATTGTCTACAATTATTATTTACTCTTCTCAAACATAATTGTAGAGAATACTGGTGGTTTATATAAGAAAATATTGTGTTTTATTTTTTAATTTAATAGTCATGTATAAAAATATAAATTAGCTTTGTACTGTAAATTAATCATTAATTATTATTAATATAATTTTTAAGAATATAAATTTCAATAAATTTATTATATACAATAATAAGTAATTAAATATGCATAACTTATTTTTTTAATTAAAAATGGAATTTTACTTCTACAAGTAAATCTTGATTATCAATGTTGGCAAAAGGATATGATATAAACTTAAAACACTCGTTGCATATGTTGTATTGCACTCCCTTGAATTTATGAAATGGCTTTGATCCAGTGGGAGAAGGAAGGGTTGAGAGCATTCTTGTTCTTTGTATCCATTTTCATGGTCCTATTGATGAAATTCCTCTTTATAGACAAGTCAAGAAAGGGAAGGTCTAGTCTCCCTCCAAGTCCTCCTACCATACCTATCATTGGCAATCTCCACCAGCTTGGCACCTCGCCCCACCTAGCTCTTCAAAGACTCACACACAAGTATGGTCCCATAATTTTCCTACAACTTGGTGAAATCCCAACAGTAGTTGTATCCTCAGCTAGACTAGCAAAGGAAGTCTTGAAAACCCATGACCTTGCACTTGCAAACCGTCCACAACTCTTTTCAGCCAAATACCTCTTCTACAACTGCACAAACATTGTTTTCTCTCCTTACGGTGCTTACTGGAGGCATATCAGGAAAGTTTGCATACTTGAGCTTCTAAGTGCAAGAAGGGTACTCTCATACACTTGTGTTAGAGAAGAAGAAGTTGCTCGTCTAGTTCACAGGGTTGAAGGGTCTTATCCAGGAGCTACCGATTTGTCTAAGATGCTGGGGCTGTATGCAAATGATGTTCTTTGCCGAGTAGCATTTGGGAGGGACTTTTCTAAAGGAGGAGACTATCAACAACATGGGTTCCAAAAGATGCTTGATGAGTATCAGGAACTCCTTGGAGGGTTCAGTGTTGGTGACTTCTTTCCTTCCTTGGAGTTCATACATAGCTTGACGGGTATGAAATCAAGACTCCAAGACACTTCTCGGAGATTTGATCAACTCTTTGATCAGATACTGAGTGAACACATGGGTTCTAATAAACTAGAGGAGCATAAGGACCTTGTTGATGTTTTACTCGAGCTGCAGAAGAATGGCTCCGATGAGATACCTCTCACAACTGATAATATCAAGGCAATCATCTTGGTTAGTCTCTATGTGTTAATCACTTTAATTTTCAAGATAAAATTTTGATGCAATTCTAAGATTTAAAACGTGCCTTTATGATTAACTCAACCTTACAAGATGAGGTTTGTCTCTTAAATATTCTAATTTAGTCATATATTTGTGTGACATGGAACTAAATCTTTATTCTTAAAGTGGCCATTAAGACCCCGCTATATGTGGAGAATGACAAATGCTGGTGGCCCAACAATAGATTCTATAATATTATCTTAAAATATAATTTTGGGTTTAATTCATCTGATATGAAACTAATTTATAAAGTGAGAGTTTCCTTTGTTTATATATTCTAATCTAGTGATATTCAATAATCTTGAAGCTGCAGTTAAGGTAGCTTCCAAAGAAATTGCAGTCGCAACTAAGGTGGACTAAAAATGATTGCACATTAAGGCAGTTTTCCTACACTATAGCTATTTTTAGCATTGTTCTTTGATTAAAGTTGGAGTTTTACTTTGATAATTTGTGCAGTAAAAGCTTCTATTAAATATCAATGTGAATTATCGAAGTGAAATACTAACTTTGATTAGAGAAAATTACTAAAAGAACCGATGAATGGGCAGTTTGTGTCCTAATTTTTAATTTTATAAAAAAAACCCATTTTAGTACTTGATACTTTCACCTTGCTTAATTGACAAATGACAACCCTTTGTGTGACTGCAGGACATGTTTGCTGCAGGAACTGATACAACCTTCATAACTCTTGATTGGGCAATGACAGAGCTGCTAATGAATCCACATGTGATGGAAAAGGCACAAAAGGAAGTACGAAGCATCTTGGGAGAGAGAAGAGTTGTTGCAGAGAGTGATCTGCACCAATTGGAGTACATGAGAGCTGTTATCAAAGAGATATTTCGATTGCATCCTGCAGTTCCAGTATTAGTCCCAAGAGAATCCATGGAAGACGTTGTGATAGAGGGATACAGAATTCCAGCTAAAACAAGATTTTTTGTCAATGCTTGGGCAATAGGTAGGGACCCAGAAAGTTGGAAAGATCCCAATGAATTTAAACCAGAGAGGTTTTTAGGGAGTGATATTGACTACAAAGGGCAGGATTTTGAACTCATACCATTTGGAGCAGGTAGAAGAGGTTGTCCAGCTATTACTTTTGCCACTGCAGTTGTTGAGCTTGCTCTAGCTCAACTCCTCTACAGTTTCGACTGGGAGCTTCCTCCTGGTATTACAGCCAAAGACTTGGACCTCACTGAAGTTTTTGGCATCTCAATGCACAGGAGAGAACATCTTAATGTGATTGCTAAACCATACTTTCCATGAAGACTCGTGATGCAGCAAGCAAGCGCAGAAAGGCATGTGAATTGGACTCAAATAGTAAGTAGTTGGGTATTAGTTAATGTTAAGCAGTAGGTAAGTTCCTACTGTATAAATCGTTGTTTTTTTTTTGTTTTTGTTTTGTTTTGTTTTTTTTTTTTTGCGTTTATACGCTACCGGAAGATGTATCTTCTTTTCAGAATTAATCATCAATTATAAAGGCAACATAATTTTAAAAGGAAGGAATGACGGAATGCAAAATGGATACAACGCACACAAGCACACATAATAGATTAAACAATTACAGTCCCTAGACAGCTTCTGCAACAACATAAACAGCGTTCAGAATTAATCTAGTATATCATACACGACCAGTTAGAATATAAACGCATGGAACCAAAACAGTAACATTAATGGAACAGTATTATGACAAAATTGATTTTTTTTTTTTTGTTATGGAAATTTCTAAAAGAAAAATACAAGCATTTGGCTAAAAAAGGTATAAGAAACCTAAATTAAAATGGCTGCCAACTTTTGCATTTATAATCCAGTAGTGAAAATAAGATGGGGCGATTATGACGGAATCTCAGATAGCATCTGCAGGCAAATCATCCTAACTAAATGATGTGCAGTGAACCTCTGCCAAGTGTCAGCATCCAAAATTGAGTTCCTTACCCTGATGTCTCCATATGCTCATCCACAAGGGACATTTTCTCCATGAGGATTCATCGAAAACTTCAAGGCAACCATACTACTTCAATGGCTCTTGATCTCCTGAAGATAGCGCCCGATTTGCTGAATACCAATATATAGTGCATCAACAGCAAGAAAGACTCCAATCTATGCCACAAATGTCAAACTTGTGAATGTCAAAATTGAGAAATATGATTTTAGTGATTTACAACTGAAGGTCTACAACAGATAAATTACCAGGCGTGCAGAAAAAACTAATCTATATCCCCAACCTTCCTTGGCTGCAGCTGCTCTTTGCTGATCAGTCCAACTGAAAATAATTATGTAGTCAGAAATTTGCAACCATATATAAAGAATGTCCTAAATTTTTAAAATATATTGTACAACAAAGAGAGAGAAATGTGTGATGTAATTAATAATGAAATGGAGTCATAAAGAGAAAAAGTAGTGTTGTATAAATTGTTGTATGTATAGCATAACTATAAAATCTCATATGAAGGAAGCAAGTTGTAATCATGCAATTGATTACGTCCAACAAGCAATGAACATTTCGTCACATAAAGTTGTCATCAAGAGAATAATAGATCAGAACTCAAATCTGCATAGTATTCTCTTGATGTTAAATTTATTAGTATGTGATGCAACCAAGAGAAAAAGGTCTGAGTGGCAGAAATATAAATATTAAGATGAATGTGTGGCCATACAAGAAAAGGTAGGATAAAAAATGATTGTATACAAGGAAAGATTGGTGTTAAGGAAAATAAAAACAACAGAAAATCAATTAAGGTGGTTTGGACATGTACAACAAAAATCCCGAGAGGCACCATCGAGAGAAGTAGATTATATGATTTTTAGTTTAGTGAAGAGGAGAGGGAGACCAAGAAGAACACTGGAGGGAGTGGTTAAGACCCAAGAGGGATCTCGTGGTAATGACATTGTTGAAACTTTGGTCTTTAATTGAGTCAAATGGCGTCATGTGATCCATATAAGTGATCTCATATAGTGAAATACGGCTTTGTTATTTTTTTTTATGCAACTATGAAACCAGGAAGTTGGGCTATACAATTTTCTGTTACCGTTGCCAGCAAACATTGACAGAGTCGGTTGTCATGAATTCTTGGCAATCTGGAAATATAAGACACATCTATATCGTCTCTTAAGCCCTGAAATGTTCCAGAAATCTTTTTCTTTGCAACAATTGTAGCTTAGTTACTTGCATGCATATAATATCACCCAACCTGTCTAAGCCGCCTATAGACTCAACCTGTCTAAAACAAAAATAAATCAATTCTAAAATTGATAGTTATTAAGTGGGCTTACTACTAGAAGAAATCACCAGAAAGTTTATTAATATGTAAATAACATAAAATTTCTCTTTTGTCATTCAATTCCTTTTTTTTTTTTTTTACAAAAAACATGGGTCTTCCATGAATCCATATGCATCACCTATAATGTAATTTTGTCCAAGTCATGCAGCAAACCATGATAGGGTATTTTGAACAAAAATTTTGTACTAGTGTTTCCAACCAATCATAACTGTAAGAAGTATAACATTCTAATGTGGCATTATTCATAGTAAAAACATTGCAAACAGTACAGATTATAAAATAAATTATGTTATCCAATAGAGAGAACTTCAAATTGACATGGCCAAATAGATTTCATCAACAATATTATATAGCATGCATTAGAAGGACAGAAAAAGGTGAGATTAGATAGTCACCCAAGGAATTCTGAAACACCACCAATTCCAGCAAACTTGAGAGGCACTGGGCCCTCTACAATGAGATCCTGCTCCATAGTAAATAAGGGCCAAAAAGGAATGAGCTCACCAAATATGCCAATTTTCTTTTCCCATATTTGATTAAAGTAAATCAGAATAGAAATTCCATAAAAATGAAATTGAAAAACATGCCTCATCTTCAGCAGCTTCAAATCCTCCTTGAACCCAAAACAGATTTTTATAGCCAGCATTATACAGTAGTTCACAAGCAGCAAGTGATCTAGCCAGAAAATGAGGTTCAAAAATCTACACAAGAACTACATTGCTTATTTGACACTAGTGAAATGATCAGATGATTTCTTTTGTCCAACAGAATTGGATGAACCAATGATTGAAAAACTGAACTAGGATTTTAAATGGCAGAGGAAGTATCAAAGACATTTTAAGTAAACAGAAAATTAGAACTAGAAACAACTTAATTGAGCGTGCAATCAATCAATTGAATGTATAACTCTCACCTCAATCCCTTCTGGCATGCAACAACTAATTCAGAATCTTTAGGGAACTTCTCCTCAACTTTGGCTAAGAACTGGCTGTTGAAGAAAGGAAAGAGAGGAGTTATAAAATTCATGCACATAGAGAATGAATTAGAAGAGCAAATGATAGATTATGGTACCTGTCATAAGACAGTGTAGGCATGCCACTCCACCAGCCTCCTGTTCATCGTTCAACACACCATCAAGTCATATGCAGTAGATTTCCAAAGAAACGTACCGATTTATTTTATTAATTTAGAAAGTCTACCAAAAGAATTAATAATGAAAGAATAGCTTGGATTTTTTAATACCCATAACAAAATTTGTGACTTTTCTGGGAACGGTTCCAAAATCTAGTTTATTATCAACATCAAATATTGGGATCCAGGTTGAAGCTCTCACCCATGCCTTCAAAACATGCAAAAAGAGCAAGCATAGGTCAAAACAATGAAGTGAAAGTAAAGGCAAAAGAGTCAGATTACTTATTTGCAATAAGAAAAGAATTAGAATTACAAAAATTGAACAAAATTAAATTCATAAGGAAATGCATCTGATGTTTTCTTTACAGCTACCCAAGATCAATTATTAGCTTCATTAATATCTGACCACAACAATAACATGTTTAAAATGTCAAATTGCTTTACTTATATCCTCCTACTACTACAAGGTAAAAACTAAACACGAATAAACCACCAATTTTGTCCTCGAACTATTACCCTCTCTTAAATAGTCTATAAAGTAATAAAACTATTTAAGTAATTCCCAAAGTATTAAATATCCATACAATTTTATCCCTAAATTGATGTATTTCAGTAAAATTAAGGGACTAATTTGAAGTGTTTTTAAATATTTAAGAGACTACTAAGCATAATTTCTAATATTTTTGGGACTACTAAATAAGGTAATACTACTTTAAAGATCAAATTGGTGGTTTTCTCACTAAATTATGTGCACAATGTGGGTAAAAAAAAGCGCAGCTGCATTAAAATAGAAACCTTTTTGTGTTCATTTGAGGGACGGACATCAAGAAGGGGCTTGTTTGAAAGCTGAACTGCGTACCCAGCTTCCCTTGGGGTAAGAACTTTAACTTTTCCATCTCTGATCTACAAAACAAGCAAGCAAACCGCATGAAAATCCCTAGGTCCACATGTGAATCATCATATGGACTAAAAAGGGGTTAATCATACAAAAGGAGGACATCTTGGAATAACGTGGACTTCATCATACTGTTATAACTATTGCGAAATCCAAACAATGAATACCAACAATAAATACCTCAATTCACTAGAAGAAGGAAACACGATTATGCAAATTCAATTGGACTCTAAACTCCTCACTAATCGCTAGGCATTTTGCTTATACCATACACAAGCATTAAAGTCAATAACGTTACTACTTACTAACAAAACAAAACAAAAATGGATGATATTGAAATACCAGAGCTTCCCATCTCTTTCTGGCAGCAGCCATGTCCCTCATTTGTTTCAATTCATAATCCTCACTCTCGGCTTGCACTCGAACGACGCTCTTCCTCTGCAAAACAAAACAAAACAAAACAAACGCAGTTATCATCGTTCCTTTAACTTAAAAGTGTGAACCAAAAGAATGAAAGAATACCAAAGTGAGGGGTCTGGTTGTGAGAGAAGGATTGAGTTGTAAGGAAGAGAGTGAGGCATAATTAGAAGTAGCACTCAGAGAAATGTAATTGGCAGAGGGAATGGTGAGAGTGTTAATGGGAAGGGATAGTGCTTCCATTAGAGCACAGGCAAAGCTCAGAACGACGAAACAAGCTCCGATTCTTCTAATTCCCTATCCTCTGTAATCTGGCACCCTACCCTACCTTCTCGTTACTCACTTCTTCATCCAAATTCCAACACAGTCAATATCCTAAGCATTTCAACCCTCTTACTTCTTCTTACTTCCTTCAATAATAATTTCTTTTTTTCTTTTTTAATTTATTGCACGCTTTTTACGTTTTCATAAAATTTAATATTTTTTATTCCAAGGAATCCAACACGAAATCAGAATATGTACAGCTAAACTCTACTTGGGTATAATTTTAATTTAAGATTTTGCTTAAAAATCGAAGTTTTTTCTTATTACTTGGAGCATGATAATGACTTCAGTGTTTGTTCAAAATTAAAATAATCATATTTACACGACAGCTTAGAGGAACCGATAGTAACTTCAACCTATTATATTACTGTTATAAAACAATAATTATCATTATTTTCTCATCTATAAATTTTACAATTTACTTCTATTAATTTATAATTTTACGCTTAATTTTTAAGTAAATCTTTATTTTATTCTTTAAAATGATGACAGTCATGATATCTAAAATTAATATAATAATAAAATAATCTTTGAAATTATATTGAATAAATCTTTAAATTGTAATATTAAATTGATTTCTAAAATTAAAATACTTAATTGTAATATTCATTTTCTAAATTTTAAAATTTTATTATTTTTATTTTTATTTTTCACGCATTTTAATCCTTAATTTATATAATTTTACAAAAATTGTTTTTAATACTTTTAAATTTTTAAGTTTTATCATTTAAATATAATTAAACGATTAGAAGATAATAAAAATATTAATATTATTGAATCCTTGATCCATTCCTCTTCCTCAACCATCAAAGCCAATATATCATTTAATTCATTTACTTTATATAGAAAAATATATATTTGTTAATTAAAAAATATTAAAAATTAAGATAATAAATTTATTTTAATTATACAAATTTATAAAGAAATTCATTTATTCAATTATATAAAATTTATCTATTACTTATTATTTATATATCTTCCACCTTTTATTTATAGAATAATTATTTATAAATAAAAATATTTAATAAATAAATTTATAAAATATTATACAACTTAACTAAATCCTACAAAAGTATAGAATTTAAGTAATAAATAATTTTATAATTTATTTAATAAATACATTTGTATAATTTTATAAATTTATATATTTAAAATAAAAATATTTAAAAATAAATTTATCATTTGAATTTTTAATATTTTTATTAATAAATAAAATATACACTTAGAGAAGCAAAAATATAATTAATAAATACAATAATAATATATATAATAAATTTTATATCTAAACTAGGCAAGTAAAATGACTTAGTAATTTTTATAGTGGTAGAAAATAAATGAGTCTAGGGTTAAAATCCTATTTCTAACATTTTTGCCATTCTCCGAATGCTTAACTGCACTTGGTAGGTAAAATATGTGAAAATCTAAAAGTAAATAATACAATTCGTGAAATTATACAAGTTTAGGGGAAAAGATAAAAATAAAAATAAAAATTAATGACATAATTTATGAAATTCTAAGTTATGACAAGTATAATTAAGTTTAATTTTTAATTTATAAATCAATTTAACTAGTTATTACAAATTTAAGAACTCAACTAATAGATAATTTATAATTTTAAATATTATTTTATTATGTTATTTATTTAAAATATCAATTTAATTATTTATTACAATTTAAGAAAATAAATTGATCAATAATATACAATTTTAAGAATTATTTTATTATTTTATTTTTAATAACTAATTTAACCTGACCATTAGAATTTGATGAGTAAAATTTACTCAACAATTTTACGTAAAAATTAAGAATTAATTTAATAATTTAATAATTTTTTATTGACAGATAATTTTTTATTTTTGTCTTAATTTATTTGATCGGACAATGACCACAGATAAAATAAAAATTTAATTAAAAAATATTTTTAATATAAATTTTTATATTATTATAGATTCTATTTATGATAAAATTGTTTATTTTATAGTAATTATTTTATAAAATATATTTAAAATATTTTTAATTATTTTATGCTATAAAAATATTTATATTAAGATATGAAAACCAAATTCATAAAATAAAAATGGAATCTCAATTTTAAATTTTAAATTCAAATTAATCTACCATATATTGTTGTTTTAGTGAATAACATAAGCACAAGCACGCATAATAGGGTTCGGTCGGAGAATACACGAAAGAACTTATTAAGAAATATTTATTTATTATATGTTTATAATTATATATAATATTAATTGTAATTATTATAATTGTTTTGGGCTAGTATTTTGAGTTTATCTCAACTCATATAATTAATTTTAGGCAAGGCAAAGCCAACATAATACTCCAAAAGAAATAAAATTCAAAACATAATCACGTGGGTAGCAATCCATCACACCACCTCACTTCTTTTAAGAACCTTCCCTATTATTTTTAATATTTTATATTTTATAAATATTAAAAATAATTGAATGAATATTATATTAAAACAAAATTAAATAAAAAAATATAAAAGTATGAATTATTCAAAGATTGACTTAAAATCATATCATTAAAATAAAATGTACTTAACTTATTTAAATATGATGTGACATCATAGAAACTACTTAATAAAAGATAAAAATAAATAAATTACTTAAATTTCACTCATTAGATCGATACTCTAAAATATTTACAAAGTTTTTAACATTAATAATATTTACACTCTTGTAAAAAAAACTCCATAAATGTCAATGAGCAAGAGAACAGAAGATTGATTTTATAATTTTAACTTCAACATTTCATTATTAATATTCTTAGAATCATTAAGATTCTTGCATATATTACATATATAAAAAAATATTTTCTTTGTTAAGTTATGTTTTTTCTTAGACTAAAGTTTTAGCTCTACCTATGATTTGATAATTAACTTCTATGGTTACATTTCAATATAATATAATCTTACATATTTAATTTATACATTAAATCTTTAACTAGTCCATTTTTGTTTTATTTATGCTCTACCACTTCCACCTTGGTTCTTCGAAAGTAACCAATGATTAAGAAAAAACAATTAGAAAAAATATATAGCATTATGGCGCCCTTACTACAACAACGGCAACAATATGGCAATGGATGAGCTGTTGGTGACGGAGGAACCGAGTATTCAGTGTCACCGACCTCAGTGCCTCAATCATAGTTCCTGTCATAAACGACAAATACAAAACAAACAATTTCGCCCATGGTATACAGCCACCATAAATAAATTAATAAAGTTTCACAATGTTACAGCTTTCTCTTATAGTCAACTAATTCTGAATTGCAAATTCAATAAAGTCATTTAGTCTTTTCATTTTTTTACTTTTAAGGGAATTTTAAAAAGTAATAATTTATAAAAAAAAAAAAAAGTTCCAAAACATGCACGAAACTAACACCATGATCGATCGCATATTGAGGTCTAGCGTAGTCTAAGGAATCTAGGAAGGACTGGGTAGTGGGTACTGTTTCTATAGAAAGCAAATTACATCATTAACACGAGATAACGTAAAGCAAATGACTTATTCAGTGCTTCTATTTAGGATAATATTATTTTGTGAAAAATAAAATGGAATAATATTTTTTCTTTAATTTTGTGGCATATTTTAAAACACGCGTTTATAAAAAGTAATTATATATAATGCGTATATAGTGTTAATTTTTAATGTTTAAATAATAAAATTAGTGATTCGACAATGTTTTTCATTTACGTTTTTTATTTTTACTTTATTTTCTATTTTTTTGAAATGTATACAAGATAAAGTAAAACTAAAAACAATAATAACAAAAAATAATTTTCACCATTTAATATATACAAACTATATATATATAAAACATTTTCTCCCACCAAATATTCTCTAAACCCAACAGTGATATACCATCAAGCACTGAGAGCTTGTGATCTTATTATTTAAATCGAACACGAGATATAGTCTTCAAGCAAATGATTCAAAGTGCTTGTGATCTTATTATTTAAATACAACACAAGATAAAGTAATTGTTCTTTTAGAAGAACAAGGATAACAGAGTTATTTTCTTTTAAAAAGTTCATATCATGTTGTGCATTTCAAAATTTAATTTTAAGTAACTTATTATGATAATAATTTAACTTTTCAATAATATGATTAATTATGATAACTCAATTTAAATAAATTAAAATGAAAGCGATAAACTCATCACCAACCACCCTCGTGAAGCAATGTGGTTTGTCCGATTGGGGGGTAAGACAACCGAACACGAAACGGTGATATTGAGTTGTAGTCACCTGCGATAGATATTTAATGAGTATTTTAGGTTTATGGTTATTTTATTTTGAGATGTAAACCGTGACCCGTGAGTTAACATCAACTATTACGGGTTTGGGTTGAGTTGGTTGATTGAAAATTTCTGTCTTGTAGTATTATTTAGTAAAATGAGTTTGATTCACTTAATTTGCAGCTCATTTAGGCTGAATTTGTGCTGGTTTACGAATTAGGATTATATATTTAAAATTAATTTTTTTGATACTGTAATCATAATACTAATCAAATTATGAGCATATACTTTAAAGCTCAGAAATATTTGTCTGTAATTTATTATTATGTTATATAATTTATAAATCATTAGTCTATAAAATTTAATGTATATATTGATAGTGTAAAATAATTTACTTATTATTTTTTAATATATTAAGTGAGGTAACTTATATAACTCCTTAACTCGTAATAGATTAAACTTTATTGATTATTTTTTATTTATAAAAAATATGATAAATTGGGTTAACTTATTTTTTTATTAACTTGTGGTGAAGTAACATGAATAAATTGAATGACTCCATTTGATAACTCTATTTTATTTGTCTTTATTTAAATATATAACTATGTTAAATAATTAAAAAAGTTTTATTTACTTAACTTGATATTTATTTGTTTTGGATAATAAATATCTATATTTAAAAAAGAAAGAGTAAACCATCGTATTTCAAATATTATTCTCTATTAAATAATCTTAAAATAATAAAATTTTATATATATTTTTTAAAGTATTAATAGTCCATTTATTTAATCTTTAACTTTATTATTTTAAAAATCACGAGTTTTCTTTTTTTAATAGGATAGGAGAAAGTGATATACTTTAGTAACAAAAGTTGATAGTATAATCAAAAAGAAAATACAGTATTGTTTTGCCTAAAATGGATGAAGTGAAGTGACAAATAGAAGTGAGAGAAAGTTCGAGGAAACAACCTTCACCGTTCATCATCATCAATCCAACAACATATCTATTCTTATCATTTCTCAATCACTGCCACCGATACTGACACACCCCACCTTCCACCTTAATGCCCTTCAACTCCCACTACCTCACTCTCTCTTTCTTTCAGCCCCTCCAAGGTATCATTTTTCTTTTCACATTTTCCTTTCAATTTCTGATGTGGAATGTTGTTAACTTTGCAAAATAGCCTTCTTTCTCCAAGATTAATAAATTAAGACAAAGAAAAAGTAATGGGTAACGTAGGAGCGTTGAGACCAATGTGACTGGATTGAAATGTAGATTAGAATTGTAAATTAACCATTATTGTCAACAAGATTTTTCTTTTCCAGCAAGTTTGAGAGATTTGATTTGAATTATTTAATGGGGCTGCTGGGTTTCTCTAGGATAAAGAATTTATGGGTGGATCAATTTCAAAACGGAGGAGTTCTAGGCACCGTTCGTCCTCGAGTTTTATTCCTCGGTATCAATCACCTTATTTGCCACAAAGCCAAGATAGTGGGTCTGTGGGGCATTATGGGTATCCATCTCAAAGTTATGGTGGTGGTGGTCGTCGTGCTCCAGAACAAGGAAAGAGCTCAGATGGGAAGTTTTCAAGGATAGGTGATAACTATAAGAGCTTGGATCAGGTAACTATTTTATGCTCCCTCATTCTCAATGTATGAAATGGCTTAAATGGAGAATAACATGAGTCATATGTGTGCATGGTCTCTTTTTTAATGAATGCATGCAACTGTCTTTGTATTTTGAATTTAAGCTGAGGTTTGAGAAGCAAGAGCCTATTTCAGTTCAGGTCTTGAGTCGTTTAGAACAAGTTGTGACAATTTTTTTTAATAATGAATGTGCTTGCTAAAAGAAATGATTTTCCTTTTTTTTCTATTTGCTTCTAGTTTTATATGTCTTTTCATACGTGGATGGATAATCATTTTTAGCTAATGTTCGTGTCTAGCTATTAGTTTGATGTCATTGCTCTATCTGGAGAGTTTAAATGTTAGATAACTATGCTGACTTTTGGTTCTATAGTACCAATAATCATTTTAAATTCCTATATTTATGTGACATTCTGAAGTAATTTTCCATATTGGAAGGTAACTGAAGCTCTGAAAGGTGCTGGTCTAGAGTCTTCCAATCTCATTGTTGGTATTGATTTTACGAAGAGCAATGAGTGGACAGGTTTTGCCTTTTCTGACTAATCACCTTCATTTCTTCTCCCTTGTAATTGTGCTAACATGCATATCTTGACTCTATTAGGTGGTAGGTCATTTCAAAGGAGATGCCTGCATCACATTGGTCATGAACAAAATCCATACGAACAAGCTATATCTATCATTGGGAAAACATTATCTTCCTTTGATGAGGATAACTTAATTCCCTGTTTTGGTTTTGGAGATGGTATTTGCGAACATTGTTGTTGTTATGATTACATTCATCAATCTAATCTAATGTCCTGGTGAGTTATATTATGTGTGGGTTTTCATGTTGGCAGCATCAACACATGACCAGGAAGTTTTTAGTTTCTTTGATGAGAGATTTTGTCAAGGATTTGAAGAAGTGTTGGAACGGTACAGGGAATTGGTCCCTCAATTAAAGCTTGCAGGTATTGGAACATTGGTCAAACTTAATTTCCCTTTTTTTTTCCTGATATTTCTTAGCAGCTCTTTGCTTATGCTTTTTTTGCCCCTAACTCATGGCAGGACCCACATCATTTGCCCCAGTCATTGAGATGGCAATCACCATAGTTGAGCAAAGTGGAGGCCAATACCATGTCTTATTGATTATAGCTGATGGGCAGGTAGAGTATTATTTGAATTTGAAATAGAAAATTATTTTTACTACTATCTCTTGTCCTTTATATGAGAAACAAATGGGTGTAATTTTTTTTCCTAATTATAAGAAATGTAGATCCATTTTCAGATATATTAATTTCTAATTTTCTTATATGCCCTTAATTTGTTGTGAAGTCTATTAATGAGACACCCTTTCATTTCTTTCTTATGCATGTGGATACATTCATTGGCCTATTAACAATATAAGTCACACATTGGTAGAAAAAAAAACTTTGAATTATGTGTAGCATCATTATATATAACCACAACTTAAATCATTTAATTATATGGGTATTTCTAGAATAAATTTTAAATTTATGACATTATTAATTAAAATTAACTAATTTAACTATTTTCATTGATTTTGATGATTTAGTTATTTGTTTATTATGATACCAGAGGTAAGTAGTATTTAGTGAATGGATCTTGAGATGCAATAATCAAACTTACACCAAATAGCATGCACACTTGCACAGGATTTTTTATTTTTTTATTGATATTTTTCCTTTTTATGGGTAAGGGGTTGGGGTTGTTGGAGCTGAAAATTAAGACCTTCCTTAAATACTACAATACCTGGACACTTGTTCATTTTTAAGTAACGAAGTGAATGCAACCTTTGTTGTAGTTGGTGGTTGAGCTAGAGAGTTTTATTTTAGGGGACTAAATAGAAGCAATAATTTGTTAAGGGAATTCTTTGTTATAAAAAAGGAATTACATTTAAGTTTGTTCTTTCCCCTCGGCATACACTACCCTCTTCCCCTTGTGGTAGTAACCCAAAAAAAGCAATATATATATGTGTGTGTGTTTTAGAATAAAGTTAGATTATGAGCCAATTGAATGCTTTTTTATCTCTTAATTTTAACTTAAATTGAATTTCTTTAAAGGGAAAACACTGTTTTATATTAACTTCTAAGGTATATGGTTTAGTTGTCAAATGTGGTTGCTAATTGCTAAAGCTGTAGTTTTCATATGGAACGATCAAGAATCGTAGACATGATATTAGCTTAGCAACATATTAGCATGGTGTGGTCATGCTTGCCTTTGGCTATCAATTAGAAGTTGGAAACTAGATATGATAAATGAATTGATGTTGAATATTGTTGACTTGTTGCAGGTGACGAGAAGTGTTGACACCGAGCATGGGCAGTTGAGTGCACAAGAAAAGAAAACTGTAGAAGCTATTGTGAAAGCTAGGTAATTATCTGTGTGTTGCTTTATTCCTTGGTTATCAAAAATGTGTTTATTGTCATCATAAAAAAAAAGTGTTTATTGCCAGTGAATATCCCTTGTCAATCATATTAGTTGGAGTTGGAGATGGGCCGTGGGATATGATGAAAGAATTTGATGATAACATACCTGCCCGAGCATTTGATAATTTCCAGGCATGTATCTTGTGTTAAAACGTGTCAGTTCTGCTGTTTCATGGTTTGTTTATGCTCTCAATAATGATCAACTTATTTTCTATTTTATTTGTCTTTTGTAGTTTGTGAATTTCACAGAAATAATGTCAAAGAACATGGATCGGCCCAGAAAGGAAACAGAGTTTGCACTCTCTGCCTTGATGGAAATACCCTCCCAGTACAAGGCGACACTGGAGCTGAATTTATTGGGGTAATGAATGTTGAATTCTTTTATTCAGCTTTGCTGCATTGGATATATTAACTGTTTATGAAGCTGTTTAAGGTGTATTACTTTCCAAACAGTGCTCGTAGAGGAAAAGATATAGACAGGATTCCTCTACCACCTCCTCTATATGGTGCAGCATCCTTCAACTCCCCCAAAACTTCCCGCCAAAACAGTTTTCGTCCCAGTGCTCCATCTCGCAGACATGATGTTAGCATGAACCCTCCTGCAACTTCTGCTTCTGATAATCAGGTACTTCTACTCTTTCCAGTGCTTTCTCTTGCTATTGGTTTTTCCTTTAGTTTGCTGTCATTGCTGTAGCATGTTTACTTCTTCTTGTCACTACTCTCAATCCTAGTGTTGAAAGTTTATTTTGTGGTTCACAGTGGCACTCAAAAGTAGATTTTCATTTACATAATCTAATGCAAATTCAATCCTTGCAGGTTTGTCCCATTTGCCTCACCAATCCTAAGGATATGGCCTTTGGTTGCGGGCATCAGGTAAGGATCCATGCAGTTCACTTTTTTCTCACATGCATTATAGATGATTGAATGAATTCCTATTAGTTATTATATGAGCCATTTTTATTAACTTGCAGACATGCTGTGAGTGCGGACAAGATCTTGAGTTATGCCCCATTTGCAGGAATACCATTGATACTAGAATAAAGCTTTATTAGATGACTTTTCATGTTGAGGTATGAAACCGGGTTTTCTGCAAATTTCTCGGTGATGAGGAAGGAGGATGGGTCGAAAAGATTTGCTTAGTACCCTCGCATTGTACATATTTTTGGTATTTATTTGTTCAAGTCTATGCTTTGAGTGCATTTTATACTAGAGTTGGATTTGCGTTGTTATTATATTAATTTGTGTCAATTCATCAATATAATGTTCCATGCTTCTAGATTTTGTGGCTTATTTCATCGTTACGTATCTCTTGTTAATAATGTGAACGGGCTGGTTCGTGTCTTTCGCAGCATGATCTGGTGAATTCCTACCAATCCTGAACACATTCACTTGTGAATGACGTGTCACCGTGAAATTTTTATGTGTAATTGTTAGCGTTTGGAACGTGAAAGAAGGCACGGGATGAGTTAGACAAGCTGGTATTCTTTTGCCCCTCTTCACTTTCTGCGCATTTAGTGTAAATAAAAAAGCGCCCTTGCTTTGTGGCTTGATTAATTAAATAACTGCCTAACTGGCTTATTAGGTTTCAACTTTCAACATTCAACAAATTTAGTACCTTCTCATTTAGCGAACTAATCGTATCTTTATACTTTGTGGCCATGTGTCACTCGTAGAGTGATAAAATATTTACTCCCATGCTATTGACACTTTCATATAAATGTCAAAATTAGTTAGGTCGGTGAATTGGTAGGCTAAAAATATCCAGGTCTATTTGATCCTTTTTTTTAATTTAGATATATTTAGACAAAAATATGTTAAATGGGCCTGGCCTACCAATGGTCTAATAGTTAAGATTGGACCAGTAAAAGTGCAACTTATACAGAATTTGGTTTGATTTGACTTTTTTCACATCTTGATATGTCGGTCTGTTTTAACAATTTTATACTTCCATATTTGATATTCGCACCGCTTGTATTTTTCTTTTGACAAATTCGTTTTCATTATTTAACATAATGAAAATTAATTTTCGTCATATTAGTGACACACAAAAAATAACAAATGGAATATTGCCAGAATAAAAAAAATATAATGCTTAGAGAAGAAAAAGTGAGATGTTTAAACAAGATGAGGAAGTGGAGTGAGGGAGTGTCCCGAGAATGAGGGAAGGGGGTGTGAAGAGAGGGATAGAATTAGTGACGGAGCTAGACCTTTGGTTAAGGGAGCAAAGAAAAAAATATGTAAACATTTTTTTTACATATATAATATATGTAAACAAATTAATATAAAAATACATAATTATATTAAATATAAAATAATAAAAATACATATTTAAATAAAATATAAATTTTATTTAAATACATCGACAATATAAATAAATTTTTAGTATCATCTAATTATAGATTGTAATGATAAAATTATTAATTTATATTAACTATTTTAAAAATTCTGTTTATAAAAATGTCTAACTAGTTTATAATACAAACATCTTTATATTAATTGTATAAAAAATTAAACTCATAAATTAAATAAATAAACTATTTTTATATATATTTTAGAGGCCATAATTTTTTTTTGATAATTTATACACATTTCAAAAAAAAAAAAGTGGAGGGTTGGAAGAGGAAAAAGGTGAGTGACAATATCATGGACCCACTTTTTATTTAACTATATATAACTTTTTTTAAGTGAATTATATAGTACTTTGTACAGTGTTTATTTTGAAAGTTTTGTCAATCTTGGTAGGGCGATGTTATATAAAAAAGAACGTTAGTTGTAGCATCCATTCAAAAATAAAATAAAAGCGATAATTGGATTTTTTTCAACTTCTTATCATCGCTTCTATTTATTTTATTCTTTTCTTTATCACATTATTTTTCTTAATTTTTCTCTTTCCATCACGTATTATACTTATATTTTTATTTTCTCTCTCTAGGTTTTATTTACCATATATTTTTTGAAAGTTAAAAATATAACTTGGCAGCTGCCCTTTCTTAAATATATTCTTCATATTAAAAGAAGGACTGATTCTCTCTCTAAAAAAACGATCACACTAAAAGATTGTGATGCGGAAGAAAAGAAAAGAAACAGAGAAGTTGTGTTGTTGTAAGGTGAATACAATCTTGCATGAGTCCGATACAATTGGATCTTATCTCACACAACACTGAAATGGTACTATACGATCCACTGAACTTTAGCCAAAATGATTGCACCGTTTGAAGTGCATGGCAGCAAAACGTAATGCTATAAAAGGAGTGTCCCTTTGAAGCTAACAAGCATCACCCTGAACATGTTGTTCTTCCTGTCTTGCAGTAAAATAATGATCACTATCCTATTTTTGTTGGCTTGTTTTGGATTAGGCGATGGTGCCACTGTGAGATCCTCCGCAGGGAGGAAAGGGCAGTGGCAGCTTCTCCTTAACAGCACTGGCGTGGTTGGCATGCATGTGGCTTTAACCTACAAAAACACTGTCATCATGTTTGATCAAACTGAAGCTGGCCAATCTGGTTACCATCTTCGCAGACGCTTCAATGGAACCAGGTGCACTAGAAGCATCCACGATTTGATGGATTCGTCATGCTATGCTCATTCTGTGGAATATGACATTAGTGTCAACAGAGTGAGACCCTTGAGGCTTGACTCTGATCCTTGGTGCTCCTCCGGCTCATTCCTAAGCAATGGTACACTTCTGCAAGCAGGTGGATATGAAAAAGGTGGCAAAAGGGTCAGATTTTTTAGGCCCTGTGTGAATCACCAATGTGATTGGATACAGTCAAGGAGATTCCTGTCTGATCAGAGGTGGTATGCTTCTAGTCAGATACTACCAGAACATGACAGGGTGGTGCTTGTTGGTGGAAGAAGAGTTTTCACATATGAATTTGTACCAAAAATTAACCCTGGAGATAGGTCTTTTGAACTTCCATTCTTGCACCAAACCAATGATAGGAGTTCAGGAGGGAACAACCTCTATCCCTTCCTCCACCTCTCATCAGATGGAAACTTGTTCATCTTCGCCAACCGCGATTCTATCCTACTCAACCTCAGAAGGAACAAAGTAATCAAGACCTTCCCCCGGATTCCGGGGCTAGGTTCAAGAAACTACCCTAGCTCTGGCTCATCCGTTTTGCTTCCTTTGGACCATAGAGATCACTTCTTAAAGGTGGAAGTTATGGTGTGTGGAGGTTCATCCGCTGGAGCATTTAAAGCTGCTGGGAAGGGAAGATTCTTGGAAGGTTTAAGATCATGTGGAAGAATGATGATCACAGGGAACAAGAACAAGTGGGATATGGAGTACATGCCCGAGCCACGTCTCCTACATGACATGCTCATTCTCCCTAATGGTGACATCCTCATTATAAACGGTGCTAAACTAGGGTGTGCAGGATATGACAATGCTAGAAACGCTTCTCTTGAACCTTATCTTTATAGCCCCAACAAAAGACTAGGAAAAAGATTCACTGTCCTTAAGTCCACCAAGATAGCCAGAATGTATCACTCATCAGCAACTCTTCTTCCTGATGGGAGGGTCTTGGTTGCGGGTGGTAACACTCATGGGAGGTACACTTTTCACAATGTCAAATACCCAACTGAACTCAGGCTTCAAGCATTTGTTCCATACTATATGGAAAGTAGTTACCATCATTCCAGGCCTAGTAACTTGACCATAGAATATGATGGTGGCATCCACACAATTGGGTATGGGAAAGAGTTTAGAGTTAGGTTCTTCCTGGAGAAGAGGCCTAGCGGTGAAGTGGGGTTCAGTGCCTATGCACCACCATTTACCACACACTCCTTTGCCATGAATCAGAGGATGCTGAAGCTGAGGTGCATTAGCTTGGTCAGAAGTGGTGCTGGGGAGGTCGTTGCAGTCTTGGAAGCCCCGCCATCACCCCATGTTGCACCTTCTGGTTATTACTTGCTCACGGTTGTCAATGGTGGAATTCCAAGCTTTTCTCAGTGGGTTCAGTTTGCACACGCCTAGGCTTGTCTTTGTTTAATACTTCAGTTCCGGAGTAGTACTAGTTAATGAACAAGTTTTTATAGGGACAAAACTATAGTTATAAGCTCCTAGATCATAATTGTATTCCAACAAATAATTTGAAGAGAAGAAAGTATACACAGAGTGGGGTATGTCCTAAGTAGTTTCTTTTTAATACATTATTTGATAAGGTTATACCAAAGATTTCTACTTGAATGAAACTAGTTTAAAATGAAAGTTTTATTTTCGTCTATCACTCAATTTCTTACCAAATACAATCACAAATTCACAGATTGTGTATATTATAATGCCAATAAAAGTTACGAAATACGTTAGACTAGAGAGGGCCTCTAAAATTTTTAAGCACTAGCGTAATTGCAACGTTATTGTTCAATCCTAACGATATAAGAACACATTTTTTGCCTCTTTGCTGAATAACGGACTTGTGCGTGCGTCATCGACGTCGTTTGAAAGGATCCAAAGGTTAATTTTCCGCTTCCATGCTTTGTTTATGTTCAATTTAGTGTTGCTTAGCTATTAAATCACATAGAAGGTTGGAAAAAAGTCTCTTGGGTGTATACACCTAGATAGTAATAGAAGCAGGAAGAGATTGACATTATTTATAATAATATTGATAATGCATTTAAGACTAATTTTTTTAAGTGAAAATAAAAATAAAAAATAAAAAATTATTCTAGATACATATATATATTTTTTAATTATTTGGACATTATATTTTAAATATAATTATATTATCTATTTATTTAATGTGATTATAATATTAAGTGATTCAATTTAAGTAACTTCTTAAAAAACTTGATATGGAAACAATTAGGGAATATCATATTGACTCATTTGGAGATACTAAGAACCCTATATATAAGTTAACGCATTAGGAATGATTATGATCCTTAATACATCAAATCGAAATACGTTTTCTGTTCTCTCTATCATAAGAGAGAAACGAAGGCCACTGTAGGAATTAAAGTGATTTGGTTAAGAAAAATCATAAATCAATTGTCCATGGTTATCGAAAGATTGTGTTGCGTTCTCTAATTCGTCATCATGAATCCAAGTATTTATACAATTTAGAAAGTTTTGATGATCTAATATAACGTGATAGGAACATGAGAAATTTAAAAGTATGAAAACCCTTAGAACTACCGTTAATGTTAAATCATTAGATTTTATAATTGTTGACTCCCTATAATGTCGTAGAACATGATTATGTCTTGAAGGATATTAGGAGACACTATCAAATTGCATGTGAACTGTAATAAAAACAAGTAGCGAAGTTTCAACGGAACTCCCAACTCTTGTTATGAACCACTTAATAAACCATCTTGGGAACTTTAACGATATTCCACGTCTAAACCAAATAAACTAGGAATGGGTCGTTGGAGTTAAATATAGAACATGGTACTTACAATATTTCCATTAGAGATAAATGAAGCTTATAATTATTTTGGTGAAAAGTCATCATCTGTCCCAGGTTATCGTCTAGTATCCTTTGTAGCTTCACAAGCTATAACCTGGATAATGGCGTGGGAATACACAATCATACAACAATATGAAACTGTTGACATCAAGACCGTCTGCTGTCAAACAAAGGTTAAGTAGTGGAAGAAGTTCATTATCAGCAAAAGCAAGATAGATGAATGGGTAAACAATAATTCAAAGAGTATTATTCAACAAAACACTAGTCCTCTCAAGAAGCAAAAAGAAGAAAAGGAAGCATCATTCTTATTAAAGAAGCAAAAGATTATGGCGGAGCCTCAGCAACTTCGACGGAAGAATTTGAAGCAACACTTTTGAAAGCAAGATCTATCCTGGATAGTGATAACGGAGACCATTATGATGCTGAGTCTAGTGAATCCAACTCATACTTGCGTAATGGAGACATGTTTGATTAAGTTTAATTTGAATTCCTCACTTTACAAGACCCGTGAAGATAGCTGTCCATCAACACCCATTAGAATGAACAAGACAAGATTCACATATTCTTGACAGCCACTAAAGAAGAACAAGACAAAAAGAGACAGGATTCTACAAAACACCTACTAAGAAACAAGACAAGAAGAGCAAAATTTCCAAGATAGGCACGTGAAAGACACCTACTAAGAAGAAAAAAGACAAGTAAAAATAGGATTTCCTAAGATTTTATTCAGATTTTAGATTTCCGTAATGTATTTTATTTTATTTTATTTTATTTTTCATAAATATTATTCTTTAGCCAATCAAGGACTTTTATGAAAAATAAAATAAAAGACATTACAGGAATCTTGGTGTGGTGAGTATTTTCCCGACAAGGACATCAATGACATGGCTTCAACTTTAGAAAATGTAGCATTTTTCCTCATTAGGTCGTTTCTGTTATTGGGTTGGATCTAGCAAAAGAGTTGCTTCTGCAGAAGCAGCGCCTTTGTTGGGTTCTGGCGCAGTGTTGGAGGGGAAGGTGAAGCCCGCAGAACAGAAAAGCAAGGAGGAGGAGGAAATATGGGAGCAGGTTTTGGAGAAGGATCCGAAAAATGGTGAAGCTCTGGGATGGAATTGTATATGAAGATGAAAACAGTGGAAATCGACAAGAGGTTGGAGGATCACGTCAGTTTTCAATTTTCGTCTTATTTTATTTTATATTTTTTCAAAACCCATTGCGTCTTTGGATAAGTGTCTGCTGAAGGGGGTTTTAATTTTTTTATCCAGATTTCGTTGAAACATTCCGGTGATTATTTATTTATTTATTTATTAAACCCATTTGAGATTTTCGAATACATCGAGTTTATTTATTTATTTTTAAATCTATTATGCTTTTTTTTATTATTATGAATCCAGTTTTTTCTCTTATTATTATTTAATAATACATTATATAAAAGACATATAACATATTACATTATTTATAAAATTTTAGAATTTTCTTATTAATTTAGATTATTTGTAATTTTTAAAATTAAATTACTTGAAGCAATATATTGTAAAAGTAATTTCTATTGTTTAAATTGATTTAATTTAAATTATATAAATATATGTTAGTATGAAATTATTTATGTAAATTGTGCTCAACCCAAAGGAAAATCCTGGCCAAATAATAATATACCTAATAATAAATATGTAATAATTATAGAGTTTTATTTTTCATGTAAGTAGTAGTCGGTCAAAAGAAAGACTATTATTTGATATAGTTAATTGTCAATATTTGATTATTGTGTTAAAAGTACTGGTTACAAATTATTTTTTCTGTTCAAAGACTAAAAAATAATGTTGTGTTGGGTATCTTATAAAGGGTTCATTATATAGTTTGTTTTCATGTCTTATTATATATTTTGTATGTTTTAGAGACCTTAAATATCGAATCGTTAAGCGAGGATATAAATTTACAATTTTAGGTTTTGCGTTTATACGGGAAACTTGGATAAATTTAAGACCTCTCATTTTGATTAAATTATCTAATAACTTTGGTTGAATTAATTGAAACAACATGTTGGCAAAGTAATATTTGTTGTGTAGATTAATTTGATTGAATTTCCATACATGTGTGAGATTATTCATGTGAGTTGTGCTCAACTTAAAGGAAGATATAGTTTGACCAAATAATTACATGCTTGTGATGGTAAATGTGTATTGATTATAAGATTATTTTTCTATGTGAACAGTGGAGTGTCCAAAGACAATAATTATTTGACAAGATTTATCAGCAATGTTTGATCATTGCATTGAGAGTACCACTTGTAGTTAGTTCTTTCAATCCAAAGATCAAGGATTAATGGTGCACTAGGTATCTTGTTTTGGTCTTTAAATTTATCATAAAGATTAATTGTACTTTGTATGTTTATTGTTCTCTCTTTAGTTGTTGCTACTATCACTCCTATTTTTACTACTCAAATTAGTGGAACCCAAATACTTAAGAGTACAAACTTAAAGTTTGAAAGGAGTTAGTTGAAATTGCTCTCGACTGCGTGAAATTGGACAAACCACTTAAAACAAGTTGACCTATTCCAACTGTAGATAACTTGAACGGGTCACATTACATCAAATTAGGTTATTTGTTATTATGACTCTAGGTCAAACCAGGTTATTCTCAGAATAAGAAAAGAAAGAACAGTAAGAGTGTTGTGGAAGGGTCTTCTCAACAAAAGAAACCAAAGAAGAATGAGGAATTTACCTGCTATTTTTGTAAGAAGTCGGGACACATGAAGAAACATTATCCTAAGTACATCGGTTGACATGTAAAGAAAGGTAAATTTCTTTCTCTAGTTTGTTCTAAAGTTCATTTGACCTTTGTGTCTAAGGATGCTTTGTGGGTGGATTTTAGAGCTACCATTCACATAAGTGTAAAGAAAAGGTTGCTTGTGGAGTTGACCGTCAAGTGATGATGAAAGATTCATTTTTGTAGGCGATAACAATAAAGTTGTAGTGGAGGTTATTGGAACTTTTAGATTACAATTGACAATTGGATTTCATTTGGATTTAATTGATACATGAGAAGTCCTAATCCCTAGACGTTTTCAAGTCTTTCAAAGTTGAAGTTGAACTTCAACTTGGAAAGAAAATTAAAACCGTCAAATCTGATCGTGGTAGTGAATACTATGGTAGATATGACGGAGCAGGAAAACAACGTCTAGGGTCTTTTGCCCTTTTTCTCAGAGAGTGTCAGGAAAACCTAGTATGAACGGTGTGGCAAAATGATAAAACCAGACTCTTAAGAATATGGTCAAAAGTATGATCAATCATTCTTCTTTACTAGAGTCATTATGGGGAGAAGCCTTAAAGATCGTAGTTTACATCCTTAAAAGCAGTTAACAAAACCCCTTATGAACTTTGAAATGACAAAAAGTCAAGCTTCAAACACTTGTAAATTTTGGGTTGTCTAGTTGAAGCATGGCCTTATAGGCCACATGAAAGAAAATTGGACTCAAGTATAGTTAATTGTTATTTTGTTGGCTATGCTAAATGCTCTCGGGGTTGTAAATTTTATGATCCCACTTCAAGAAGAAACAATATCCTAAGTACATCGGTTGACGTGTAAAGAAAGGTAAATTTCTTTCTCTAGTTTGTTCTAAAGTTCATTTGACCTTTGTGTCTAAGGATACTTTGTGGGTGGATTCTAGAGCTACAACTCACATAAGTGTAAAGAAAAGGTTGCTTGTGGAGTTGATCGTCAAGTGATGATGAAAGATTCATTTTTGTAGGCGATGACAATAAAGTTGTAGTAGAGACTATTGCAACTTTTAGATTACAATTGACAACTGGATTTCATTTGGATTTAGTTGATACATGAGAAGTCCTAATCCCTAGACATTTTCAAGTCTTTCAAAGTTGAAGTTGAACTTCAACTTGAAAAGAAAATTAAAGCCGTCAAATCTGATCATAGTGATGAATACTATGGTAGATATGACGGATCAGGGAACAATGTCTAGGGCCTTTTGCCCTTTTTCTCAAAGAGTGTTAGGAAAACCTAACATGAATGGTGTGGTAAAACGATGAAACCAGACTCTTAAGAATGTGGTGAAAAGTATTATCAATCATTCTTCTTTACTAGAGTCACTATGGGAAGAAGCCTTAAAGACCATAGTTTACATCTTTAATAGGGTGTTAACTAAAGCAGTTAACAAAACCCCTTATGAACTTTAGAATGGCAAAAAGTCAAGCATCAAACACTTGTACATTTGGGGTTGTCTAGCTAAAGCACAGCCTTATAGGCCACATGAAAGAAAATTGGACTCAAGAATAGTTAACTATTATTTTTTTGGCTATGTTGAATGCTGTCGGGGCTGTAAGTTTTATGATCGCACTTCAATATCCTTTTTCAAACGAAAAATGCAAGATTTCTTAAGGAAGTTGAGTTTAGGAAGGAAGAGAACATAAGGAATGTTGACTTTGAGGAAGAATCTGTTAATGAGATAGGTCAAGTTCTTGTACCTATTACTGTTCAAGAAACAACTCCAGTAATAAAAGACAATGTTCAAACTAATGTTTCTGACATTGTTCCATAACAAGACTATGATGAGGTTCTCGCTTAAACACCTATAGAGCAACCTCAACAACCTCAAGAAGTGCCATTAAGGAGATCCATGCAGAGTTCTAACTCTCAAAAATGGATTGATGCTTTGAAATATGAGATGAAGTCTATGTAAGACAATGACGTTTAGAATCTTGTCGAATTACCTGAAGGTGTGAAACTTATTGGTTGTAAATGGATATTTAAAATCAAAAAGAATTCTAAGGGTAATATCAAGAGATATAAGACTCGTTTAGTTGCTAAAGACTTTACTAAAAAAGAAGGCATTGGCTACAAAGAAACATTTTCTCTGGTATCTTCAAAGGATTCTTTTAGTGCCATAATAACACTAGTAGCTCATTTTGATTTAGAGCTACATCAAATGGATGTTAATACTGCATTTCTAAATGGTGACAATGACAAAATGATTTATATGGTGTAACCTAAACTTTGTGTCAAATGACTCTAAGTCTATGGTATGCAAAGTAAAGAAATCCATATATGGCCTCAAACATGCTTCCCATCAATGGCATCACAAATTCTATCAAGTCATTAGCTCATGTGGTTTCCAGGAAAATGTAGTTGATGATTGTATATATCACAAATTTAGTGGGAATAAATACATATTTTTGTTATTATATGTCGATGACATACTACTTGCTAGTAGTGATACAGGCTTGTTGTATGAAACCAAGATATTTCTAACGAAGAATTTCGAAATGAAAGATCTTGGGGAAGCTTATTTTGTATTGGGTATTCAGATACTAAAATATCGTTCTCAAGATATCCCAAGGTTATCACAAGAGAACTATATTAACAAAGTCTTAGATAGATTTGACATGAAAGGTGGTAAATCAGAGAACACCCTGATAGCCAAGGGAGACAAATTTAGTCTCAAGTAGTGCCCCAACAAGGACCTTGAAAGAAACGAGATGCAAAAGATTCTCTATGCCTCAGTAGTGGGGAGTCTAATGTACGCTCAAGTTTGTACTCATCCCAACATTGCGTTTGTGGTGGGAGTTTTGGGGCAGGTATTTGAGTGATCCTAGAATGCAACATTTAAAGGCAGTTAAACGCATGATGCGTTACTTAAAGAGAACAAAAAGATACATGCTCATTTATCGAAAGTCTAAAGGATTGAAGATCATCAGGTAATCTGACTCTAATTTTGCTGGACGTCAAGATTGCAAACGCTCCACGTCTTGATACATCTATATGCTGGATAGAGGAACTATCTCTTGAAAGTCTGTTAAACAGACTCTTATAGCCCTTTCGACCATGGTTATAGACTTTGTAGCTTGCTTCGAGGCAACCAACCATGGGATATGGCAATGAAACTTTGTCACTAGTTTACGGGTGGTCAATGGCATTGAAAGGCAATTGAAAATCTATTGTGGCAATAATTTGGCAGTCCTTTACTCCAACAACAATAGGAGTTCTACAAAGTCGAAGTCCATCGACATCAAGCTTTTGGTTGTTAAAGAAAGAGTTCATAATAAACAAATTTCCATAAAACATATAGAAACAAGTTTTATGCTAACTGATTCATTGATTAAAGGGTTGATACCCAAGGTCTTTCATGAGCACATTGCTCATATGGGTGACATTCCTTAGGATATCTTAGTTCAGTGGGAGTCTATGTGTTTTATGTTTCATTTTGAACATTTCATATTCTTTATCTTCTGCAGAATAAAGTTGATGGTTAACGTTTACATTTTTGAACTCGCTTATGTTTCCTTGTATGTAATAATTGTGTTACATTCAAAGAATTTGGATTGATCTCACTAAAGATTGAAAAAATGACCAATTGAAAATAGATATGTTTGAGATTACATTACAAGTAATTTTCATGTCACTCATCCATATTTGGTCTATGTCATAAAGTATATCAATATAGTGATAATCGTGATCTAATCACGCTTGTTTGTGATGAAAGTTGCAATGGTTTCATTGTTAATATACAAGATGGACCAAATTATATTAAGGAGAAGTCTAAAGATAAATAGCATACAGACGCGTGCCTAAGGAATTTTGTAATATCATTGTTTAAGATAATACGAAGCCCAAGTAGGAGATTATTAAAAATTTATAACTTCTTTTAATCTTTTGGGCATTATATTTTAAATACAATTATATTAGTTATTTGTTTAGGATAATTATAATACCAAGTGATCCAATTTAAGTAATCAAATAAATTTCTTAAAAGGATTCAATATAAGCTTAATGAGTGGGATACCCATGTTAACCCATTAAAGAATAATGAAAACTCTATATATAGGCTAACACATCAGAAACGGTTATGATCTCCAATATATCAGATCGAAATATATTTTCTGTTCTCTCCATTAGAAGAGAGAAACGAAAGTTCCTAGAGAAATTAAAGTGATTTGATTAAGGAAGACCACAAACGAACTGCTCGTGGTTACTAAAGGTTATGTTGCATTCTACAATACGTCATTATAGATCCAAGTATTTATATATTTTAAAAACTTTAATAATGTAATATAATGTGATAAGAACATGAAAATTTAAAAGTGAAAAAAACTCCAACACTATTGTCATATGCTCTTGCACCGTGATCACCAACTATACCTCCATCGCGACACATGCTGATGTCCATCCCTACCAGATTTGGACCTCCACTGACCGCTCCATTGCCATTGCTTGGACCAACCATGCCCAAACTTGCTTATGCAACAACTTCAGCATATACTCTGCTAGGGATATCCCTAGGTATTACTATGATACTCAACCTGGGGGTACAAGAGACCCACGCAATGGTCATCATGATAAAGGATGAGGAAATCATTGGCGACTATTCCCCATCTCTAGAGGATGACAATCCTGAGTTCATGGCTAATCAAAATAATTTCACATTATTTTTAGTATAATTTATAGACATAGTTATTTAATTATTTGATAAGTTTTTATTGTAAAGGTTTTTTCCTTCGAAGCCATCACCTGGATTATCCAGAGGCAATATCAATGCCTTTGTACCAAATGGGGAGAGACAGAATTAAGAGATAAGAAGGCATTTCTGGATGCTTTAATTTTAGGGTAAGTAACAAATTTAAATTTAATCAATATGATGTTTTAGTTTATTATTTCATTAACTTATACTAAAATAAATATTATTTATGTTATCACAAAAGAGAAAGTCATGCGAAAAGTTGAGGATGAGGTGTAGGTGGAGCAAAACTTTCACCACAGAGCACGTCATTGCCTCTATAATATGCTTAGGGATGCCTACTTATCAGGACAATGTCCTAACTGGTTAGGAGAAGGAATTTGGAACTACCTTTGTGCTCACTGGGCTTCGACTAATATCTAGAAAATATTAGCCCAAACAAAGAAAAATAGGGAATTAGTGGGCCGGGAGCCTGCACATAGGAGGATCTATCGTTAGGTTGAGCGTGCTCTTCAGATGGTATATTCAAATTTTCGTCTTTAAATTTTCACTAATTGTAACGATATATAATTCTGCTCTTCAGATGGTATATTAAAATTTTCGTATTTAAATTTTCACTAATTGTAACGATATATAATTCTGCTCTTCAGATGGTATACTAAAATTTTCGTCTTTAAATTTTCACTAATTGTAACAATATATAATTCTAAAAGCTCAACCATAACATAAAGATTAACAAGCTCCATATCGTTGGGAAGGGTACCAATAAGTTAGTAGATTAGCGCCTGAGGCACACACATGTAATTCTCCTCTATTTTTATGTTCATTTTTATATAATATATTGTTGTATTATATTATGCCTAATTTGTGTGTTTATCCACAATAAAAGGAGTATGAGGCAATGTTGTCTCAACATAAGACTCAAGCAACCTCTTCCTCTTGTGCATCCACTTCAACTGATCTAGAGGAGGAGTGTTTGGAGTTGCAAATGTTGGTGGAGGTTATTAGCAGCAAAAATAAAGGTCTGTCAACATTTTTTTCTTAAGGGTCTGTCACGAGAGTTGCCACTCTGAAGTCCAGTGAGATTGTTGAGTTGAGGTAGAGAGTGGCCGACAACTAGTGATTGAGCGTGAAATGGTGGAGCCCATGCAGGGAATGATTGTACGACAAAAGATGTTGTAGCTTTTGGCACTACAACAACAACCTGTGGTGCATGGCTATAACTTCACCAACCTACTAGGGAGGAGGAGGATGCACCAGCTGATGGTTTTTTGGATGGTCTCTCAACATTATTGGATTATTTAGGTTTTTATGGTTTATGGTTTTATATATCATTACTTATGTTTATATATATATATATATATATATATATATATATATATATATATATATATATATATATAAAATTTAATGTTAATTTATTTTTATTTTTTATTTTGTTTTTATAATAATATTTTAATTAATATAGATAAATAATTAGTATTTAATAATTAATGTAATTGAAATTATTAAAATAATTAACATATTTAGAATAATTAATATTTTTGGATATCCATGAAATAATACTAAAATAATATTTTTTAATATAATTAGAATAATTAATTATTTAATACTAAAATAATTATTTAGAAAAATTAGTCTTGTTTTTCGATGAAATAGTTCCTATACTAACACCTTTCTATCGAAAATTATTGGCTAAATACGTAGAGTTTGGTAGTCAGTAATTACATTGTAGTCTTCTTTTTTTTTTCTCATCATATCGACTATTGAGATTTTTTTTTTTATTTCTCAAGAAATAGATGTCAAATATCTACACTCAATGATGAATATTTTTCTCACATTATAATTTTTTCTTATCCAAAATATTCACAACATAATTTTTCTTTACCCAAAATCAGGATTCGCCCCTTAGCGAAATATGTAGTTTGTACTTTCTTTCTTACCTCCTTTGAAATGCTCTTGTACCAAATAAAATAAGGCTTCATCTCGAAATTATATACAGCAATTATTGATCCTATAATACTCATAAAACACAGTACCAAGATTGCATAATCTCTTGAAGCCTATAACTAACACTCCAGTTGGCATTCTTTATATCTTGATTTGATGGCATGTTCTTTTTCTATGTGTCGCTGTCAATGTTAAAATTTGGTATAAATTTAACTTAATTAAACATTTATCCCTCAATTTTATAATTTTTCATTTAATCCTTCATTTATTTTTTCTAAATAAGTCTCCAAAAAACATTTTTTGTTACAAAATGGTCCTTTCCATTTATTTTGTTTATTCCTCTTAATATTGAAGTTAGGGACCAACAAAAAAACGGGATATTTAGAAAGACCAAATATAAACCTTAAGATATTTAACGAGACCAAAATGAAAATCCAAAATGTTTAGAAAGACGAAACAAACATTAAAAAAAAACATTTGGTAAAGAAAAATATAACAATGAGACCCAATTAAAAAAAATACGAATTTATTATACGGACCAAAGATTTAATCAAGCCTACAAAATTACATTTCTCTAATGCTAATAAAACGAATTAATAACAATAAATTTAATTTTGATTTGTTATAATACTTTAGTTGACAAACCATGTTTATTTTTGAAAAAATAAAAACGCACACGAGAGTGAAATATTCCCCCAAAACATACAATATTTTGACACTTCAAATTTGGATTGTGACTCAAAAATGAATGCATCACTCGACACTCAAAATTGGATCGAGTCAAACAATAATGTATCATCTCTATACCAGAAATAAGGGCAGCACTATTTTTTGGATTACTTCTAGCCTGGTGCAAGACTAGAACAAAATCACCCACATGTGGGAGTTTGAGATGAAAGGGCCATCAAACTATAAAGAACTAACTTCCAAACAGCACTCAAGGTTGAAACATGAAACACATACTTTCATTGTTTTCATGTAAATACACATGAAACAGCACTCAATGTTATTATAACTCAAAAAAATTTAGACAGCCACAGCAAAAAATAAATAAATATAATTTAAACAGCAGATTCCTTGATTCATATACACACGTCTCCAAGATTGAACTAAATAAATAAAGAACGAAGCAAGCTGTAGTGTCGCAATTTACAGAATGAGACAAGTTTAATAACAATAATAATAAAATGAGGCAGAGGTGTATAAGTAAATATGTTGCCACACTGCACCTTAAACTCCAACAAAAACTAATGAAATAACAAATTTTTTTGGCAGCAGCAAAAAATGCCAATAGATGTCTCTGAAACGCATGAAACAGCAATCCCTGCAGAGAAAATA
Organism: Mucuna pruriens; assembly: GCA_025330945.1. Lineage (NCBI taxonomy): Eukaryota > Viridiplantae > Streptophyta > Magnoliopsida > Fabales > Fabaceae > Mucuna > Mucuna pruriens. The sequence goes on along the minus strand of JAENHJ010000266.1, from coordinate 121,917 downwards.
ATTTACTGACACCAGTGAGTTGTGAATAGTGAAAGCCATCTTCTAAAGCACAAAACGTGTATACCAAGGAAAATCAGCAGTGACAAAAATCAGCATTCGACGGCTTGCTACATGAGCAAATAATGAATTTTTTGGTGTCTAAATTATAAATACGCCAAGCTGGACAGACAAAGCACATACCTGTTCTAGCGTCTCTCAGTTTTTCCATTGGAGCGTTTCCCAGAAAACAAGTGCTTGGGCTTGAGATTTGGTATGACCCTATCAGCTTCTCCGCGTCGAGCATCCTTGTTTCTCTTCTTGACAGATTTCTTTGCAAGTTTAAATGCCTTGACCTTTTGAGCAGAATCCTTGAAGCCCTCTCCAGGCACAACTTCATTTGGTGGGCGTGACATTGACCGGAACCGTGACACTGATCTACTCAGACGCTGTTTTTTGCTAGGTGTGTCACCATCAATATCCATGCCATCTCTGCCATCAGCAGATCTCGCTTCAGGTGATCTTTCCCTTTTCCGACCTCTCATAGAAGCAGATCTGCTGCGCATCCTCTTAATTGCCAAAGTGGGATCCAGCCCCAAAGATGACAGTTGCCTTCCCATTCTTTCTGACGTGAACTGCTTGTCCTTGTCAAACTTCCTTGGAACAGTTGGTCGATTCTCTGCATTGCTCTTTTTAATCCTATGCTGCTGGATGAGCAAGCTTTTCTTTTTCCTAATCTCAGCTAGCGCTGCTTGCTGTTCAGGCGTCAATTCAATTCCATCAATCTCAAAATCTTCATCGTCCTCAGCTTCTGCCTGTCTTATCCCTTCTTCTCTTTCCAACTCTTCAACCCTATGCAGAATATCAGGATCAATGAAATCATACACATTATGTCCATCCAAAATTTCTGGCAGTATATCTTCTTTCCATTCATCATTGGATAAAATGTATTTCTTTCTCAAGTTCATTGAGTAAACACCTGCCCCACCATTTTCATTCTCCAGATCCTTTTCAGTTTTCCTCTTTTCATTCTCAGCTGCTTGCTTAGCCCTAGCTTCTAAAACTGCTGGAGGAATACATGCTGGCCTTTCCTTCTGGTCACGAGGCTTTGGTACTGCGACATGAAACCTATTCAAGCAGTCATTAATTTTCTTTGACTTCATCTTTATCTCCACCCTCTGATTCAATAACCTCTCACATGCTGCATTTTTCACTGCAATTACCCCTTTTTCTGTCAAAGTGCTCATGGTCAACAATACACTATCATCATTTGTAGGCTCACCTCCTTGACCAAATAGAGTCTTCAAGGCTTCAGCTTTCATCTCCTTGACCAACTTCATGTCTTCCTCAGATATCCCCTCTAGTGGTTGCAAATCAGTCTTGTTGCAGACTATAATTAACGGCTTGTTCATAAACAAAGACTTAATGCTGTGAAACAGAGCCGCCTGCTGTGCAATACTGTAACCACAAGACCCAGAGACGTCCAAGAAAAACAATATCGCAGCTCTCAAATGTGCTAGAGCAGTGATACTGCACATCTCAATAATATTTCGATCTTCAAAAGGCCTATCCAAAATCCCCGGTGTATCAATCACTTGGTACCTTAGGTACTTATAGTCTGTATGACCTACAAAGAGAGACTTTGTAGTGAAAGCATAAGGCTGCACATCCACATCAGCTCTTGTAATTTTGTTAATGAATGAGCTCTTGCCAACATTAGGATATCCACAGATCAAGATAGTCCTCGTATTAGGATCTATGGAAGGAAGCCTAGCCATGTGCTGTCTAACCTGTTCTAGATAAGCCAAACTCGGGCCAATCCTCTTGATCACAGTGCACATGCGGCCAAGAGCAGCCACCTTCAGACACTTGCATCGATACAGCGAGTCACCATACTTGAGTAATTTCACATAGTCCTTAGCAATCTTACTGATAAGATTAGTGGCAGTGTTGATTTGGCCAAGAGCAAGCTTGTAGTGGTCTTTGTTGTAGAGCACGTGGAGAAGATCGCCATAGAATGGATGGATGTCGTCGAGCCGAGGGAACTCGTCAATTATGGTGGAGAGCTTATCGTGAAAATTCTGCTGGGTATACTTAACTTTGCGCATGTAGAATTGGCGGAGCCGAGAAATTGCATATCCTTTGTGCACAACTGTTGGTGTCTGACGCTGGGTGCGAGAGAGGATGATGTCAACAAAATCCTTCCCATTTGGCACCACAGTAATCTTCTTAAAGTTATATTGCACCATCCTGCTCTTTCAGCCTGCCTAAGACAAAGATTAAAACTAAAAATTAAATTTAAGAAAACCCTAAATCAAAAGGGATGTTACAGGAACAGATCAATGTACAGCTATTGCAAACATCAATATTAATTCAGAATTTGGAATAAACCAAAATTAAAATATAAAATAAATCATGAATTAAATTCCATCGAGCTGCAGAAACATGAGATCCCACGCTCAAACCTGAAAAACTTAGCAGGCGACTACGTGAATCAAGGAAACATAGCAAGTGAAGACATACTAACCCTAAAACAATTAGATTATTAGAAAGGTAGGGTTTCGAAAAAAAATAAAAAAGTAGGGTAGAACAAGGGTTTTAGGTTGGAGTACGTCGTGGGTTGCAATAACCCGATACAGTTAATCCATTTGTGTTAGACATGAGCCTATTCGTATATCTCATCAAATAAACTGAGGGCTCTTTAAGATAATTATCCTATCAAGGTTTGTAGTTTGTAATAAGTTATTTGTTGAGTTTAGGATTTATAATTATTATATTATGTTGATCTAATATATATTTTTATCAACGTTGAGTTAAAAAATATTATAAATAATATATATATATAAAGGAGAGATCACAAGTGTAATTCTAAAAGAATTACACCAAAATTATAAATATTGAATGATTTTATAGTTTATAATATCTTTATATATATTTATAGTAATTTTAATATATTTTATCAATCAATTAATTAATTTTAATCAATCACTTTAATAATTTGATTTGATTTAATTAATATTAATAACAAATTAGTTTTTAAATTAATCACTTTAATAACTTTGAATTTAATTAGTTATGAAAATTATTAACAAATTAATTTTTTTTACATTTTTTCAATAATAGATAGTAAAATTTATATAAAAACATTAATTTAAAAATATTTTATTATAATTAATTATGTTTTAAATTAATTTAATTTATTTCATTATTTTTTGCGGCAATTATTTACATAAACTATTAACAAATTAATTTGTTTTTTTTACAAATCTTCTCGATAAATAAATAGTATATATATATATATTGATTTGAGTTATTGAATTATTTTTCATACAATATAAAATAATTATTTTTTATAATTTACAAAAAAAAAACATGAAATGTTTCAAAATATATTTATGAAAGACAAAGAAATGTTTTTCCTTTTGTAATTTATGAAATAATTAAAAATTAAGAATAAAAAATGAAACTATGTCCTTATTTGTTTGTATTAAAGAAATCAATTAGTTTAAAGTAACTTTTTTAAAGAAGAAGAATATAATAGTGTTTAAAAAATAAAAATAAAAATAAAATATTAATATTATATATTTATAACTCTTAGAAACTATTTTTTAAAAACTTAATCAACAATGTTTTTAAAATAATCACACAAACACATTCCTAAAACTGTGATTAGACTATTTTTTTATCTAATTCCTTTTTAAAATATTTTACTTTAAAATATTTGTTTTCTCTGATACAAACAAATAAAGATATAATTTTATTTATTTTTTATTTTTTATTATTTCACAAGTTAGAAGAAAAAAACATAATTTTCTATCTTTCAGTAAATATTATTTTGAAAGCTTTCATATTTTTATAAATTATAAAAAAAACTAATTATTTATATAATACGAACTAAAATAATTTAAACAAGTTAAAATATATATTTTTACCTTTTATTAGAGAAAATTTGTAGAAAAAAAATTAATTTGTTAATAAAATATTTTTATCATATATATTTGTTGTAAAAAAATAAAAAAAAATCGATTCAAATTATTAACATTTATTACGATAAAGTATTTTAAAATATTGTTATGATATATATTTTACTATTTATTATAGAAAAAAATTATAAAAAAATTAGTTTGATTGATAATTTTTATAAATAATTAAAGTATAGAGTTAACTCAATCAAACTATCCATTCAATTAAATCAAATTATTTAACTGATCAATTAAAGTTAATTAGTTAATTGTGTTAGAATATATATATATATATATATATATATATATATATATATATATATATATATATATATATATATATATATATATTATAAGATTATTTTGTATTAAATATTATTTTTATTTTTTAAAAAATTTATTTGGCTCTTTTAACTTTTTAAATTTGAGTTAATTTTATTTTTTCAAAATCATGATCATTGTCAATTTTTTGTTACAATTTTGAATCCCTTTTTTACTTATTCAAGACATAAAATATTCTCATATTTTCATCTACATAAAAATTATAGAATTTAACTAATGTTCAAACTAAAAAAAATCATAAATAAAATAAAAATCATGTGAAAAGTGAGTTTCACAACCTATCAAAATTATGAAAAATAAAATAGCATATATTTTTTAGTCATTACAGAAAATCTGGATTTTATTTTTGGTTTATTTGTAGATGTCATAATAAATCGTCACAAAATGTTACAAATTATGACACTTGTTTTAATATTCACAAATTTGATATATGTTTTTTATAATTTACTTTGTTTTTATTAAAAATCACACTATGTTTTTAAAAAAAATTATTGCTATGCACCGTTTTATTATTACCAGTGTTGGACTTGATTTTGCTCTTTCAACTTTATTCATTTTCGTTTAAGTTGGACTTGATTTTCCTATTTCAACTTCATTCATTTTCGTTTTCTATTCTTGCAGAATATATCTTTCAACTTCATTCATTTTCATTCTCTATTCTCATAGGATAGAGCAGTAACATTCTTCGTGAAATAATAGGAATGTTTAATGCTTCATTATTTATTTCGTCTATCATATTTTATTTCTAGTTTTCTCTCAAATTTTCTCTTCTAATATATTCTTCATTGTTTCAATTCATGATTAGGGTTCGTGATTGGAAATTTTAACTTTAATCTCTCTATGCCAAAAGCTTTACAAGTATATTGATGGATTGAACATTTCTTCTTCATTGAATTCTTTTTTTTTCTTTATTAATTATGTTTTTTTTTCTTTGTTGATCGTGATTACTTAAAAAAACAAATAAATCAAAATGAAAATATTTTCTTGTTTTTAGATAAAAAAATCATCATTATTTATTTACAATTTTATATTTTAGTCCTTTCATGCATACTAAGTAGGATACAAGAATATAAATTCAAATTAATACATTTATAAATAATAAGGTGAAAGTAAGGTAACTTGTCCAAAGAACACATATAACAAACAACAAATGTGGAAAGTATTGTTGAATATGAATATTAATAGAGAAACAAAAAAAATAAACAAAAGTGAGAGAATAGTTAGAGAAAAAAGTAAAAGAAATATCGAAAAACAACATTAACTTCCAAGAAAATTTCGTCCTAAAAAACTTAACCTTTTAAATAGAAAAACAAAACAACTCATAAAAGATGAAGATTTAACTTACCTTAGCTGTAAAAAAAGACACGACTACAAAAAAGGTTCTATGGAGGTTAACACTAATTGGTGACAGAAAGTCCTTGTGAACCAAAATAATGTTGTGCACAAACAAAGAAATCAGAAACCACTTTAGCTTAAGCAAAGTCTGCTCAATGTATGACCCAACTTCCTGAAATAGTAAAAACTTAGAAAAAAGATGATACGCCATAATGAAAAAAAAATAATACATGTAATTTTTAGAATAAAAAATAATATAAAATATTTTTTACTTAATGGAAGTTATTTGAGCCAAAAATAAAAGAAATGTGAAAGTGATATGCAAAAAGACCTTATTTTCTTATATAATAAAATATTTAATACTTAATCAATAAAACATCAGTTCGTTTTTCCTTGCATACGGACTTCTTTAATATCAATAGAAAAATAATATATGAAAAAATAAAAATAAAAAATAAATATAATATGTGATTTAATGTGATATGATAAAAAAAATTAAAAATAAAAATAAATCACCTAACGAATGTTTATAGGTAAAGATAGAATTTTGATTTTTCATCTATTTTTTATTTTAGTTTGATTTTCTAAATTTAATTTTTTATTTTAGTTTATTAAATTATTTTTATTAGATTAAATTAATTTTTTCATCTGTTTTTTTTCATTAACAAAATTAATTTTTTAATTGATATAATAAATATTGACATTTATCACAATTCGTCACGTGATACTAAATTAATTGAGTTGATTGAGTTGGTGTGATAATCTAATAAAAGAATTAACTTTATTTATTAAATACATCTATTGAGACTAAAGTTAAAAATTTTTAATTCAAAAAATCAAACTAAAATAAAAAATTCAATGATAGAAAAAATTATATTTTATCCTCAATGTTTATACTATTAAGTTATTTAAAATATATTACTCATACCAATAAACAATATATCTAAGTTATTTAAATAAAATAAAATCAAAGATAATACAACACCATAGAATGTTGTGTTTTATTATGCATATGTTTCTACCTTATTATATAGTTAAAATTGATTAACACAACAATGACACTAAAATGTTGATACAGGGTGAGATTTACGTTGTTTAATAAGATGTGCTTGTATTAGAATTTAACAAAACGTGAGCTAAAAAATGTTATATTATATAACTATTTTTTAACGTTAAATAATATCTATTTTTCAAGACTTTTTTACTTTATAATTGTTATTGTAAATTGTAACATCATAAAATTTTAAATAATTATTTAGTTAATAGAAAAATAATTATTTCAAAATTTAGAGTGCAAAAATTATTAAAATAAAAATTTATTAGATTTATTTAATAACTACAAAAGAAAAGAAAAGTTAAACAAATAAAAACAAAAGAAAAGAAAGGAAAAAAAAAAAACATAAATGGCTCCCTTCTATATTGACTTTGGCCAAACCTAAATTTATGCAACAAATTCAGTTTGAATCCTAGGAATAAGGAATTATGGGTACACGAGTTTAATTGATTTTAAATAGTATAAATTTGTGTACAGAGTCACGGACACCCACCTCCCAAAAAAACAAGAACATTGAATAGTAAAGCTTCTTGAAAAAATTCTTACCAGAGTGAGGATACACTTGGAACTTAATAGGAGATCTTAAAGAGGTGAGTAAAACATTTTTTTTTAATCTTCTATGGTATACTTTTGAGTAATCTTCTATGGTATATTTTTTTAGTGATATAATATGTAGGGTTCTTGATAAGAGAAACTTGAGGTCAGAGCCATTATTAGTTTATTTTTGTTGGATTATACTTGATCTTTCAATGATACTGGATATAATTTATAGATAATGACTAATTTATTTTATTTGTGTATGTTCTGCTGGTTACGTGATTTGTTATTCCTTTGTGAGTGAATTAAATGTTAGATTGCTAGGATAGGAATTGATTTGTGAACTTTTTAACCGTGAGAGCTTTTAAAAAAATGGATTTTTTCTAGTGTTAGAGAGTTTATTTTGGTTATGTGATTTTTATTTTACATGTGGATATACATGACTGATTTCATTTCAGAACTCTAGTTAATAAGTGAATTTGCTACTCTGGTTCAATGGCAAAAATATTAGTTTTTATTAAGAGATCACCAACTGCACAAAAATAAGATGCATTATTAATTGTTGTTATCTACTTTTTTTTTTTATTTGCAATATGCTCACTTTCAGAATTTCAGAATGTGTAGTTTATACACTGAATTAAATTATAACCGGTATTTTAAGATGCTTATTATATAAAATAAATATTTATTTTATATAATTAAAATTTATAATAAATAAATATTTTTAATATATAGTTTGCATTTTAAATTTTTAATAAACAATTTATATGGTTGTGAAATGTTATTTTTAATTATTGATATTTTTTAAAAATATTAAAATTAAATTTAGAACTGTTATAAATAATAGATTAAAAGAGATAAAGAGATTGAAAAAAAATCCCAAAAAACATTCTTGTTAAAAAAATAGTTAAAAACAAATTTAGAACTAAAAATATAATAAATGATAGATTGAAAAATTCTCTTGTTAAAAAAAAACTGAAAACACTCTTATTAAAGAATGACACCGAAAAACACTTCCATTTAAGATAGTTGATTCTAATATAGTTATATTTTAATTTTAAATTTATAATAAACAATATATATTGTGATAAAATATTGTTTTTAATTATTGATAATTTTTTTAAAAAAATACTAAAATTTAATTTAAAACTAAAAATGTTGTAAATGATAGATTAAAAGAGAAAAGCGATTAAGAAAAAAAATCTTAAAAATACTTTTGTTATCAGAGGTTGAGACAAAAAATACAAGAGTAAAGAAAAGTCATGAGACAAGGAGCCGTTGAAGGAGCACTATTGGCCAAACATCATCAAGAAGGACAAAAAATGATATGGAAAAAGAAGAATCTTACTACGACTAGCGATGCTGTAGCAAACAATGATATTATAGTAAACAATAATGTTGTAGCAAACAACAACAACTACAAGACAAGAGGCCCAAAGGGAAGTTATCTTCCATGCCAACATTGTGGAAAAATAAATCATTCTTCTTTCAAATGCTGGAGAAAACCTGATGCAAAATGCACTAAGTGTAACCAACTTGGCCATAAAGATGTGATATGCAAAAGTAAAGTTCAGCAACAAGAAGCAAATGCTCAAGTTGTCAATCAAAAGGAGGAGGGTCAACTCTTTGAAAGTGGTAAATTGTCACTTACCATAGGCATACTGTTGCATGAAAGTCATTTAATTTCCTTTTACTTGACTTTGTATTAAGAAAAGATATAAATTAATGACCTTTTGTTTCTAACTACATAGTAAGGTTCATCATAATCATTTTATTCATGTTGTCTAAACTAAATTATTTTGTATTTCTTGACAAAGGTTTCAACAAAAAGATGGTCATGGCAAAGAGTAATAACGAGCCCACAGTGATCTTCAACCCATCAACTTTCAAGTATATGGTGTCTTATGATGGACTAACCATTGAAACAACGGTAACTTACAAAGCCAACGTAATAGAGGAATGGATAAATTTTGTTTCATCAACATATACGGAAAACCCTAAGGTAGTTGGGTTGGACACTGAATGGACACGTGTTGAATACAAGAAGATGAAAGTTGCCATTTTACAATTGTGTGTTGAGAACAAGTGCCTAATCATTCAATTATTTCGTATGTATAATATTCCTCAATCCTTAAGGAACTTTTTTACAATATCTGACTTTAAATTTGCTGGGGTTGCTGTGATGAACGATCTTGAGATGCTTGAGAACGATTATGGATTGAAGAGCAATATTAATAAAGGCGTAGATGTGGCTTACTTGGCAAAGGCAAGATGGCCTGATCTGATTTCGACCGGAGGACTAAAGTCTATGGCAAAAGAGTTGGTCGGTCTTGACATGAAGAAGCCAAAGAAGGTGTGTATTAGTGAATGGAAAACAAAAAAGTTATCCCTATCTCAAGTTGAATATGCAAGCATTGATGCCTATGCTTCTTTTAAGATTGGTAAAGTGGTCCTTAATTAAGATAAGTAGTCATCCATTTTATCTCATTAAAATTTTTCTTTTTTCTTTATTTACTTAATTATTGGATCAATCTATTTGTTCTTAGACATATTATATGTTACTACTTTTATTGTTTTTTCCTTTTAACATTTTAATAAATTTCAAGCTAGATATTCAAACTCCTGTTATGAATTTGTTTAATTATTACGTGCATATAGATAAATATTGATGCAACACATTTGCATTTATTTTCTATTATCTTCTTTTAGTGTTAGTTGGTACACTATATATACCTTAAATGAATTTTTACCAAATTATTAGTTGTTCCGCTTTTGAGGAGTCAGGTTGTTATTTATTTAAATGTGTTTTAAACTATTCAATTTTTTATTTTGACAACATAAATACTAATAGTTAATTTGATTTCAACAAATGTTCCTATAGATCAAAATTAAAAATAACTTTTTCGTTAATCTCATTTATTTAAGAATAAAAGTGTTAAATAACTAGGTGTGACCTGTCATACCAAAAATTTGAAAATAATTAACATTTTGATAATTTTAAATATGTATATAAAAATAAATATTAAATAATAGTAATGTTACTGGCTACAAAAATAAAGTATAATAAAAATATTTTATAATAATTTAATATATAATTAACAATAAAAATAATATATCACCTATTTTTCTCATTCTTTCTTTAACTATAGTCGGGAGGAAACATTTTTTAATAAAAAATGTATGTCACACAACATCTCCATCCATTAAAAACAGGGACGAATTTACTCTAACAAAAAAAAACTTTGAGGTTTTTATTTTATTTTAATAGATATAATTATTTTTATTTGGAATAGTAACAAATATAATAATATTTACATTTTTTTTTAGTAATCGGAGAAAATAAAAAAACAGAAAAAAATTATATTTTTAAAAATAAAATTTCTAAAAAATCAACTAGTAATAGGATGCTCAATTTAAAGTGCTATCGAAATTAGACTGTGTTAAGCGTGTTGGCTCCTTTCCCTCAACTTGTGATTCAATTCAATTGTTCACTGTCCAGGTTAGACTCTGTCTTAGGGCGCTGGTTTCTTTCCTCAACTTGTCAATCAATTCGAATATTCACTGTCAAGCCTTACATATTATAATTTTATATAAATAAATTTTATAATAAATAAATATATTTTTAATATATAAATTATATTTTAAATTTATTATAAGTAATTTATATTAAGATATAAATTTATTTTTAACTATTGATAGTTTATTTTAAAATATAAAAAATAAAGTTTAAAAATAAAAATACAAATAATATGTTGAAAGAGACCAAAGATGAAGAAAAATTCCAAGAAATATTCTTATGTCAAGGAAAAGTTTCTCCTCCTATTGAACAACTATCCGTAAAATTATTCAAAATAGTTAATCTAATTATTTATTATATATATAACACATATATTATACATAATAGATGTTTATTTTATATAACTAGATTTATAATAAATAAATACTTCTAAATAAATAAGTTATATTTTAATTCAAAGTTATAATAAGTATATTTTTAAACATATAGATTATATTTTAGATTTATGATACACAATTAATATTGTGAAAATTTACAATATGATATTAATTTTAAATATTAATAATTTATTTTAAATAATATTGAAATTTAGTTTAAAATTAAATATATTGAAAACATAGACGAAAAGAGATATGATATTTAAAATCTTTAAAAACATTCTCCTTGATGAAAAGTAGTTAAAAATGTTCTCCTTAAAAAAGGAGAACTAAAAATATTCTCATTCAAAATAATTATTGACTATGTAGAGATATAGATTATTTCTTTTAAAATAATATTAAAATTAAATTTAAAAATAAAAATAAAAATAATAAATTTAAATCAATAGGTTAAAAAAATCAAATATACAAATACAACTAAAAGATAAATAGTTTGAGATTGTTAAAAAAAAATATATATTTTTGATTAAAAATAAATTAAATTAAATTTAAGAAGTATATTTGAAAAAACGACAAAATAAAAATAAATACTAAGTTTACAAGGTTAAGATAAGACATTTGACTCGTTGACGGTCATGATAATTCATACAAATATTGTTATTTAAGAAAAATTCTTAAAAATTTGTTGAATAATTATCCTTAAAAATATTCTTATTCACCATAAAAATTCAAATTTATAAAATTAAAATAAATAATTTTATTACTATATTTTTAAAATTTATTTGATTTTAACCAATTTTGATAACTATTTATTACTAAACTTTGTTAATGAGACTATATAAAGGATTAAGAGCTTGACTTTAGACGCACCAACAAAATGACTACACGTATTATTTTGAAAAATAAATAATTTTTTTTTAGTGTTTACTAGTATTTTAATTTTTATATTAAATAAAATAAATATTTATTTTATATAACTAAAATTTATAATAAAAAATATTTATAAATATATAAATTATATTTTAAATTTATAATAAACTATCTATATTTTTTTTTTGGAAAATCTATATGGTAATATAATGTTATTTTTAATTATTGATAAAAAATTTAAAATATTAAAATTCAATTTAAAACTTTTTTATAGTTCAGGAGAGACAATAATTTAATACTAGTAATTAAGTTAGAATAATCTCAAATTAATTTATCTATTATACTTTTATTGATTCTCATTTAAAATTAATGATGTTATAAATGATAAATTGAAGGAGATAAAGAGGTTTGGAATTTGATGGTTTAATAATTATTGAATATTAACTTAATTATAATTAATAAAATAATAATAATTAAATATTATATTAAATAATATTAAAAAATCTGATATATACACCGTATGAATTAAAATGGTTATTTTTTTCATGACAACGTTTTTAATGAAAATTTTTCGTCATTTTTTTAATGAGAATGGTTATAGAGATTTTTTTTATTCTCTTATTTCCTCCTATCTTTCATTTTTAATATATTTTATTTTAAATTAAATTTAATATTTTAAAAATATATCAATAATTAAAAAAATCATATCATAATATAAAATTTGTATTTTAAATTTAAATATAATTTATATGTCAAAAATATTTATTTATTATAAATTTTAATTATAATATAATTTATATATTAAAAAATATTTATTTATTATAAATTTTAGTTATATAAAACAAATATTTATTCTGTGTAGCATGCATAATACTACTGATATCGTAACTTTATAACACTAAAAGCCTAAAATTAAATATGATTTTATGAGATTTTAATATTTAAAGTGTACACAAAAATTAAAATCAAATATATCATTATATTTAAGTTTAAAAATATTTATTAACAATAATAAATTTACATCTAAAATAAAAATAATAAATATTTTATATTATTTTTATTTTTAGAAATTAAAATAATATTGTATTAATATTTTTTATTAAATTTTTTTAGGACAATTTTGTGTAATTACTTTAAACCAAATCCTGTTTCATTATTCGGTCCAATCTCCCATTTGAATCCGATTTCATATTGGATTTTATTATTAAAACTTGTTTAGATTGTACACTATTGTTTTTGTTCTTAATTCTTTTTTTTTTATCACGACGCACTTTAATAATTTTTTACTTTCACAATAAAATTATTAAGAATTTATAATATGCGTCATATTTAGTATCTGTGTACTTTTATTTTCTATTCTAACATAAAATAATAATTCATTTGTATTTAAAATTTAAAATAATAAATATAAAAATAAAATACAATAATTTTGAGGTTATAGTAATCATATTATTGAGTTCAAAATTTTCAAACGCATATAATTCTCTGTTACATGTTTGGTGACATTATTTTCTCTTATTTCTGACAAATGCTAAAAAATGAAATCATTATCTTATTCCTATTGAGCATCTATACTTATCTCATTCCCACCAATGAAACTCCTTATAACGAAGATGGTATGGTTCACAAACAACTGGTTCATCTTTTTCATCAGTGGACTTGAAGAGTGTATTTTACCTATCAATCTGCCACCGACCTTAGAATCAAGAGAGAGACAATTATTCTTGCACGAAAATAATAAAAATTAGCTAGAATAGTTCATGACATTACGTAAAAGGGACTTTTTATAATTAGGCTTACTTATTCGAGGTAAACTGATCCATTGGATATCAAAATATCATAATAATTATTAACGATAATTCAATATTTTAAAGTATTTTCATTTGGTATTTGTGGAGTTGGGAACTGAATTTGTCTTTAGAATCACGACAACACTTGGTTGATCTCTAGAATCGAGGTTGTATAAAATTACATTTAATGCTAGTAAGATGCACTGTCAAAAATAAACTTGGAACTGGAGAGTACATGACAAGCATTGACATTGGCACCCATGGTGAGATCGTCGAGAAAATTATTCTCGATGGCCTCGACGACCACTACAGTTAGAGGCAGAAAGGTAGCGTTGTCGGAGTCGACGAAGTTCTAGAAGTTGAGGTAGGAGGAAATGAAGGTGATGAGGAAGAGGTCCTAGAAGAACATGGTACAGGTAGAGGCGAAGATCCACTTAGATTGGTTGTGTGTAGATCTTCATGTCGTTCGCTCGCTCGTGCAAAGCCGCCCAACCTTGCTTACATAGGGTCGTTGCATGCAAATCTGCCCTTGTCATCCACAGATCCGCCTCCATTATGTATAGATCCACCCCGTTGCGCACAGATCCCCATTGAGCTTCATATTTTAAAATAAGCACGATCGTAATTCACATTTTATACAAGGTTGAAGTATTAAAAGGATTTCGGCTCCCTACTCCACCACAACAATTTAAAGACTTGTGAGACGATTAATTAGTGACCTCCTAAGAAAACTTAAAGATGGGTGAGACGGTCGGCCAATGACCCTAGGTAAACCTAAATACCTGTGTGAGGCGGTCAATTAATGGCCCATAGGCAAACTTAAAGACCTATGTGAAGTGGTTAACCAGTGACCCCGGAAAAACTTAAAACTTGTGTGAGATGGTTGACTAATGACCCCCGAACAAACTTAAAGACTTGTGTGGAGGGGTTGGCCAGTGACCCCCAAGTAAACTTAAATACTTGTGTGCAGCGATCAATCAGTGACCCATCAGGCAAACTTAAATATCTGTGTGTGGCGGTGCCAATGACCACTAGACAAATTTAAAAACTTGCGTGAGGTAATTAGCACTAATCAATCTATCGGCCGATAATGATCGATTTCGACTAATGATCGGTTTAATGATCCGTTAAAGAATCAAAGACTATGTGAGGCCGTCTACCAATGACTCCCAGTGCTAGCCGACTGTAGTGCGACCAACTTTAACTTCAAAGCGCTTTCGTCTTAACTCGACGTTTTGTAGGACTATGGATCGACCAGATACCAAAACACTAGGATGGTTACTAACGATAACCTGACACTTCAAAACGCTTTCATCTTCACTTAGTGTTTATAGGGTAGTAGACTAACCTATCGGCTAAAAACACCCGATTGGTCTGTGTCAGTTGTGAAGACCCAATTATCTTCTGCTTACCGTTTATAGCAGAAGATTAACCTATTTGTAAAAAAACATCCAATTGGTCTCCGTAGCCATGACAAAGACCCATTAACTTTTAGAATCAAAACAGTACAAATCACATTTAAGGTTAATAAGATACACCGCTTTACACGGGCATACAACATGACCTATAGTAAAGTGGCCCATGAAAGATGAAGGATGGCTACAAAGGTTGGGGAACTGTGTAAGTGGGGACGGCGACTTACCTGAAATGTAGCTAAAGGATAAAAGGAACTAGCAGTTGCATCTTGTCGTAAAATTTTTGTTGTATTCCTTGATTAAGAAAAGATAACCCTATTCAACCTCTCCTATCTATTCCATCTTCAACTCCACTTTAACCTTCGGCTGCGGATATGACGATCACAGCGGCGCCGACGGTGAAGGACGGGTGCCTTACGGCGAGGGGCAAGGTGGTTTTGACCCAGGTCCCCGGAAACGTTGTGGTTTCTCCGGTTGGAACAGTGTCCGCTTTCTTGGGTGCAACATCAACCACTTCAAGTTCGCGTCACGTTTTCAACCTTGGCATTCTCCAGTGAGTCTCTCACATCATTCTCCTTTCTCTTTGCTTTGCCTTTTCACTTTCACCAGAACCTTCCAGATTCATAAAAACGTCATTGAATATGCTGGCAGTGTTTTGTACCTGAGTGTGGAGTGTGATTAATTCTGATATTAGCTTCATTTGTTTTGCTTTATCTACTAGAGACATAAAAATCTGCAGCGAACTCAATGAGAATTGTTAACTTATTTTGGAAAGCAAAATGCAGGGGATATAAGTTGCTATCTTTATTCAGAATGAAAATCTGGTGGATGATACCACGTTTAGGGAGATCTGCAAGTGATGTTCCAATGGAAACTCAATTGCTGCTCCTGGAAGCAAGAGAAGAGTCTGCCCTTGAGGATGATTTTTCTTCTGATTCCAAAGAACCAACTACAGATAACACTTGCTACATTCTCTTCTTGCCTGTTTTGGATGGAGAGTTTCGGGCAACTTTGCAGGGTACTCAATTAAATGAGCTCCAGTTCTGCATTGAAAGTGGTTAGTTAGCTCACTCTTTCACTTTTTGTTTTGCTTCATGTGCTAAAGAAAGAAAAGAAAAAAATGATTACTTACCATTATCATCCTTTGCTCAGCTGTTTGATGGTAATATGACTTCTGATTTTTGAATGTTCCAGGAGATGCTAACATTCAAACTTCCCAATCACTAGAAGCAGTATTTGTAAATTCAGGGGACAATCCATTTGAGTTAATCAAGGATTCTATCAAGTATGTTTCTTGTTCTGGAATGTCCTTATTCTTTAACTGCTTCCATGTTAGAAGTCAAGACACGTTACATTTTTAGTTTATAATGACATAGGATATTGGAGAAACACAAAGGAACTTTCTGTCATCTTGAAAACAAGGGGATCCCTGCACATCTTGACTGGTTTGGATGGTGCACTTGGGATGCCTTTTACACTGAAGTGAGTCCACAAGGAATAAGAGAGGGACTTCAAAGGTACACCATATATATGCTACATTGTTAACTAACTTCACCTATGTGATAGATAGCCTGCAAATTTTGAAGATGTTGATTGCAATGACGATTTTGCCTCTTATTAAACAGTTTCTCAAATGGAGGTTGTTCGCCAAAGTTTATCATCATTGATGATGGATGGCAAGATACAATCCCGTTTCACAAAGAAGATGAACCAATGATTGAGGGAACCCAGTAAGTCTCTCTTTTTAATTGAGGCCACATATTTTTTCCTCCATTTCTTAGTCATCATGCTCACATCTTTCTTGAACTGTTAGGTTTGCAACCAGACTGGTAGACATCAAAGAAAATAAAAAGTTCACCAATGCAGGCTCCAACAATTCTTGTAACAATCTCCATCATTTTGTTGACTCCATCAAACAGAATATGAATGTAAAGTAAGCTATCTGATCCCGTAAAGCTACCACACCATGATTCCATCGAAACTTAAGAACTAACAATGAGCATAATGTATAATTCTACACTTTTCAGATACGTTTACATGTGGCATGCCTTAGCTGGTTATTGGGGAGGTGTACTTCCATCATCAGATGCAATGAAGAAATATAATCCAAAGCTTGTATATCCAATTCAGTCACCTGGTACCACAGGGAACCTTAGAGATATAGCCATGGACAGCTTGGAAAAATATTGGAGGGGAATCATTGACCCACAAAATCTATATGACTTTTACAATGACTACCACAGTTACCTTGTCAGCTGTGGTGTGGATGGAGTCAAAGTAGATGCCCAAAATTTGATAGAAACGTTGGGTTCTGGGTACGGTGGGCGTGTTTCATTGACCAAACGGTATCAAGAAGCACTAGAGAAATCTGTAACAAGGAACTTTAAGGACAACAACATCATTTGCTGCATGTGTCACAACTCTGATTCAATTTACAGGTTTGTAATTTAGTACCTAATAAGAGGCAAGTACAATCCAGAATTTTGTTTGGATCCCTTTTCTAACTAGTTGTTGCTTTTACATTCTCAATTTTCAGTTCAATGAAGAGTGCAGCAGCAAGAGCATCTGAGGATTTCATGCCAAGAGAACCAACATTTCAAACCTTACACATAGCCTCTGTGGCTTTTAACAGTCTTCTTCTGGGAGAGATATTTGTGCCAGACTGGGACATGTTCCATGTAATATTCCTGTCTCATTACTTGTCCAAATGTTTCATGTATGAACATGTTAGTGAGTTGCTTGATATGATTCTATTTCAGAGCAAGCACGAGACAGCCGAGTTCCATGCTGCAGCAAGAGCAATAGGTGGTTGTGCAGTATATGTTAGGTGATGCACCAAAGCTGATAGAAGTGTTGGTCTCGTTGGTTTCCCTTTGAAAACACTTTCTTAATTATATAAAAACTGAACAAATAATATTTATCAAATTTGATACATTACAGTGACAAGCCTGGAAATCATGACTTTAAAATCCTCAAGAAGCTAGTGCTGTCTGATGGATCAGTCTTGAGAGCAAGATATGCCGGCCGGCCTACTCGAGATTGTTTATTTGAAGACCCCCTAATGGATGGTAAAAGGTAAGTTAAAATGTTACTACCCGTCTCCAACGGCCACATTTTCTCAGCAGTTTTCATTCTTTACTGAAAAACCATATTATTATTGACTATTTTGCAGTCTGCTGAAAATTTGGAATTTGAATATTCTGACTGGGGTAGTAGGCGTCTTCAATTGCCAAGGAGCAGGAAGCTGGCCACTAAAATCATTGGAAGCCGCACCCTTGCACATAACCATTTCGGGGAAAGTGAGACCCCTTGATGTTGAATTTCTTGAAGAGGTTGCAGGTGAAAATTGGAATGGAGATTGCGTAGTATACGCCTTCAATGCAGGTTCAAATTCTACTGCATCAATGCATCATATTTTATTCTATGCTTTTCTTTAAGAACCTGCAACACATCCATTTCTCTAGAATTACCAAAACTAACTACTGCACAATACTGCAGGCTTGCTTTCCAAGGTGTCGATCAAAGGAAAACTAGAAGTGTCCCTAGAGACTCTCCAATGTGAAATATATACAGTATCTCCAATAAGGGTCAGTACTCAGCATGCTAACATTGCAATCTACATTTTGTGAAAAACCATCTTTACCAAGTCTCTAACTAGAAAATATGTTAATGTGTGTCTGCACAGGTGTTTGGTCATGATGTGCAATTTGCACCAATAGGGTTGCTTGACATGTACAATTCGGGAGGAGCAGTAGAAGCCCTGGACTGCACCATGGATGTTGCACAGTGCATAATAAAAATCAAAGGTAGAGGATGTGGCCATTTTGGGTCCTACTCCAACGTTAGACCGAAACGTTGTATGGTGGACATGAAGGAGGAGGAGTTCTCCTACAACCCTGAAGATGGATTATTGACGATTAAACTTGGTGGTGAAGGCAGTTCAAGGGACATAGAATTTGTATACTGTGATGGCTCTGTTAAGTCAAAGTGAATCTATTCAGATTCTTCTTCCGTGCCACTTTGTATTTACCCCCGAAGTAAGCATATATAGAATTTTTGTTGTTGTAAGCAAAGAAAAAGGAGTTGTGTAATTTTGGTGCTAAATATTTTTGTATCATCTGTATACCAGTGATGTTACACTGTTTTATTCTTTGAAGAACTAAAAAGAAGTAATGTGTCATCATTGGATCTATATAACAAAGATTTAAGAAATTTTGGTGAGTATCATGTTGAAGATGTTCTAATATATAAGTTTTACACCTAATATATCTAATATCTTCAAACAATATATTCAAAGAATAGTCAAGATTTAAAAAAAAAAAATCTTAAGTTCATTCAGAAGAGTTTATAAGGGATTCCAAAAATGGCGCATATCAAGTTTCATTGCTCTTTTTGCCATATCAGGGGAACTAATCAAGACATTCCACCAACTAGATCATGATCAAAGTGAAGCAAGGAAAATATATGAAAGAGAGACTCTGGTTACACAGTTACTTCGCACACTAGTAAAATATATTAGCATGGAAAGCATACATGTTTTCATATCTGCAAATCAAATTCACAACATAGCAGACTCCTTATTAAGTTTTGAACACAAGGAGACAAATATCATGGGAATAAACGAGCGTGGGTATTAGTACTATAGAACCACTCTATTTTATACTCGCATCCTTATATATATTATTAATTATTTAATTAGTCTTAAATCCTAAGTTTCTTGCTCCCTCCACAGATTAACTTTGCCTTTGAAATCATTGCACCATCCACCACCATTTTTGTCTTGCCATTGTTCCTAATTTATAATGGGGTTGAGAGAAAGAGGAAAGCATCTTATAAGGAATTCAAAAGGTTTTGCTTTTAATAAAAAAGGAAGTGTTGTTTAATTCTTATAGTAATGGATGGAGGCCATATTTGTTTTTGTTTATTTGAGTGTAGGGAAAAGGTTCATTTAATAATTTAGAGGGTGCATTTAACGATGGTAAGAAGAGTGTAGGGAGGCCCATATAAAAGCCCAAATGTTTACGATATTTTTGAGAGCAAAACCCTTTCCCTTTCCCTTACCCTTCTGGTCTCCTTATCCAAAGATAGCCTTGCCGAACTCGATTTTAAACCCTTCACTCACTCATTGTTCATACATGTCTATCACTGTCACTGCCCTGAAGTCCCTCACCATGGCCGAATCGTGTCTCCTCTCTTCTCCCTCCTCACTCTTATACACCAAAACAAAATCCCTTCTCTTCTCACCTCCCTCCAAACCCCTCACACTCCAATTCTCACGCCTCAACTCCTCACCCTCGCTCTCTCTCTCTCTCGCTGCGCGAACCCACCGTTCCCCTGTCCTCACGCTCGTGGCCCAAACCTCCGATTGGGCCCAACAAGAACAAGGCCTCGCTGAAACCGAAGAGGGCCTCTCCAACTGGGAGCCCAACACCGATGAAGATGAGGGCTTCATAGAACCGCCAGAAGAGGCTAAACTCTTCGTCGGAAACTTGCCTTACGATGTCGATAGCCAGAAATTGGCCATGCTTTTTGAACAAGCCGGAACCGTTGAAATCGCCGAGGTAAGAGAGAGGCTCTTTACCTTCTCCAGTTTCAATCTCGATTTCTGTTCATGTTATTGCGTTTTGCTTCAAATGAACGTGTGGTGGTTCTTTCTTTGTGATTTTAGGTTATCTATAATAGGGAAACTGACCGGAGTCGCGGATTTGGGTTCGTCACGATGAGTACAGTGGAGGAAGCTGAGAAGGCTGTGGAGAAATTGAATCGCTATGTAAGTTTATATCACTTGTTTTGTATTCTCAGGTTAAAATTTAGATTGGTATTGAAAAGTTCGGTTTGAGTTTCATATGCTAGAAGCTTGTTCTATACATGGTTGTGAATTAACTAATGAGGATGGGAACTAGCTATTTAGTGAATCCTGGTTGTATTTAACTTTGGTGGACTGTTTGTTCTTGTGACTGTTGATAAGGGCGGAAAGTGTGTTGAAATGTTGCACTGGTAAGCGTGTCTTGTTTGGTTCAAGGGATGGGGATGTATCTTTATAATTTTGAATTTCAAAACACAAGTAGTGATATTATAGTTTTTACACTGGAAATGTTTTAAATCTCTTCTCTTCTAAATCCTCCAATATTGGAAGAGAGCAAAAATTATATGAGGAGGAGTGTTGCTTCCCTCCATTCCCCTTCCCTTCCTTTCTAAAAATTGAACTAAACAAAAAATCTTAAAAAAATCTTTCTCCTCTCTTCCCCTCCAACCAAACAGACCCTAAGTTGCATGCTAGTTGTACATTGGGTGAATACAACACAAGGCAAGGATTTGGCTAGGACCCACAACATGTGAAATCCATGAAATTAACATCATAACATAAATCCCATATAAGATGGAGAAATCAATGTTCTAAAAGCTACACAGTGGATAAAAAGTGCAACTTTGCATGAGGTTTCTATCTAATAGGTTTTGGAGATGTTGCAATCTTACTGCCGTCAGCAAAGAGGCTGTTCCGAGGATTTGAACCTATATACATTATATTATTTGTCCAATTATTGTAGTATTCCGTCCATACTGGGAAATAATAAATAAATAAATGTAAACAATGTCAGATATATGCTAGGGGAATATGTGTGTCCCAGAAGTATTTTTTAACAGGGATACTTATATAATGTCAATATGATATTAGCATTTTGAGATGTCTGTGCTTCCTCTTCTGCGTCTCTGGACCTGCAAGACTTATGTGTGTTTTAGCTCGATTTATCCCATTAAGAAGGACGAATGTCACTTCAATTAATACATGAGAAGCTTTGGCTGCATAAATGATACTATAAAGATGAGTCGGTTTGTTTGTTCCTATGACATTTTAAATACTTTCTTATAAAGTATATAGTTACATCATAAAATTGGGAATACCAACCCATACAATACAACTATCTGTAATATTTTTTTGTTTGTAAGCCACTGACTTGAAGTTTCACCGAATGAAATCTGATAGAACCTTTTTAAGTTTGCTCTTGTTAATTTTCTTGTTACTATGGAAGCTTTTTTGCATATGCAAAGGAGTTTTGAGCTTGAACCTTTTTCTTCCTTTAATATTAAGTAAAATGAATCTTACATGTCATTTACTTGCAAAAGCATGTGTATTGTCATTGATATTTCTTACTAACTGCTTTTATTGTGTTGTTTTGGATCTTATTTATGACAGGATTATGATGGAAGATTTTTGACAGTTAACAAGGCTTCTCCAAGAGGAACTCGGCCTGAACGCCCACCTCGTAGCTCTGAGTCAACCTTATCAATCTATGTTGGTAATTTGCCATGGGATGTTGATAAAACCAGGTTGGAGCAAATATTCAGTGAACATGGTAAGGTTGTGAATGCTAGGGTAGTGTATGACAGGGAGAGTGGTCGATCACGTGGCTTTGGCTTTGTCACAATGTCTGATGAGACGGAGATGAATGATGCCGTTGCTGCTCTGGATGGTCAGGTATTACTCAAGTTCTTTTCTAAATTGTCAATGATTACATGCATACATTGATAATTAAATATGGTGAAAGGGAGCTGGGCGAGACAATATATGAAATTGACTACATATAAAGTGTATTTAAGGATGAATTTGTGGTTTTGCTATTACAGAGTTTGGACGGAAGGGCAATAAGGGTGAGTGTTGCTGAGGACAGGCCCAGGCGTAATTCCTTTTGAGCGGTACCTCAGGTACTTCCCCGTGTCAAATTTTAATAGCTGAGGATATAGTGTCAATTTTTCTCTAAAGAAAATTCCTTTCCTGGGCCGCCATTTTCAGATTAGATTTATGTATTTTGTTGTTATTTATTTAATATAATGTCCAGATGAAAAAGTAAGTTGTAATTCCGACTCCTGAGATTTTGATAAAAGTTCACTACTTCATTATACCTTGTTCTTTTGGGCTATTTGTTATTATTTGTCAAATGAAAAAACGGGGAGAGGAGGTTCCTTAGTTCACCAGGCATATGAATATGATTCAGTTTAGCTAATGATATTTTATTTTTGGGTGAAAACGGCTGATGTGATGATCTATTGATTTTAATAATCGACATGGGTTTATGGTACCATTCAGCGCTCATTCTTCATGCTATTTAAAGAAAATGTTTACGATTGATCGTTTTGTGTTTACTTGCTCGAATATTTTTTCAAGTTACTATGGTTTGGGTTTTTTTTTTCATCTCTAACACGGATGGATGTGGTGTAGATTTGATCTGATAATAAATTTAAGATATTTTTAATATCTTATTAGAATGTAAGTTTAGTTTAAGTCATATTATAATGTAAATTTAGTTTATTATTTTCTTTCAACGAAGGTAAATTTTTGCTTGCTAGGTAATATTATATTAAGATACAAATTCGTTCTTGATAGGACATGTATTGCTATTACTATTAAATTGAAGTAATTATGGATGTGGTTATCATTTTTTTTTTCGAATCTTGTATGTGTTGCTATGAAAAACAATTTGGTGTCTTGAACTTATACTAAATGTCATTAATATAAATCTGGTAACTTCTTCGATTTTTAAAGTCCACAATTAAAAAGATTTTTTTTTTTAATTTTTGTTACAACTACTGCAGCTCTCACTAGCTATTATTTTCTCAATTTATTGTAATAGAAAATCAATCAATCAAATTTGTTGAATAAATAGTATTACTCATGAAAAAGTAGAATTTATAATAATGTTTTAACTGTTAATCAATTCAAATTAACATAATATATAATTTATGATCATGTTTGGATAAACAAACATA
The DNA here is from genome assembly GCA_025330945.1 of Mucuna pruriens. NCBI lineage: Eukaryota > Viridiplantae > Streptophyta > Magnoliopsida > Fabales > Fabaceae > Mucuna > Mucuna pruriens. Next base: position 97,976 of record JAENHJ010000266.1, on the reverse strand, counting down.
AGAAATCAAAGGTATTTTTGTTCTATACTCTTATCATTAATAAATATATGTTTTTTATTAGCAAAATTATGATAAATCATTAATTCATCTATATATATAATATAATATAATTTGTTACGTATTTACTAGATTGAAAATGTTAGATATGTGGGATAAGGATTGTTTTCTAGTTATATATTATATTTAGGTTTTATCTTCCACGAGTCGTTAAATTTTTTCAATACTCTTCAACTTTTTTGACAATTTTCAAAGACAAACCCCATTCTTTTTAGTTAAATCTAAAAAGAAAAAATCCAACATGACTAATTTATTAAACGGAAAATCTTTACGGCTTCAGTATCATAATAGAAAATCTTACTTTATTTAAAAATTTAAGAAAGTCAATTAAATTCATACGACAATATTTGAAAAATTAAAAATTTATTTCAACTTCCATTTAATTATAATAAGGGTATAGCTTTAAAATATATAAATAGGATCCATCTACAAAATTAAGAAATCTGCGTTGGTGTGAAGTTAATCTAATTACGTTCTACTCTCCCAACAAAAATTTACATTACATTCTCATTGCTTCTTATTTTAAAATATACTCCGCCGACAGATGTGTTGTTACATTTGAGTCCATAATATAAATGAATCCCCGCAACAAATGTGTTACATTTGAGTCCATCTTAATATAAATGAATATTTCAGAAAATCTTCTCTTATAATTTTCGACATAATAGCTAATTTTAAATATGTAGTATTCTTTTCGTTCTGTTTTATCTCTTCTAACAATTTTTTTTTAAATGTTGAAATTAATAATAAGACATTTAAAATTAGTTGTTCACAACACCAAAAGTTGTAAACTAAAGATAAAACTATCATCGAAAGGCATGTTCATGACTACCATTTCTATAACTTCGCTGCCCCTCCTCTCAAAAGAAATTTCCCTGTCCACCTGTGCACAGTCTCCTTTTTGGACTTAAAGAGCATTGGGCAAAGAAAGGCTCGGGAACAGAAAGATCTACTTATTCAAAGGAAAAGCGCACCCCGATTTTTATTTAACAGACCCTTTCCTCAAGTTGAGAAATGTATTAATTCATTCATCTCAAGAAGAAAATAATGTACATTTTAAAATAAAAGGGAAAGAAAATGTAAATTAAATATTTTGGGAAAAGCAATTTGCTCAATTTTAATATCCTGGTAATTTAAAAAAAAAATTATAAGTTAAACGCAGAAGACAGTCACAAATATGTGATATCAAAATTATTATTAATGCACATGATGAACAGGAATTTATCCACTGAGCAGAGCATGAACCTTATACTATACAAATTCTAGCAGCATATCTTCATGTTCTAACGATTGATATCTGTAACTGTAAAGCGTTAACCTTACAAAACTCAGGAAACTTGAACTATACAAATTCTAACGGCACGTGTACATCCAAGATCCAAACACCGACATCTGAAGCATTAGCCTTCCAAAACTGAGGTCCATTTTAGTAACCTCGCAGTTGAGCTTCTCGACTGGTGAGGGGCACATAACGAACGGAAGTCTCAGTGCGGACACTGATAGAACCATCAGAATTCTTATCCACCACCTTTAAATCTTGAAATACGTTTCCAACAGGAATCACCATTCTACCTCCAGGCTTCAACTGGTCAATAAGTGGTTGCGGAATTTCTGGTGCCGCTGCTCCAACGTGAATGGCATCATAAGGTGCAAACTCTGCCCAACCTTGTCTTCCATCTGTCAACACAACTATTTTCAATCCGCTAGTCCAAAATTTCAACTAGATATTTATTTAACCGGTCAAGAAATATTAATACAATCATGTATACAATATCACACAGATATTTCAGATAACCATAACATGAACAATACTTTTGGACAACTCTACTTTCAGTTTTAGTGGACTCGATCACCTCAAACAAATTGCAAATCCTGACAATCAAGTCGTGTTTTCACCATTTAACAGAATTAGAAGTATTCAACCTTTTGCATTGTTATGTCTTTATCCCCTATGCGGCTATGCCTGAATCAAGGACTACATTCAATTCAACTATTGTGCTAAAATGAAAAGCTTCAATCTTTTAGAATCAATTCAACAGAAAATTTAAGAAACCATACCCCCCGCATGAACAGAAAGGGAACCATCCTTCAATAGTGTAGCTGCAGCACTTTTCTGAATATTCTCTATTGAAAAAGAAACCAATTCAGGAATATGCTCCACACCTACAGCACGGCCTTGGGGTCCAACCATCACGCCAAAGCATGCAGTCAGGTACCCCGTTCCTGCACATAGGCTCAAATGTGGAAATTGTGAGCACCAACTAAAGATAATAATGTGAAAAGGCCAAAAAACTCTCCAGTTAATCTATATAGCAGCACATTTTAAAACCTTCAAAACATCCACCGCGAATTGGGATTATGCATGTCAGATTTCAGCTTAAAACCAATTGGTGATAAGTAAGGTTGTCCACCAAGTATATAAGCTATACCTCAAATATTGAGGCAGGCAATATGGAACTTCCTAACACCCTCCCCCTCCACAAATGCTTGTCATAATAGGTAATGGCCAAGATGCCTACTAGAATAGGCAATTAACTAAGATTGGCTATAAGCTCTGATATCATGTCAGATTTCAGTTAAACCAATTGACAATAAGTGAGGTTGTCTAACAAGTATATAAGTTGCACCCCAAAAATTGAGAGAACTTCCCAACAATGCAAACCAATAGGAAGAACCTAATTCTAATTGCCTTACAACAAACACAGTCACTGTTCTATTTCACACCATCTTGCTCTGCCTATATAACTCCTCCAAGGAAGGAGGAAGTGGTAGAACTCAGAAACTACTCTTCATCCACATTTTATGCAATCCATCCATTGCTCAAGCAATAATATTCAGTCATTTCAATTCACCCTTATTATGATCGTGTAAACCACTTGTCTAACATGTTCTACCATCTATCCTAATAATCTTATCGCAGGACAGTGACTTCAAATAGTAATGGAAATCCTAGAAAAACTTCATTCACTAACTAGCAAGCACCCACTTCTCTTGAATGTGTTCAAATAAAATTAAACAAACAATAATTTTCTAATTTAATCATACATAGGTTCATGGAGCATATACCAGAGCCAACGTCCAAAGCATGCATCCCAGGCTGCAAATTCTCCTCCAGCAACTGAAGACACATGGCATGCATATGCGGCGCAGAGATAGTGACATTGTACCCTATGGCCATGGGACTGTCATCATAAGGTGCAACTCCATCGGGTACAAACGAGGCTCTATCAACCGTCTCCATTACTTCAGCCACCTTACTTGATGTGATCACTCCATACCGCTGCAACCTCTCCACCATTGCTTTCTTCTTGCTCATGCCACTCACAGAGCAAAATCGCTGCAATTTTTATTTTATTTTTTTTGCGGTTTTTTAGAAAACTTATTTTAGATACAATAATTTTTTGACATAACAATAGTGCTTGGTTTTTTCTTCCACTTCTCTTTTCTTTCTCCTAAATTAATAACGAGAAACCTAAAAAACAAAAAATAATACGATGTTGACGCAATCACCACTTGTGAATTTAAACGAGTATGTTTCTGCGATTTATTGCTTAATTGAATGAATATTCGGTGAGGCTTCGATTAAAAAGACAGAAAGTTAAAATTACGAAAACCTAAAAGAAAAAGAAATAGGTTGCGTGGTTTAATAAAATGATTATTACCTGCATCCTTAGGAAGAGGGTGTTTCCCGTGGGGTTTTGGAAGAAGAAGAGATTGGTGATGATGGAGATGGTGGAAGACAGGGGAACGCGACGGTGGTTGGAGAGGGTTAGAGAGAGTGAATGTGTGGGTTTTGTTGCATATGCATAACAGTAGCGGCAACCATAAGCCAAAGCAGGGAAAGGGTAGTAGTGGAAGTGCACGCTCATTTTCTTCTTTTCTTTTCTTTTCTTCCTCTTTCTCTTCCACGCTTTTCCCTCACACGCTCTCGTCATATACCACCCACACGTGTCACCCCATTCATTCTTCAGGCCCGGGCCATACGTGGGCTTAGTTAGGCAATCGGTGCATTAAAGACTATATATATATATTATTATTATTAGGTCCTTGCATCTGAGACTATACAGATTTTTTAAATTATTATCAGGTCCTTATAAAACACTTTGCCATTATGTGAATTGTTCATGGTGACATGGCATTTCATTTATTTTATAAAAGGTTTAGCAAATAAACTATCATACAACCATTGTATAACAAATGAAGAGGAGAATATACTTTACTGGCACCACTATTATATAACAAAAAAGAAATAAAGAGGAGAATATCTCTACACTTTTAAATCAAGAATATTCATTCACCAATTTTGCAAGTAAGCTACCAATAAAAAAACTTAAATATATTTTAAGTTTTTATAACCATAACTTTATCTGCTTTTAGTTATGTAAAATTTTGTATTATTTTTATATTTATGATATTTTTTAGTTTTTATCATTAATTCTAATTATTTTAGTGTAATTAAATAAAAATATTAATTAAAACAATTAAGATAATAAAAAGTATTTTAAATTAAGATAATTAAATTATCTGATAATTCAAATAAGTAATATATTTAATATTTTGTATGAATAAAATAATTTCATATAACTTAGTTTTATAATTTATTTTTAATTTTTAATATATTATGAATAATATTTTTATTACTTTTAATGTTGTTCTTATTTTTTAATTATTTTATTTAAAATAATTAACTTAAATTCTTATAATTTACTTTTAATTTATTGATTTTATGTTATTTTTATATTTTAATTTATTAATTTTGACTTATTGAAATATAATTTATTTTTAATATATTATGTTAGAATTTATTTTTGTTTTTGGAGACAAAGTCATTGCTTGTGGTATTTTAAAAACAAATTATATTACAATAAATCAAAATTAATGAATTAAAATATAAAAATAACATCAAAAGTAAATTATATTTTTTTAAATACAAAGTTAAAAGTAAATGAGTAAATTAAAAAGTAAGAACAGTATTAAAATTAATAAATATTATTGTTTGTAATATATTAAATATTAAAATAAATTGTATGTATTTATCTTATTTATATAAAATATTAAATACATTACTTAATTAAATTATGCATTAAAATATAATTTAATTATGTTAATTTAAAAAGTTATTCATTACCTTAATTGTGTTAATTAATATTCTTTATTTTGTTAATCATGTCAACACTAAATTGGTAAAAAAAATATTAAGAAAAATATGCAATAACTAAAATCAAACAAAAATGTATTTGCAATTATTAAAACATATTTAAGTCTTAAAAAATCAATCTAATTTTTTTATCTTAATATCTTAAGTTGGTTCAATGATCTCACGAGCACAAATACTAATGTGACCTACTACTTAGATCGCTAGTACAATCACTAACCAACATAGCAATACACTTGATTAAAGCACAAATTAATGACTTTTGTGAATTTGAATCACTAATTCTATAAAGGAAAATTGATAAAAACAAGGTTTCATAAGAACAAATGAAAATAGAAACTTCAACAGATAAAAGAAACTCTCAAATTCTCATTCAATTTTGACTTTCTTGCTAAATTACAAATTTCCTATTTATATGAAAATATTATATAAAACAAGTATTAAAGAAAAAAATTCTTTAAAAAAAAACAATTCCTAAAAATAAATTAAAATATATTGTAAAAAATCAATCACAAATCCTAATTGTCAATATTGACTCTAAATCCTAATAAAAGAAAAAATAAATTCTTAATACATCATAATATTTTTAGATTTATTATTTGTTGGACTATGTATAAAGACTTATTTATTTTGGGTGTTAATTTTCTTAGACTTGTAAAAGTAAAACAATATTTACATTTGTCCTTCTTATATTCTTTTGGGTTAGACTTGCATTCACATGAGTTTCAATTCTCTCTTGTATCTTTTGGAGCTTTCTTCTCGTTAGTGAGTCGACATTTAGAGCTTGTTTGGTTTGAGGGAAGAAGAATTTTTTTTTTAATTTTTTTTGTTTGGTTCAATTTTTAGAATGAGAAAGTAGGATTTAAAAAAGTTTAAGTGAGAGAAGAATTAGCCCCCTCATGAAACTTTAGAAGGAAGTCTTAACACATGTCGATTATGGATAGTGACACTATTTTAGGGTTCGTCATTTTGGGAATGTGAAATATGGTTTTGTGACAATTTTTACTCCAAATGTCATACTCTTTGCTCTAAGTCATTACGGGTGGTTCTTTTTTTTTTTTTTATAAGCTTTATGCAATTCCTTAATTTTTCTCAAAGGTGACGTAATGCTTCATCTTTTGGATCTACGACTCAGTTTCCCCCATGTTATCATTAATGTCATACTCTTTGCTCTAAGTCATTATGGGTGGTTCTTTTTTTTTTTTTTATAAGCTTTATGCAATTCCTTAATTTTTCTCAAAGGTGACGTAATGCTTCATCTTTTGGATCTACGACTCAGTTTCCCCCATGTTATCATTAATTTGCTATAGTACGAGTGAGGACTTTTAAATTGTTTAGATCTATCTTGATTGGTGTTATTATTGTCACCATTTGATGAAGTAACGCCATGCACATGACCATCAAGTGTAGTGTCGACTCAAGTTGCTCGTATATTAGTGTTAACCATTTTAGGTGAGAATTAAATTGTTTGAATAGCCATAAATGATGTTATTGTTTTTATTCGAAATGGATATTGTGGCATTCCAAAATGGATTACTAATGAATTTGAGGTTGACTTTTGACTTGTCCAAAGTGTTGTTGAGTTGTCTGAAGTTCATCATGCTAGTTAAGATCTAAAATGGATGATACACTAAGGTGAATGAGTGAGTTACAAAAGACATTTTGATTCTCAAGTGAATAATAATTCCACTAGAGTAATGAGATATATTAAATAAGTACCTACTATAGCAACATTGGTGGTATGTATAAAGGTGACATATCTAAGCTACGATCCCTAGCACAAGGTTCAAGTCCCTTTATGGGTAATTATATGTTGTTTTATTGTGTCTGTAAAATAACTCTATTCTTGACTAAGACATTATTTGCTACCCATGTGAGCAGGTAATATATCTTATTACTAGTGTTAATCTTGGTCAATATAAATATTTCTAGACTTTTTAGGATATTTAAGCTTGAAAGTAGGGATGATAATAAAGTAGGATAAGACAAATTAAGAAGGATTGATATGAAAATTATAATCTAATCCCATCCTTGTCGGGGTTGGAAAAACCCACGAGGAACTCTCCCATTTTTTAAAAAAAAATTTATTTATATATAATTTTAAATAAATGATACACTAGGTTATTAATTATATTTTAATTTAAATAATATTTAAAATTAACAAACAACATGAATCATAAAATCAAATGATTTAAGAACTAAAATATTTTTTACTAAATTATGTAACTTCAATTTTATTTTATGAATATTATTATAATTTACATTATTTAGTTATTATAATAAATAATTTATTAATTTATATTTTAATAATTATAAATTAGAATATGAAAATATACTATGAACTCTAATTTAAATATATTACACCGGTAGAACTTACGCAAACTATTACATCATTCAATAATTTTATATATATGAATTTTATTGATTCAATAGTTGAATATAATTTTATACTATTTTTATTGTTTGCATCAAATTTTATTAAAATTGAACAATAATAAAAAGATAATTAAATGATTTATACTTTATTATATTTTAAAGTGTATATATTTTATTAATTTTAATTAATATGAATGGGGTATTGAATAATTTTAAATTAATATAAAAAATTGTATATATAATCTGTGTGAGATAAAATTATAATTAAATAGTTGAATCGATAAAAAATTGTATATGAAATTATTAAATAATGTAACAATGAGTATATGTTATATTTATATCATTTAATATATATATATATATTTTGAGGTAGTGGCAAGCACCAAGGGTTTTTCCTATTTAAGGTCGGATAAAAAATAAATGGGTAGTTGCACATTTAGATTTAGTTATTATCATGTCTACTTAAAAAGGTTATAATATGGATTGGTCCGTAAGACATTTAAATATGGTCCCGAAATATTTTTGAGTTATACCATTCAAGAAATATATAACTGAATAAGACGAAATGAGATGCATCTCCCAAAAGTTCTCGAAGATAAAGAGAGAATTCATGTTTGTCTTTTTTTTTTATTCTCAACAGATATTATTTTTCAGCGATAAGTATGTCCGAAATACCATTTCACACTAAATATAGATACCTCTAATTTTTGTAATTTAAATTTAAATTTTAGTTGGTAACGTAAGGAAGAATGTTTTTTTTTTCTTTTTTTTTTTTTGTTAAACTCAATTCTCGGGATAGTTTTTTCCTTATCATATAAAAATTATTTAGTAGAAACATTTTTATATACCACCTGAAAAAAAAATGTTTAAAATTGTACCAGTTGGCAAACCGACCGGTAGTCCAACCACGTGGGACGTACCAGCCGGCTCGACCGGCCGAGTCTCTCTGAACATGGGTACGACTACATGTCGTACTGTACCTATCTAGGATAGAGGCATTCCGTGATCTGACATGTCAGGATACAATCTGGTAAAGCTGTTTTGTCTCCGACAGATTCATGTACCATTGTCGGATGATGTGGCTATTTTGTATATATATGTGCATTAATGAAAGAAGGAAAGGAGGGTTCCATTTCGAGGGATCCTTACCTTGGGAACGAAATAGTGGTGCCCACCATGGGGCGTCGGTGAAACCTTTCCCGACGCCCGCAGGATTGAGAGTTCAAGTGTGAAGCTCTGAGCTTGAGGAGAACGAAGAAGAACGACGACGACTACTGCTCTCAGGGGCAATGACTTCTGGAGTTGGTGGAGCTTCCAGATCTGTCGCACTGAGCCATTGACGGAGCCGATGTCGACCCCAGACACGGAAGGAGAAACTAAGGAAAAATCCACCTTTGCTGCGGGCAGACCTTCATCGATGCAAGAAATAGCTGTTTTCATCTTTGCACTGTTGAACCGGAAGAGAGAGGACTCCTACCACCAAGAAGCTAACCAAAACAAAGTCGCATATCACAACTACAATTTTGTCAGCAACAATAGAGAAAGGAGGGGGAGAAAATGGTGAAAGGAAGAGAGGAAAAATGATTATCCCTTCTCTGTTGGGAAACGGTAAAAGAAAGAGAAAAAAATAGAGCTGCATAACAGAGGGGCACAGTCGGCGTAGCAGTGCAGTGTAGCAGACAGACATTACTATCACGTCTCCTTTTTCTCATTGTTTCCTTACCTCCTTATTTCAAATTAAAAAAAAAGGAGTATTTTGGGAGCAAGTCTTAAGCGGCAAAGAGAAAGGTGAAAAAATTAAATATTTTTAAAAACAAGAGGGACCAAGGAAAGGGACCAACACATTAACCAACTATACCACCATCATCTACTATTATAAGGTAGTAAATAACTATTAATCCCTCGGTCGGTTGGTCACACCTCAGTTCGCATCTCAGTCGGTCATGCCTCATGTTGCCTCTCGGTCAGTTACGTCTCACTCCGCCTTAAAAAAAAAAGGGTTCAGGAGCAGTTCAAAAGTACCCGCACATTCTCCATCGGCATATCCACAACGCCATGAAGAGAAATTTCCAATCTTTGGTACGTATATTCATATCCTAAAATATGTAGGACTATAATTTACAATTCATGCAAGTATCAAAAAGTTTCGGTTCCTCACTTCGAACAAAGAACGAGACTACAAACCCATTAACGGACGGCTGAAGAGGTCGATCTGAGGTACAAAGACGATTCTACAAATCCATTAACGGACGGTCGAAGAGGTTGATCCGGGGTACAACGATTCTACAAACCCATTAACGAACGGCCGAAGAGGTCAATGGGGGTACAAAGATTCTACAAACCCATTAACGAACGGCAGAAGAGGTCGATTTGGGCTACGACGATGATTCTACAAGGCCCGAAACGGACGGTCGAAAAGACCGATCCAATGTCCGACTACAATCGATTGCGATCTACAAGGCCCAAAACGGAAGGTCGAAAAGACCGATCTGGGGTCCCACTACAACCTATGATCTACAAGGCCCAAAATGGACAATCGAAGAGGCTGATCCGAGGTACTATGACGAAGTGGTTCTACAAAGCCCGTAAACAGACAGCCGACGAGATCGATCCGGGGTTCTACAAGATAAAAGACCTGGGCATAGATTCCAGACGAGATATTTAAAGACCTGTCAGGGACGAGTCGATTGAGACCGTTTGAGACATGCACGCAAAGACCAAAGAAACCGCTTCATAGCCGAGACCTTCTCGACCAGTCGAACATCATCCTGGCTACATCCTTAAACTACTTATTGCTTCACCCGGCACTTGAGGGGCTGCATACCAGTCAGCCCACTGGACACACCGAGTTCATTCTCACACCAAGGGAGGAAACAATACCAACCTGGCCAACCCGAGAACCATGCTCGGCCGCCCAGCCTATGCGTGCAGCGCAAGAAGCCTATTAGTGTATACATCGGGACCTTGGGCATGTTTTATAGGCACTCCGCAAATTGAGAGCAGAACAACCACGAATAACTAAAGAACCACAGAGATAACTAGCTATCCCAACCGTAAGGACAACCCGCCGGTTGGGAACAAAAGCTGTGACTAGTTACCATGGCTAAAAGAGAAAAGTTAATCAACCGCCTCTGCCATGAGATGTAACTAGGACGGAATTAAACGAAGACCGGGACTGGTACGACCGATTTGTCAGTCAAGACCTGAGGGGCTGTGTACTGGTCGACCCTTAGAATCCTCTCGATCCTTAGAACCCTTTCGGCCCTCAAAGCCCTCCCGCCCAGCAGAGTTCACCCCCGACTAGCTTAATCCACTCCCAAACAGCGATCTCCAATAACCACATGCTTGGAAGAGAAATTAAGCTTACGTCCTATGGACAAAGCTTGAGGGGTTATGTACCGGTCGGCAAACCGACCGAGAGCCCAACCACGTGGGGCGTACCAGCTGGCTCGACCGGTCAGGTCTCCATATACGGGTACGACCACATGCCGTACTGTACCTATTTAGGATAGAGGCGCCCCATGGTCTGACATGTCAAGATATGATAAAGCTGTTTTGCCTCCGACAGATTCCTGTACCATTGTCGGATGATGTGACCATCTTGTATATATATGTGCATTAATGAAAGAAGGGAAGGGGGTTCCATTTCGAGGGATCCTTACCTTGGGAACGGAACAAAAATCTAACTTGCCAACTATGCCCTTTGATATACTGGCCATATTTAAAAGTTCCTTACGTACGAGAAACATGTTTATATCCCCTGAAAAATGAATAGTATAACTAGCACGAAACACACTTTACAATGGAAATAAAACTAGTGGTCCAAAGATAACGGATCATAATGCGAATATATATAATCAAATCAATGTTTATTTGAGTAAATTTGTTGAAAAATAATTTTAAAACATTTAATTTTATTTGAATTTAATAAAAAATAATTTTACATACTAAATTACAAATTTATATATATACATGAAGCCGAAAGGAAAAATAAAACTGTTAAAAATTCAGAGATAATAATTTTTAAGGGAAATGTTTTTTCAAAATAAATGTTTCTTCAAAATAAATATTTCTTTTACCAAATTTCAGCTAATGTCGTAAACATAATTATTTTTCAAACAATTTTTTTTCTTCTGAAAAATCAGCTGAAAAAGACAAATTTCAACTGTTCCAAAGGTCCACTTATTGTTATTAAACATAATTTTAATAGAAAGTATATGAACTTTTTTTTATAGTAATTTGCAAATAAAAAGTTATAATACCACGAGACACTCTTTAAAGCAAAAATAGGAGTATTCATTCTTACCATATTCCTTTCTTCCATCTCTTGAAAATCAAACCATCCAATCAGACCCCAAAAACAATTCGAAGTCTGACTGTTTGATTATATTTTTAAAATCAAAAGTTTGGAACAAACAAAATCAGCTAAGGTGGTATAGTGACATAAGTTTAGATAGTATTTACAACATTTTCGATTCTAATCTTATGATTGTCATTGTATTTATTTTTATTTTAAAAAAATAAAATCAGTAAACGTTATTGGTCGATCGATTCGAATGGACCACAGCTTTTGCGGTTTAATTTAATGACTAATAATTTTAGTGTAATTATGTAGTATAATTTTTCGTCACTTTTTAAATTTTTTTATTGTTAATTAGAATTTTAGTTTTACTAATACAACAGAAACACTAAATTATTTGATAAGACATACAAGAAATCTCGCTAAATAATAAAATAACTGCTATAGAAGAAAATTTTTAAGGATAAATTAAAATTTTAGTTCCTATACCTGACATTATTTTTCGAAATTTCTTTTGGGCAAATGACATTATTTTTCGATTTAGTCCAATAAAAAAAAATTATAAAAAAGACAAACATTACAAGAGAAATGACGATATCTTTTTAAATACGTTTTTATTATTGACTAAAATCTAAAATTTATTAAAAATTTCAAAATTACATGGATTTGACTTCTTATTAAAAGAATTTTATTGATGATTTTGTAAATTTTAATAAATCTTAATTAATAATAAAAATATTTTATCTAAAAAAGTGTAGAGTCTGTTGCTAACACTTCTTATATTTTAATAACTTTAAACATTGTTTCTATATTTTTTTAGAGTATAAATATTATTTTTATTCCCCTGTAATTGATAGCAAATTAGAATAGATAATTTTTTTTATTTTTATATGTGACAGGACTTCAATTTCAGAATACACTATCACACATTTATATATATATATATATAATTTACTAATTCAGTGTGTACTTGATCAGCTTATTTTAAAAAAGTTAATCCCTTATTTTTTTTTTCAGTTTGTTGAGAGTTTTTACAACAATAAGTAATTGTTTTTTAAAGTTGTTACCAAACATACATTACATTTATTTTATTTTTTAAAAATTTTAATTTACTTAAATTAAGTCAATTATAAATTATCTAGTTGTTAATATGATTTTTTTCATATCTATACACTTGAATTCTGATACCCGATATCAAATTAATAGTTGATTCACATAAATAATGTAAATTGTTCATCACTTTTAAAAGTCTTATTAATTTAATTTATTATTATATAATAAAATAACATCCATTTTTGACAATTGGAATATTTTTTATTATACTTATTCATTATTTGACAATTGTGATATTTTTATATTCATATATTTAAATGTTATCTAGATTTTTTACAAATATATGCTAAAATAATTTATTTTTGCCCCCCTCTCGATCGACCTCTACCGGTTTTCTGATCTGCCCGTGATTCTTCTCATTTTTTTCTTCTTATTTTTAAGTCTTTTCTTCCCCAAATAAATGTTATCCTATTGTCGATTATCAGATTCTTAATATTATTGAACTTTTTATTATTTTATAAATTGTAATCCACTTTTATATATTATACGTATTATTATGAAGCAAGTTGACCATGATAAAAATATTTTAACGTTTTTCTGGTATTTCATACACTTAATTTTGAATATGTGCTATACTTTCACATTATTATATATTTACAAAATATACATGTATCTATAAAGTAAATCAATTAAAACCCCTTCTAGTTACATATTCATGTATTTGTCCTGTTTTGAAAACATAACCTTTATTCATCAAATACAAAGTAAATGAAGAAAATCGGTACATACATGAGTCAATGAGTCAATGAATGAAGTTTATTTAAAATGCATTTCTAAAGAATATTATATCAATAAAAATTTATTCAATGGATAAAAATCAAATTCATAATGTAAATTTAGATTTTATCATTAACATGATAATTTTATTAATGAATAATTTATAAATATTTTTGTAATTATTTATTCAACATGAAAGTATTTTTTGTTCCTAGTAATAAAGGTGCGAGGATAAATTTTAAGCCAAAGTAACAGGAATCAAGTCAAATGTAAATTGTTTATTGATATATTGTTGACTTAAACCAGTCAGAAAAAAGAAGGAAGATGTGTCAGAAAAGCAACCTAGAGAAGCAAATCTTGTCACGTTACTTTGCTCAATGAATCTTAAGTAGGAGCAACCGGGATAGGGACTCGTGCACCCTCCAACAAAGTCGTCTTTCACATGAAAAGCAGAAGGCATGGAGGATGCACAGGCGGCGACGATAAAAAAAGTGGAGAACATCACCACCCATCCATTGCAAGGCTGTCGCATTGAATGGAAAAAAAAAACCCTCATAGTGGCGTCAGAGCATTAATAGAGCCTAAGGTATTACATGCTGCATTAAATGATGAAGATCCATGGACGAGCCTATAAAAGGGCTCAAGCTCGAAGTGAGAGGGGCTGGAAAAAAAAAAGAGGAGATCATAATCTGCAGAAAGAGTGAAGCGTTTCAATCTTAAGGAAACGTGAGAGTTAGTAAAGAGATAAAGGGTGAAAAACCTAGAGAGAAAAAATCCGAGAGAAAGCGAAGAACCAAGAGAAGTGTGGAAAAGACCTACAGTAGAGAAGGAAGGAGCTCACCCACTCTATAGTAAACCAATAATCCTTGGATACAAGGTAAGTTTTTAAAACTCTCTCTTGCATATACTCATTTAACGACCCAAAATGCAAAGTCAACATACTCCTTGGTATAGTCCAGTAGGTTACTACCTTCTATAACTGACCCCAACTCCCATGTAGCCGACTCTTGATTGTAGGCCGACTCCGAACTGGCCTCATATGTAGCTAAAACCAAAGTGTCTACCAACATCGAGACCGGTCCCAATGACAGGGAACCAAGAATAATCAAAAACCAACTCCTAGGAAATCGGATCACACTAAAGAGACTGAATTGGTCTCGATCCCTTTTTAACTTTTAACCTTGTCTCCTAACATCTAAACAATTTTCAAACTACACTTTGCTCCAAACCTCTCTAGACGTCAGTGGACAGTCCACCCTTTTTTAACCTCTTTAGACGCTAAAGGATAGTCCATTTTTCATCCAATCTTTGGATGCCAACAAATAGTCAATTCTTTATAATAGAAACATAGTCTGTTGACACAGTCGACACTCTAATAAGGCCGAGTCGGTCTTGACCCCGTACACTCTAATATAACCGAGTTGGTCTCGACCCCATACACTCCAATGTAACCGAGTCGGTCTTGGCCCCTACACTCCAATGTAATCGAGTCGGTCCCGATTGTTCCACACCAACTGGATGATCTTAGCCCCCTTTTCGTCCCAATGAAGTTGAGTCGGTCTCGGCTCCTCCCTATCTAACTATCCTTGCATCAAAACTACGTAAACTTTGATTTCTCCATTGCAACAGGAGATACGTAGGAGTAAAAGACAACTCTTGTCAAGTTGTTCATCCCAAAACACCTAAAAATCCCCCTATCTTGTAAATATTTTCCATTCTAGGGAGGCAAAAACTATACTAAAAAGACCATTTTATATTTTATGCATTTAGTAAGGGTAACTATCTTTGGATAGACGTGACGAGGAACTTGGTGATCCTAACACGTAACCGACTCCTGAACCAAGACTCTGATTTCCAGACCTACCTTGTCCAACCTAAGGTTTCCTAACATTTTCCATAAAAATGTCAATGACGACTCCTTACTCCTTGTTCCTTCTTCGGAAGGGACTCAGATTTTAAACATCTATTTTTTGCCAATCCCGCATCACAATTTAGGTCGTAACACATTTTAGTTACATGTATATGATGGACACATCCTTGACTAACACATAAGATAAAATAACTCTGTCCTTAACCCTGAAACTTATTTTTTTCTTAAAAAGAAAAACAATCCACTTTCTATTTTTGTATGAGTGTATTTTACCTTTATTCCTCTAATTTGATGTCTTTACCAACACTAAAGACTTTTAAGATGTTTAAATTAATTCAAAGGTAATGAATATAAATTGTACTTTAAAATAGACAATGCACTAGTTTGTTACTCATCCATAAAAGTAATACCCCATAAATAAAAGTATAAAATACGCAAGATTCTTCATAGCTGTATGTGCTTTAAATATATATATTTTTTACAGAACCGTACGGAGAGGCGGCGATTTCTTTCTTTTTTTATTTTTAAACTCCTGTTGCCCTTGCTAAGACTCGTTTCTAATAATCAAAGTCGATTTCTTTTGCCAACAACCGATCAAGTGAGCAAGAAACTTACTCATATTTTACAACAACAAGAGTAAGTTAGATAATTTATAAGCATATATTCGTTTAGCTTAAAAGTTTATCTTAAGCATTCAAAATTTAATTTATTTAATTTTTTAAATAACAAACTCTGAAAATATTCTAAAATAAACTTTTTTTTATATATATAAAAATAAAGGTATGGTAATATAACAAATTAAAAGTAGAATTTAGTTAGAATAGATCGATAATAAAACATTGAAAGTCATTATTGTTATATAATAAAATATTATTTAACATAAAATAAAATATTATTAATTTTTAAATAATTATTTTAAAAGTTATATTTAAGGTAATTTTTAATTATTTAAAACCATATAAAACTTTAAACTCTTAAAATAAAGTATCAATAAAAAAAACTGACAAGCAAACAATTGTAGCTGCAGTAATTAGTTTGATTGTAAAAATTCGAACATTCTTTCTTTCACTACTTGCTTTTTTTATATTTTTAGTTTGATTGTAAAAATTCAAACATCCTTTCTTTCACTATTTGCTTTCTTTATATTTTTAGAAAGAACTAAGGCACCTGATTTACGATCTGTACGGTATAACATTACACTGACACTTCAAAAAATTAACTGAAATACAGCACCGATGGCATATTTGACTAATTTTTAATCCCTCCATCCTGGCTCACAGACAAATTTCTTTTTCCCATTGATTTTAACTCTACTTTAATTTGGAGAATAGAACATATCCTTGGTAGGTAGGCGGGATGTGATTGGAATGAGTATCATAAAGAGATATATATTAATTATATATCCTTAATAGTTACTTACCTATATAAAAACTATAAAAAGTGATGATTAGTTAATCAAAACTGAGGTAAGCATACATGTGGTCTTAGGTGAAACTATTAAGGCAGTTTGTAACTACCACCTATTAATAATCTTATGGAATTTTTATGTAACTTGACATATCCTTAATAACTTGGTTTGTACATATAAAAAATCAAATTAAAGATGTGTTATGTGTATAGAAATTGAATTAAAAATAGGATTAAATTAAAAATAACAATAAAAGTTAATGGTTAACTTATGATAATAGAGACTAATTATATTCAACTCAAACGTAACGTGTTTATCTTTAGTGGAAAATTAATGTATTATTGGCAAAGGTAAAAAAAAAAAAAAAAACTGAGGTAAGCCCAGTGACTAGGCATCTGTGATGTCACAAAAGTGGCGGATCTATCTCACTTTTCTTTCGTGGATTAAATCAGTTTGTATGGTAACGTGGGCATGGATTGGAAAACAAATGAAATGTTCACTTTGTTTGTGTGTATGAGTGTAGGCACGTAATGCAGATAGAGGGCAGGGGGCCACCACAGGTAAATGATGTGTATTCTTATCTAAAACAGAATGGTCGCTTTAGCTTTTGTTTTATACCCTCTTGCAAGCAAGGTACTTGTTCAATAGGGTAAACTTTATTCCACTTGACGTTGCTATATATAAGTTACGAGAACAACCACGTAGACTCAAGCCAAACAAACATTTCCCTCCCACACTACCATTTCTAATTTCTATTTCACCAACATGAGCAGCCACATTCGCCAGCTACCAGCTACCCCTAAGATGCATCAAAGGAAGGAGCGACGCATGTTCTCCACTTCCGATGACAGTGCCATGACCAAGCAGGTTCAGGCCACGCATGCCCCTGATGGTCGTGAAATTGATGTCAAACCCATTCTCCAAATCGTCGACGAAATCTTGGTTCGATTCATTGCTCGCACTATTGAGGGTTATGAAGTAAGATCGACCTACATTTATGTTTATTTATATTAACTTTGCATTCATGTCCCCAAGTTTAACTATTTTTAATATTAATTAATGTTACCGTTTTTGTTTCATCATTTGGCAGGTAAAACGAGATCAAGATGCCTTGGAGATGACTGCTGCTCTGGCTGAATTTGACATGCTGGACTCGCTGGCTTATATCATAAACAAAATTTCCTGCGAGGTTGTTTTCATATATGCCAAAATCTTGACTTTTATAAAAGTTTCTCCATGTTACTGTTATCAAGGATAAAATGCATGTGTTTCCTTATTTCCTATTAATACTAAATGTGTTGCGGTCGCCGCTGAAAAGATTGCTTCCTTTCCTTATTTAGTTCTCTGTAGAATATACTTATCTTTTATTCTTATCACATTCAATTGATATATCAAATTATTATTTTACACCCCATTTTTACATCCGCTTCTCATCACATTTATTATTTTCTATCCGGATTATTATAATAATCATATTTTTTATATCATTTTTATCTTTTATTTTTTCTCTTCCTTTCATGTTCCATTACTTATTATATTTATTACTTTTTCTTTTTATTTTCTCTTTTTTTTCTTGTGTCGTTTTTTTCTACTACCCAAATACTCTCCAGACATCGATACTTTTTCATACTCTCTTTAGTAGTTACATTCATATTTCTATTCTCTCTTTTATTTTATTTTTATTTTTTATCACATCATTTATACATTTATTATGATCATGTTTCTTTATTCTCTCCAACTAAATTCATTCCAAGAATATTATTCATATTTTTCTTTCTCTCTCTTCCTTTCTTTTCCCTGTATCTAAAAAAACTTTTTTTTTTATATTGCACTCAAAGAAAAGAAAGAACACATAACCTCATGAGCATTAATGCATGAATAAAAGAATTGTTAAACCATTTATTTGATCTAATAGTGGTCTCTATTTTAAATTTTAATTCTTGTGTAAGAAAATTATAAATTTTAATCCTTATGCAATTTTTTATATGGTTTATCAACGTCAACAAGTTTTTATAATGGGTTTATATTGCTAGAAAGTTTATGGTATTAACTTTTATTGTTGACAGATACTAAAACTTAATTTTTACGTATTTGTAAAGACTAAAAAAACTTATATAGTTTTCTTATATAAAGATTAAAATCTAAAATATGAATAAGTATAAGAACCAAGTTAATAGTTTAACATAAAAGAAAGAATAATGATTCATAAACACATGTACAAATCCAGAGAGAGGAATTTAAGAGATATATGAAGGACTAGACATGATGAGAAATTTTATGGAGACTTGAAAATTTAAGAGTGTTGGTATTGTTATTGAGAAACTCTCTTTTTCTCTCCTTGATGCCTCCAAACTCATTTAATTATTAGTCTAAAAAATAATTGTACAAGACCTCTAGATTTTTCAGCTACCATAGAATCTCTTATAATATGATAAGTGATATGACATTATTATAAGAAGAAAAAACGCTGGAATATCTCCGTAAATCATTACTCTAAAAGAAAACGAACTTAGGAAGCTTTCTCATGCATTTAGTTGGAAGTATTTATAACCACAGCCTTTGGTTGTCTTTTGGAATTCTTTGACTATTTACCTCACCAAGTGATTCTTGAATACGTTATCAATAAAAATTCCCTTCTCTAAAGTCTAAAACAAAAGGATCAAGATAAGTTATTAAAGAGCAGTTTGTGACTATATTGGCAGCTATCATGCAAGTGCTCGGGAGGTGGAGATGCACACACATCAACGATGGTGTTACTGAATTACATGTCTAGCTATTCATGGCATGCGAAAGTTGTGTTAACCTTAGCAGCCTTTGCTGTTATTTTTGGAGAGTTTTGGCTCGTTGCTCAGTTGAGTGCTGAGAATACTCTTGCCAAGTCTGTGGCCCTCCTTAAGCAACTGCCTGACATTGCTGAGAATTTCATGTCCTTGAAACCCCATTTTGAAGCACTCATTAGGCTCGTGAAGGCGGCAATGGATGTAACCATGTGCATTGTTGAATTCAAGGAGCTACCATCTGAATACATCTCAGAGGACACACCTCCTATGTCTGTTGCCAGTACTCACATTCCCATTGCTTCCTATTGGGTCATCCGAAGCATTGTGGCTTGTGCCTCACAAATTGCTAGTCTCATAGGCACGAGAAATGAGTAAGCATAGTTTACAATTCCATCACTTACATCAACTCAATTATTTTTTGAAATGGTACTAATGACCCCCATTTTGTTGATTGCAGGTCCATTTCATCAGCCACAGAGGCATGGGAACTATCTAGTCTTGCTCACAAAGTTAGTAGCATATATGAGCACCTCAAGAACCAATTGATTCTTTGCTACCAATATATAGGTTGGTATTCTACTGAAAACTACTATAATTGGTCCTGTTCAGATAAAATTGTTAATAAACATTTATAAGAGAAGAAAATTATCCAGATTAATTTGGATATCTTTAACCTGAACTCAAGATTCTTCATACAGCATTGGACTAATTTAAAGGGTTTCAGTAAGATATCCGGAATGAAGCATATTTTACAATTTCATATCCTTAACCTGGTGCAGATGACAAGAGGCATATAGAGGCCTTCCATAATCTGATACGTCTTTTCGAGACAGTCCATGTAGACAACATGAAGATTATCAGAGCACTGATATATGGAAAGGATGATATTCTTCCACTTGTAGATGGAACTACAAAATCAAGGGTTTGATGTTAATAACATGTAGTCCTTGTGTAAATAAATTAATCTTATTTGGCACCATGGTTTAAAACATTGACTTATTGACAAACAGGTTAGTGTGGAGGTACTAAGGAGGAAACATGTGCTGCTGCTCATATCAGATCTTGATCTTTCACAAGAAGAGATCCTGGTGCTTGATAATTTGTACAAAGATGCACGAGCGAGGGATACACACTATGAGATGGTGTGGATCCCAATTGTGGACAAAGCGATGTGGAATGACATGAACAAACAGAAGTTTAAGGATTTGCAATCATTGATGGCATGGTACAGTGTCTATGATCCTTTCATCATTGAACCATCAGCAGTTAAGTATATCAAAGAAGTGTGGCATTTCTCAAAGACAGCTATTTTAGTGGCCCTTGATCCACAAGGCAGATTGTCCTCTCCCAATGCTGTCCATATGATATGGATTTGGGGAAATTTGGCCTTCCCCTTTACAAGTGAGAAAGAAGAATCCTTGTGGAAGCAAGAGATTTGGAGCCTTGAGCTGCTTGTTGATGGCATTGATCCTAATGTTTTGGAATGGGTAACAACATATTCCCTGCATCTCATTTTGTTTATCACTTTTGAAATATTTTCCTGTTTCAAACTATTTGCTATTTTAGAATATAAAAAAAAGGCAATAATTACTTTTTCTAACAATAGTCTCAAAATAAATGTACTAACATTTGTCCAGTATAATTAATACAAGAATATTTTATTCAGATGAAATTGTTCTATCTTTGAAAATTAGTACAATTAATTGTTTTTTTAATATGTATATTATTATTCTAAACGACAAATAAAATAAACAATCCAAATTAAGAACAGATTTGTGGGTCATAAATTACTCCTTCACCTTACAAAATTCTCATTTTAGGCAATGACATTTCAAAACATTCCTTTAGAATCAAAGTGAGAGTCTCAAGTCGAGGATTAAAATGCTATTATGATATAGTTGATAAATAAACATATTCCTTAAATATGTTACTAAGAATTTGATTAAAACAAAAGTTAGATATTATACCATAAATGAGGTTGGTGATGTTCTCAAATAAAAATTTTATTTCTATAATGTGTTGACATTTAATGAAATTGTTTAGTATGCAGATATCAAAATAAAACTTTTCCTTAAATATTATTTTACCCCATAGAATCTATTAATTTGTGTATAGAATTACAAAATCAGAAAAAATAGGAAGTACAGTAAAAAAAAAAAAAAACACTAAAAACCTTTGGAGAAAGAAGTTATCCTATATATGAATTTTGATTAAAAGCAATACCAATAACACCTACAGGATTACATCTAAGTTATTTCTATTTATTATGAAATGGTACCTTAGAAAAAACCCAATTCTTTAAATAAGAATGAGTATATGACAGTCAATAGAATGAAATCACTAAAAAAATGATTGATGATAATAATCTCTACTTCGAAATGAATCTGACTTGTAATCGTTGTAAATTGACACATAAAATTTGTGTTGACAGATGACAGAGGGAAAGCTGGTATGTCTGTATGGAGGGGAAGATGTGGAATGGATTGAAAAATTCACAAGCAGCGCAGTGAACGTTGCAAAGGCTGGGAAGTTCGAACTGGAGATGGCGTACGTGGGAAAGAGCAACGCGAAGGAGCGAATGCAGAAGATGATAAATACGTTCGGGACGCGAAAATTCAGCTACTTTTGGCCCAACGTCACGTCCATTTGGTTCTTCTGGACGCGTCTTGAGAGCATGCTGTACTCCAAGTTGCAGCACGGCAAGACGGTGGAAAACGACGAGATCATGAGCGAAGTCATGACGATTCTCAGCTTCGACGGCAGTGACCGAGGCTGGGCTATATTCTGTAGGGGCCCCACCGAAATGGCCAGAGCCAAGGGCGACATTTTTATCAAATGTTTGCTTGACTTTGACACGTGGAAGGATAAGATTGGCGAAGAGGGTGTGGTCTCCGCAATGAATGAATACCTTAACAATAATAAACCACCCCATCACTGCAACCGCTTGATCCTTCCTGGTACCACTGGGGGCATACCTCAGAAGGTTGTTTGTGCTGAGTGTGGACGCCAAATGGAGAAGTACTTCATGTATCGCTGTTGTGTGGAGTAAGGAATACTGCTATTGTTGCTTCTTTTATGTATCATGTTGGTGTGACACTTATTTGTTCTTGTGTTTTGTGAGTTATGTAGTGTGACCAGATAGATAAACATAATCTTTAATTATGTGTACTAGCTATTGGGAGTCTCAGAAGCACCATCTGTTTGGGCACCTCACTTCCCTGCTAATAAAGTGTGTTGTAGAACTTTTATGTTACAATAGTCTTTTAACTCTTGATACAAGTTGTGAACACTTGTTTTATTAAGTAATCATATCTTTTTTTAACATATCAATATTTCAATCTTAAGTATTAGACGTCGTTAAAGTTATTGCATAATATTTATAAATTATATTTTTTTGGGACATTATCCTCTCCCTCAAATGTATAGTAGCCAAAACCGTGGTAGTCACAATCAGATGGGAAAAGGGAGTCACAGAGAAAGCCACTGGGCGTATAGAGTAATGAATGTTGAAAAGCCAATAAAAATGGCCACCGTTTTTATTGTCAATAAAACGGCCACCGTTTTTTATTGTCAATAAAACGGTCACCGTTTTTTCTTTTTAATTCTTCTTCCGTTACGCGGTTTCCTTCCCTTATATAAGGGGAGCGTAGGCAGTAGGAAAGATACACCACCAAGAAAGAAATAACAAAGAGTGTCACAGCAGTGTGGGAGAAAATTCCCTAATTGTTTCCTTATTCTTTTGTTGTAATTACTTTATTAGTAAATTACATTCTTTGCCACTGGGTAGTGTGTTTTCTCTCATCTTTTATTTTAGTTGTGTGTTCTTATGCTATTATCTGAATCACAACAATGAATGGGGACAAACTATGAGTGATGGAGGAGAAATTTTCAAAATAAATCAAAACAAATGTATTGCTTTTTGTCCACGTACCAGTGTAACACACCAATCTGACTAAGTCAAGTCAAGTTTTTGATTATTTGAGAATAAAAAAAAATTAATAATACGTTTAAACTTTTAAAGACTTGACTCGTCTATTTCGTTTGTTGAATTATTAGGTTCATGCCCCAAATGTACGTCGAAAAAATTACACGATTCCAACCATTGACTTTCAACAACCTTCAATTTAATAATTTCGTACAAGTCTTTGCATTATTCATCTCTTTCTATTGAACTATAAAATAATATTTTAAGAAAATTAACTAAGCGTTTTTTATAATTTAACTTTTTTCATTTATAATTTAATTTAAATTAATATACTTATTTTAATAATTTTAAGTATTATATATATATTCAAATCTATTAATAATGTAATATTAAAATGGTAGCTAATAAAAAATTATAGTAATTGTGAAGTATATAGAGTAAATTTAACAACTAACTTTGATATGGAATAATTGGTAAATAATCATACTCTTTAATTATATAAATACGAATTTCATCACAAGATCATGAATATAAAAGAATATTCATTGAAAAAATGTAACTCTTTAAAATAAGTTTCAGTACTTCAAAAAAAATTAGTCTTTAATTTATGAGATAATTTGGATTCAAGAAAGTGTCAATAAAATAACACAAATAAATTATATTTGAATTTACATTTTTCTCAAAATATTTCTTTACACTTTTTTCATGTCACTTAAGTTGTTTATACTTTTATTTTTATAACTAAATCCCTTTTATACTCTATAGCAGAAATTAAAATCTCTGTCAATAAGTCTAAAACTACTATTAAAATTGGAAAGAAAAAATTTACCCCAATTCCATATAAGAGAAGGATGATATTACATTAGTGTAATTTATCTGATAATTATTACATCATTCAATTACTTTTAATTGCATAAGGTTATAAAAAAACACAAAGTTGGTATGAATGTTTTATATATTAATCTATTTTTTTTTCTCCCATGTGTTTTCATTGACTCATTGAATCAAAGACTAATCTTATTTTGTGTATTTTTGGTTATCTTTTATTCGAGAAAATTTTTTTACAGTCCAAATATTAAACACTCAAATTGACATAATATATGCTTTTAGATATGAATCATTTAAAACATGAATCATTTGATTAACTTCATATTGTTGTTCAATTTTAACAAAATTTAACATAAATAATTAAGGTGGTATATATAAATACAATTTAAGGATTAGATCGATAAAATTCATATTTAACATAAAATTATTGATTGTGTAATAGTTAATATAAGTTATATCAATATAATTTGATCTCTCGTCTCGCACATATTATCAAAATAATAATATCAAATGATTCAACTCCTAGATCGATTAGTTTGTGTTTTTACAAAAAAATTATTAAGCAAAATATATATATTAGAATCAAATTGATCAAATTTTTTATGTATTTAATAAAATGTAAAATAAAATATCGAGCTAAATAAACTTGATAGCTTTTGAACTAATATTTCACTAATTTTATCTAATTTGCATTAGACTAAACTAATTTAACCTAATTTTTTTTGGACTACATATAACCAATTTAACCCTATTCTTTTTGGACCAAGAGGTCTATTTAGTTTATCAGCCATTTAACTTTTCCATCACATTACATAAATAATTATGAAGCTATGTTTTAAAAGTAAGACAAAAGATTTGTAATTTTCAAATTGGCAATACACTTATATATAAGATATCAAAGATTTATGCTAAAAAATAAATAAAAAAATGTAGAGAAAAAAAATAAAGGAAAAGAAGCTAGCATGGTGATCAAGATTCAACTCATAATTGTGTGTATGAAAAATGTTTTATCATCGCTCACAAATAAAATTTATTTTAATAACCTTTATATGTAAAAAAAATGATTTATTTTGGGTAATATATTATAGCGAGAAGAAGTGTTATATAGAATAAGCAGTAAAAAAATGTATATGCGTATCCATGTGTGAGTGTGTCTATGATATTAATATTTGAACATCACATTAGACAATTAATTTAAATTAAGATAATTAAAATTTTAGTTAAATTAAAACAACTTCTCACCAATTAATTTACGTGTTGAGTGATAAGAAGTCAGTAATTACTTATAACTCATTCATAAATTAGCAAAGCCTTCTAACCGTGACATATTTGGAAATTATACTTTACAATTACACACTTTTTCCCAATAAAAAAAATTCATGTAAATCATATAAGTTTTATAATGGTTATTTATAACTTAAATGTATAATTATAAACAAAATTATCCAGTACATAAATCAACTTACGCATATTATTTTAATTTAATTAGTATTCTTGAGTTTATATATTAAATATGTAGTTATATAAATACTTGAAGAAAAACCTTAATTGTTATTGATAATAGTTTTATGAGTCAAACATAATTCTTTCTCATAAAAAATACATGTAATTTAAAAAAAATATATAAATAGATGTCGTATATAAATATCATGTTAAAATCACTTAATGAAACTTTAACTAGAAAAATATAGAATATAAAAAATAAAGATAAAAGCTTTTGAATTACACAAACCTGGTTAAAAACTTTGTCATTTAAATTAAATGCATACAATTATTAATATGAGCAGTAACCGGTTACTGAGTCTGTGGTTTAATGAATCATTGTCATTTGTCAAGCGGGCAACAGTAGTAATAACGAAATGATGAATGCAAAATACTGATTTATAATTCCTTAATACGACCACTTAGACCTGAGGGGTTATTTTATTATTGTTTTTTTCCGTTGCTAAAAATGGAGAAATGAAATGAGTGACAGTCAACTAAAGGGGAAATAGTAAGTAAATGAAAAAAAACTGAAAAAATTACAAGTGCGAAACTTACAGGGTGGAGCAGTGGAAGAAAATTCAAAGAAAAAGACCAAGAGCAAAATTTTCCACACGGTTTGGCGCTATAAGAGTAAACAAAAGGAGACATAGGTGAAGGGTAAGCAGAGTGCAGCAATGGCTGGGAAAATTGAGGTCTTAATATTTTCAGTCTTTTTTCTGTTAATCTCCATCAAAGCGAAACTTGATCTCCACCCTTCAGACTTGAAGGCGTTCTTAACTGTGCAAAAAGGTCTCGGAATGAAGGGTCAAGTGGAGGCGTGTAACACGGAGGGCGTGTTCTGCGAGAGGAGACTCTCAGGCAAGGAAACCTACGTGCTCCGAATCACCAGACTCGTGTTCAAATCGAAGAACCTTAATGGTACCCTCTCCCCTGCCATTGGACGCCTAACTGAGCTCAAACAACTCTCTCTCTCCAACAACCAACTCGTTGACCAAATCCCTCCCCAAATTGTTGACTGCAGAAAGCTTGAAATCCTGGACCTCGGCAACAACCTCTTCTCCGGTGAAGTCCCCTTGGAACTCTCCTCCCTCACGCGCCTCCGCGTCCTGGACATCTCCTCCAACAAACTCTCCGGCAACCTCAAGTTCCTCAAGTACTTCCCCAACCTGGAAAGCCTCTCCATCGCCGACAACCTCTTCACGGGAAGAGTCCCTCCTTCAGTCCGCTCCTTCCGCAACCTCAGACACTTGAACTTCTCGGGAAACCGTTTCCTGGAATCGTCGTTGTCGTCGTCGTCCTCCTCCTGGCTCAGAGACACGAGTCTCCCCAAACGTTACATCTTAGCCGAAACAAGAATCGCTCCAGCAGCTGCCCCGGCCAAGAGCTCTCACAATTCCGCTGCAGCGGCTCCCGGTCCTTCGCCGCACCACCACAAGCACAAGTCGAGCAAGAGAAAAGTGTTGGGATGGATTCTGGGGTTCGTGGCAGGGGCACTGGGAGGGACCTTATCAGGTTTCGTGTTTTCTCTATTGTTCAAGCTGGCTTTGGCGTTGATGAAAGGAAGAGGAAAGAGAGGTGGTCCTGATATTTACAGTCCCTTGATTAAGAAGGCAGAGGATTTGGCCTTCTTGGAGAAAGAAGAAGGGATCGCATCCTTGGAAATCATTGGACGAGGTGGTTGCGGTGAAGTTTACAAGGCTGAATTACCAGGCAACAATGGAACAATGATTGCCATAAAGAAAATCGTTCAACCTCCTAAAGATGCTGCCGAGTTAGCAGAGGAGGACAGCAAGCTTTTACATAAGAAAATGAGGCAAATTCGATCGGAGATTAACACCGTTGGACAAATTAGACACCGTAATCTTCTTCCTCTTTTGGCTCACGTGTCCAGACCTGATTGCCACTACCTTGTGTACGAGTTCATGAAGAATGGAAGCTTGCAAGACACGCTTAGCAAGGTTGAGAGGGGCGAGGGTGAGTTGGATTGGCTATCTCGTCACAAGATTGCCCTTGGTGTGGCTGCTGGACTTGAATACCTTCACATGAGTCACAACCCCCGCATCATTCATCGTGATCTCAAGCCCGCCAATATTCTTCTTGACGATGACATGGAAGCCCGCATAGCTGATTTTGGCCTCGCCAAGGCAATGCCCGATTACAAGACTCACATAACAACCTCCAACGTCGCTGGCACTGTCGGCTATATTGCTCCCGAGTATCATCAGATACTCAAGTTCACTGATAAGTGCGATATTTATAGCTTTGGTGTCATACTTGGAGTCTTGGTCATTGGAAAGCTTCCCTCCGATGACTTTTTTCAGCACACTGATGAAATGAGCTTGGTCAAGTGGATGAAGAGGGTCATCAGTTCTGAGAATCCCAAGGAAGCTATAGACTCCAAGCTTCTTGGGAATGGCTACGAGGACCAGATGCTTCTTGTTTTGAAGATTGCGTGCTTTTGTACCGTCGATGATCCCAAGGAGAGGCCTAACAGTAAGGATGTTAGGTGCATGCTGTCTCAGATCGAACACTGAATCGCTTCCATTACTATATATGTCAAATTTTATACGTACCATATTTCTGCTAGCTAAAATGTCTTTTTTAAGAATATAGTCCATAACTAGTTCATCTATATTGGTTCATAAGGTAAATAATGAGCCCGTGTAATATATTGTTTCCTGAGTCACAGATTGCTGAATTTCTTGTGAAAAGCAAAAAATAGAAAGACAAGTTCAGCACTGCGGTGGTCTATGTATAATCTAGTCTGTCACAGCTGGTTTGAGCTATGTATCTTTATGTAATGACCCTGGAAATAAAATACTTTCATGTTGTTACCATTGTTTTTTTTTTAGTACTGTTATTGTTAAAGATGGATAAGCACATGGAAAGCATCCTTCTACCGTTGCTATATCTTCGTCGATTGAGCACTAGAAGTTTTAAATTATAATTGATCCTGCAATAAAAGGGCAGGGAGGGGGCAACAAATTAAATTAAAAAAAAAAAGCAATTTGTATCTTTTCTAAGTTGTAAATTTTGACAAAAAATTGAACACTGAACAGAATGAGCTCTCCACTTGTGCAATATAGTCATACAAACATAATGAGCCCTCCACCATATTTATCCTAGGAGGAAAGCAGAAATATACATACATGTATCTCCTCAAATGTTTTAGAAATCTAAAAATAAGTGAGGAAGAATTGAATATTCTCCTTTATATGTAACTTTTTTTTTTTTTACAATGACAACAGTGAGTTTTAAACTTAAAACTTCTTGCAAATTATTCAAATCCCCACTATTACGACGATTCTAATAGTCTACTAGGCTGAATTTTATGATTCGCTACGTGACTATTTTTGCCTCTGCATATGCATTGAGACAGGTGGATATCTGTGACGAAATTTACCATAAATAGCGAGTCATTTGCAATAATTCAAACAATCTTACAGAACCCTGAAAACGAAGAAAAAAATTGAAGGAGAAAATCTTGGACACTTAAGGTAAAGCTCGTGAATATAACAAGTGTAAGAAAAAATTATCCATGGCCAATTTTTATTTATTATTTTTGAAAAGCATTACATACCATATAATTAATCACATTAACATTAATGATTAATCCTACACTTCACTTTTTATATTTTTCCTTTATACTTGTTTTCTTACGTGTAAAGGAATAAAGGGTAAGAGAGGAAAAGGAAAGATGAGTTTCTGCATGATATGGGAAAAGTAGGTGTGAAGGGAAAGTACGAAAATAAGAACAAATTTTTGTTTTGGGAAATACATTTCCATAAAACGACGGGACACTTCTTCAGGCTGTCCCATTACTTTGAGCAATTGTAAACACGAGGTCCATCTTGGCTTGTATTAAGTTGGACAGAAAAGAGAGACAGGAAGAATCAAAGAAAATATAGAGAGAAATCGATAGATATGATAGGTTATATCATAGAAAAAAAATAAAAACAAAATCAGAATGATAAATTTTGATATTATTATAAAAATTAATCACAATTATAATAACTCTTCAAAATCAATTTATAATCATTTACTTCGATATATTTTATTTTAACCATGTCGAGAAGTGAGATTTTCAATTTCTACATTCACACATTTTGTTTTTAGGCAGAAAAATGATGATGCATACGTTACATTCGTTTAGGGTGAGAATCCAAACACACTGTCATTTAGTTTTATCTTTTCTAGCATTCTGTCATGTCATGTTTGATATAATAAATATTTATTTTCTTTCTGGAATTCATGAACCTGGATTTGGATTCTCTTTCGGATGTGGGATAATATTGTTGTATAGTTTCCTTCTGAAATAATAATTTTAAAATATGAACAAGTAGCATGTATTCACATTAAAATTGGCATAGTAAATAGTAACATATGCCGTTTGCTAATGATCTCTTCCTATTGCTGAAATTAAAACAGTCTTGCTGCTTTTTTATGCAACTAAAGTGAGTCGAAAAGATCCAATAGTCATAAAGTGTGTTAAAATTTAAAGACCTGTAATGGTTCTTCAACAGCAAAGCAATAATTGAACAAGATGACAAATCACAAGATAAGAACATAACTGTTGGAGGAAAAGTGTGACTTCGAGCAAGTATTGAAAGATAAAACTGCGTATAAATGTAAATAAATTAATGACTTAAAATGTTAAGACAATACATTTTCTTTAATCTAATTACAATCTTTTTTTATTGGAAAAAAGAATTCTAGTGGGAAGGTAATAAGATATTTGAAAAGAAAAACCAATAAGGCTTTACCAATATAGTGACAATGCAACGGATATAAATTCTCCTAAATTGCAAGAATTTATAAGGAGTAACCACAAATAAGAATGACAGTAACAATGAGAAAAATTATGCAAGAGACACTAATATTTTTAACATGGAAAAACCACCTTAAATGTGAGAGGTAAAAACCACGGGTCGTCCAAATCAAATAAATCAATCCACTATAATCAAATAAAGATACAAGAGTGTTTAGGACAAGAGCATAAATTTATGCATATAACCAACCAGCACAAGCAAGTAAGCAAAACTTGCAGATGAATAACAAAATGAAGGAATAAGAGAGTAAAGAACCCACAAAATTGAGTTGTTGTGCAAACACGATTTCTCACACCACAAATCTCCAAATCAAGATCCAAACGGTGAAGATGTAGAACTACGTGTATTGAACCTGCTATCAAATTTCTAGCCCGATCCAACAATTAATGAAGTAGATATCACAATTTTGACGTGACTATTCTGTGTTGAGATGAAAACATAATACCTTCTTTCTCTCTTTCTCTCCCTCTCTCTCGCTTCTCTTTTCCCTGTGTTAAAATTTAAGGACCTCATCAAGTGTGTTAAATTTAAAGACCTGTCATGCATGACTTAACCAATGGTTCTGGTGGGAAAAAGGTCACCCTTTTGATGATGGGAAAGTGGTACGGTACCACCAATAAGGCATCACCAATGTGATGACACAACGTAGCGATAAAAATTCCCCTAACTTGCAAGAATCCCTAAGGAGTAACCACAAATGCAAATGACAGTGACAATGAGAAGAATCACACAAGAGAGACAAATATTTTTAACGTGGAAAAACTCTCTCAACGTGAGGAGTAAAAACCACGGGTCGTCCAGACCAAAGAAATTAATCCACTATGATTAATTAAGAGTACAAGAGTTATTTTCTATATCTCTCAACCACTCTGTGAAAACTTCACTCTTTCTCTATATGAGAAATTCACTCTCTCTCTCTGAGAAATCTACTCTCTCTCAATCTCTAAATCTTACCCCTTCTCCTCTTATAAAGAGAGACCTAACGGGCTTGAGAGTATTGGCTTTTGTCCACATAGTTGGGAACCCAAAAATAACCCAACATATCTCCCCCATCACAACTATGTGGAGGTAATCGCCAATCTGGCAATCTAACTGTCGTAGAATAACCAATGTTCGTCCTGAACAAAATCAACCTCTACCTTGGTAGTGGACAAAGCAACATACTTCTGCAAATTAGATTGCCAAGCCTTTTGCCTTTTTTCACTCTCCATGGACTCTTGGTAACATTCAGGTTCTTCTCCATCTGTCAAGGTCACATACTCATTAGAAGTATACCTTGTAGATGATTGTCTCTGCCTATTAGACCTCTTGAGTTGAACTGGAGGCAATTCAGGAGCATAACCCAGATTCTCATCTTGTGACATCTCTTGCTCCTCTTCAACATCATCATCAAGAGGAACATCAAAGCCATCTCCAAGTTGTTGATCATCATAGTTATGTTGCTCACCATTCTGAACAATGTCTTTAATGGTTTGATCTTCCATGAATTGCACATCACGGCTTCTGACATGTTTCTTCTCAACAGGATCATACATCCTGTAACCATACTCATCATGACCATACCCAATAAAGATACACTGCCTAGTCTTCATATCCAACTTGGATCTTTCATCCTTTGGAACATGCACAAAGGCCTTACAACCGAAGACTCGCAAATGATCATACTTGACATCTTTGCCAAACCAAATTTTGTCTAGCACCTCAGTATTCAAAGCAACTACAGGACTGAAATTAATAACATGCACTACTGTGTAAAGTGCCTCACCCCAGAAATGCTTAGGTAACCTTGCTTCAGAAAGCATGCACCTAACCCTCTCAATCAATGTTCTGTTCATCCTCTCTGCTAAGTCATTCAACTGAGAAGTTTTAAGAGGAGTCTTTTCATGTCTGATACCTTGCTGCCTGCAATATACATCAAATGGTCCACAGTATTCATCACCATCGTCAAAGCGAACACATTTCACCTTCTTGCCTGATTGTCTCTCAACCAAAGCCTGGAATTGTTTGAACTTCTCCAACACTTGGTCCTTTGTCTTCAAAACATAAACCCAGAGCTTCCTAGAACAATCATCAATAAAGGTAACAAAATAAAGTGCACCACTAAATGACTTTACCTTCAATGGGCCACAAATATCAGAATGGACCAATTCTAGCAACTCTGACTTCCTTAAGGGAGGATGCTTCTTAAAGGATACTCTGGTCTGCTTACCAACCATGCAATGAGAACACTTCTCCAACGCTGCATTCTTCAACCCTGGAAGCATGTCCTATTTGGCTAAACAAGTCAACCCTTTTTCACTGATATGACTAAGCCTTCGGTGCCACAAAGATGCCTCCATATCCATGGTATTCACACTGTCTTTAGCAACCAAAGCTTTTGTCCAATACAGTTTAGAAATCTTCTCCCCTCTGGCCACAACCAAGTTACCTTTGGTGAATTTCCATTTTCCATGACCAAAGTGATTATCATAACCACCATCATCAAGCATATGCACAAATATCAAATTAAAATGAACATCTGGAGCATGTTTTACTCCTTTAAGCCACAACTGCATTCTTGTGTTGGTTTGCAAACAAACATCACCAACACCGATCACCTTGGTCACACCATCATTACCCATCTTCAACACTCCAAAATCACCTATAGTGTAAGATATAAAGAACTCCTTCCTTGGTGTAACATGTAATGTAGCACCGCTATCAATAATCCACATGCTCTAATCGGATACAAGATTAACTGATTCAAAGTCTCAAAGAATGACAAGATCATCACCTATAGCAGTGGTGACACGATCATGATCATCATCATCATCCTTCTCTTTTGACTTACCCTTTTTACCTTTGTTCTCCTTTCTCCCACGGAAACAATGCTTCTATATATGCCTTGTTTTGTGATAGTATTAGTGACACTCCTCATTCTTGTATCTAGACTTGGATTTACTTCTACTCTTTTCTCTTTTCTTTTTTCTGACTTCTCACCCTATTTTCAGTGACAAGTACCTCAGATTGAGATGAAGAACCTTGTACCTTCCTTCTCATCTCCTTGTTAAGGATACTACCGTTTACCATTTGTAAAGAGACAACATCATTAGGGGATGAATTTGTGATAGAGACCTTAAAAGTCTCCCAAGAGTCAGGTAGAGAATTCAAGAGTAGTAATCCAAAAATCTCATTTTCAAACTTGATGCCCATTGTTGACATCTGATAAATAATCCATTGAAATTCATTCAAGTGATCTCACAGTAAAATGTCTTCCTTGAACTTCAAACTTACAATAGAATTCAACAAAAATAATTTGTTGTTCCCACACTTTGTGGCATACAGAGATTCAATTTTCTCCCATAAAGTCCTGGCATGTATCTTACTTGCAATGTGATTATAAACATTATCATCCACAAAAAGTCGGATAAAACCACATAGTTGTTGATGCTCAAAGTTTTATTCTTCATCAGACATAGATTCTAGCTTCTGAGCAGCAAAAACAGAAAGATGCATTTTCTTCACAAATAATAAATCTTTCATCTTTCCTTTCCACAAGTGATAATTAGTACCATTCAGACTCACCATTCTATTTGTATTACCCTCCATTATTCTGGCAAGTAGAACACCTTCAAACCAGGCTCTGATACCACTCTGACGGGCAAAAATCACTCTGATGATAGAAAGGTAATAAGATACTGGAAAAAAAAACCAATGAGTTGGTGGTGACAACGCAGTAGATATAAATTCCCCTAGCTTGCAAGAATCTCTAAGGAGTAACCACAAATAAGAATGATAGTAACAATAAGAAGAATTATGCAAGAGACACCAATATTTTTAACGTGTGGAAACACCCTCAACGTGAGAGGTAAAAACCACGAGTCGTCCAGACTAAAGAAATCAATCCACTATAATCAAATAAAGATATAAGAGTGTTTAGGACAAGAGCATAAATTTATGCATACAATCAACCAGCACAAGCAAGCAAGCAAAACTTGTAGATGAAGAACAAGATGAAGGAACAAGAGAGTAAAGAACCCACAAAATTGAGCTACTGTGCGAACACGATTTCTCACACAACAAACCTCCAAATCATGGTATGAACGGCCAAGATATATAACTAGGTGTGTTGAGCCTACTGTTAAATTTCTAGCCCGATCCAACGGTTAACAAAGTAGATATCGCAATTTTGACGCGACTGTTCTTTGTTGAGATGAAAACATAACACATTTTTCTCTCTTTCTCTCCCTCTCTTCTTTTTTGTCTTGTGAAAATTCATTCTTTCTCAATCTTTGTATTTTTGTGTGTCTCTGTGTGTGTATCTG
The DNA here is from genome assembly GCA_025330945.1 of Mucuna pruriens. Lineage (NCBI taxonomy): Eukaryota > Viridiplantae > Streptophyta > Magnoliopsida > Fabales > Fabaceae > Mucuna > Mucuna pruriens. Next base: position 62,829 of record JAENHJ010000266.1, on the reverse strand, counting down.
CTCCTTCTCTTCTTATAAAGAGAGACCTACTGAACTTTTGAGCTTTTTATCTACTCAACAATAAGAAATGCAATATACATTTCATAAAAAAAAGAGAAATGCAATATGCATATAACAGGATCCTCCATCTGCTGTTGTGCCTATGCCATGTGTTAACAATTAAGGGTTGCAGCTTCTGAAGAGTAGTAATGTCATTCCCTGTTATCAAATCCAAAACCCTCTGCTTCTCTGATTTCCCACCAAGCCAGATTATTTCACTCGTAGAACAATTCCTTTTCTGAGTCCCTTTACTCGTATGTTTACACACATAATTTTATATTTACATAACTTTTATCATCTTATTAAATTAATTAATTCTATCTAAACTTTAATATATTACATTTTAATTCTACCATCTACACAAAATGTCCAAACATTTTTCTAGGCCAATTACTCTCAAAATTAATATAAGTCTAATTATATGTGGGCATGTGGAATTTTCTGTATTTCAAGGAAGGCTGGTCGTGTTTCAGTTTTCAGATTTAAACTTTTGTCTCGTTGGGCTTTAGGACAAAACTTATATAGTATATTAGGGATAAGCTTATGATTCTCAAACTGACATTTTTAAATCATAAATGTGATATGAAAAAATTATGTTTAGTTTCATGATACTAAACATAATTTGATTCTCGACCTACTTTTCGTGTTCTTTTTGTTAATATTCTTCTCTTGAATTTGATATCTCAAACTATATAATGTTTTTACGTCAATGCTGCAACAAAATGAAAAACAAGGTGATTATAGGGAAGTAATATTAGAGATAGTAAGAGATTATTAAATATAATTATAAGTTTGATAGAATATTAGATATTTTTGTTAGAATTAGTTAGTTTGATTATGATTATTATATAAGATATTTTTTTTTTCATTATAATTGTTTCTTATTTTTGGTGAATGAAGATTATGTTAAGGGGTTTCTTCAGTTGCTCTTTGCTTGGTTGTTACTTCCCATGCACACCAACTGTTCGATGATTTGTTTCTTTGATGGTTTCTTTGTTGTTCAGCCTCTTTTGAATTAATTTTATGGTTATAACTTTTGTCCTATGGTGGTTAAGCATTAGTTGATGTCTTTGGATTATGACTTTTGATAAGTGATTATGACTTAAGTTGTAATTTCTGCTGTGGTTAAACTTCGATTGCCTAATTGGTATTTGATGGTTTTTTCCAATATTAGGATTCTTAATTTAGCTGGAGTGAGTGTCATAGAGACGTCGGAAGAAGTTTAAAGGATCGCAAAAGTTGGTTGAAGACCTCTAGGAGTTGTGCACCTTAGTTATTGTCACATTATTTATCAGCTTTTCATGTATAGTCAATATAATTATGACTTGCATTTTTTCTTTTTTACTTAGTTGTATTATTCATCTCAAGTTGAAAATATTAATTCAACTTGTAGGGATAGTTAGAGATTATTAAATATAGTTAAATATAATTGTAAGTTTTAATGTTAATCAGAAAAAGAGGCATAAAATGAGTAAGTCTGACGAATAGAGAATTCCATTTATTCCCTGTCTTGTTCTCTCTCATGCTGCATTGTGAAGTTGTAAATAGGTACTTTAGCTCACTTTATATATGTAAGATTTTATTATTGGATAAAATTCATGTAATACTCGTTAAATGATATTAATTAGGTAAGACTCGTATGAAATTAATTATTTAGTGAGACTTATATAATTTTTATTTAATTATAAACAATATAATAAAGATAATGTGTTGCATGTGATTACATAAATATCAAGAAATTTTAGTTTAAAATATAAAAATGATAATAAATGGAAATTTCATGAAGTTATGGTTTCTTATAAATGATTCATTATATTATGTATAATTTTTATTGATATTATAAATATAAATCATCAATTTTTTTATGTAAGATTATGATTAAAAATGAAATATATCAAAGATAATTATATTGAAATCATTCATTAAATACTTTATATTTTATATAGTTCACATATTTCTCATCCTACACAATAAAAAAAAAAAGTTTTTAGTAATTCCATTCATGACAACGTGTTATACAATTAATTTACATGAAAAAATTTAAATAATGTTATGAGTTGTTTTGTAAATTTTATTAATTAATATTCTTCAACTGCATGTCAATAAAGCTGTTTTAATTTTCTCAATAATGTTATTTATACAGGAGTGGGTGTTAATAGTTCTTTTCCTAGATGTTTTGTTTCCTGTTGTATCTGTTACTGAAAATTTGGATATGTGCCAAACATTTTATTTGAGCAAATAATTTATTCACTTAGTGGATATTGGCGCTTATAGAAAAAAAAAACTTTAGTATTGACTTGATATTATTTTCCACTTTGGTATATTTTCTCCTTAAATCTCACTACTTTTCCACTATGAACTTGTAGAAGTCATTTTTGAATTTGTGTTCAAGAATTTACTTCATTCACAAATATGCAATAATTATTCTTTTGTTGAGTAATAAAGGTTTAATTTAGTCTTTATGATTTGTTAAATAGGTGGTTTTTTTTAATAATAATTAAATAGGTTATTTTAGTCTATATAATTTCAATTGCTGAAATCAAATTCTCATGTTTTTAAAATTGATGAAATTTAGTCTAAAACTTAATTTACTGTCAAAATTCTAATGGCATTAACGTAGAGTTCATCTAAATATGAATTTTGCTTACATAGCTGATTGGAAATAATGTAACACTTACATACATTGATGTAGTCTTTGAAAATTATCTTAAAAAAAAAAGCATTCAAAATAAAGTTTAAACTCAGAATCCTGTACTTTAATACCATGGATCAAAACCATTAGGCTCTAATTAGTCACTTATGTTGAAATAAAACCAATTTGGCATATTACCATCTTAAGTCCCTAACAACCATAGTGAGGAATTCTTGGAAACTTGTGAAACCATTATTGCGTAATTTTTTTTCTTATGTTCTTTGTCTCCACTTATTCCTATTCACCCTTGGGAATAAAGTGAAAGCTGGGATGAGATCCATTCTAAGATATGCTATCACTACCTAGGTGTATGAACAAGATGCCCATGTCATGGGAATAGGCGGTGATTAATAATTCATTTGTTCAATAATTGGTGAAGTTATCATAGTAAAATGATGTTAAACTCAACAAATGATGTAATATTTATGATAAGCCACTTGAAAAAAAAAATCATTTTTGAAGTTGTAGTTACAAACCATAGTCATGGAAAAGTGAAAGAGAAAGCACTTTTCCAGAAAATCACTAGAAGTAAGTACGAGATAAGTAGCATTTACAAGATAATAACTAAATTAAATGCTTTGAGCCAAAAAGTTGATAAAATAGATAAATCCTAAGTTAATATAATAGGTGCTATTAATCTTTGTTTTGACTTTTTTTGGGTTTATGGGAACATAGAAATAAAAATATATAATTTAAATACGTAGAAATTTTATTAAAAGATAGATTTTTTTTTCAATTTATAGTTCTCTTGTAAATAATATTTTAAGATAATGTATGTATTTTTTAAGATTAAAAATATTAATTGTCAACATTTTTAATGAGATTATAATTAAGAAAATAAAATATATCATATATTATAACTCATTAAAGTAATTTATTAAAAACTTCATTATTGACTAAATTCTCAATGTAGTTTTGTATATTTTTCTTTTTTAACAACAATAAAAATTGCAACTTTTTTGGGATGTAACTCTTGTTAAAATAATATATAATTAATTATACATAATAAAATAAAAGTAATGTAATTAGTTATTTTTATCAATATCTTTTAAGCTTCAATATTATTTTTTTAATCCTCTAATTATTTCAAGAATTTATTATTGATTATAATAATATTATCATCTATAAGGAGTGATTGTTGTTGTTCTTTGATATTTTTCATTTTACATGAGATGTTTAAATTTTGAATAGGTAAGTAAATTAGTTTGTGATTAATGTTTGTACGTATTTTTCTATCACTAACATGTAAAAATCATTTTTAAAATCCAGTATCAAATAATTTACTTTATTTATAATAGCGTCGATATTACCATAGGTTAACATTTACTTATCATTTTCTCCACACGCTTAATTAATAATGTCTTTGAATGAACTATCAATAATTTCAAGTCTAATCTTTTTATTAATCAAGAAATTTTAATCTATATATATAAATAACTTTTTGAAAAATATTTATTTTCTTTTTATAAAAAATCATTTTAGAAAAAGGAAAAAGTTATTAAAAAATTGTTTCATACTATATAAGAAAAAAACCATTCATTATTGCATTAATAGATTTAATCGCTACATTAATATTTTTCAAGTTTTACTTATATATATATATATATATAATTTGTCTATGATATATTAATAATATTAAATATTTTTTCAAGTCTAGTTTATTTTATTTATTTATTTATTTATTTATTTATTTATTTATATAGGGATAGAGAAAGAAAGAGATAATTGTGTTGATAACATTCTTCAAATGTCTATTTATTTTTGTAAAAAAGAAAAAAGAATTAAAATTCACTTACCGTAATCTAATCTTATATTGACATATGTGGTAAGGTTCACTTTTATGTCAATTATTCTAAAAATTATATATGTGATTATTTTTAATTATTGGCAGTATAATATAAAAAATAGATGGAAAATATATGAAAATTATACTTAGAAGAAATGAATTTATTTTTAACAATATATATAGAATATATTCTTTTGAATGAGGTTGGGATAACTCTAATTATATAAAATTATTTTAATGTATATCCTATTTTTTCTAAGATAAGATATAAAAATGATATAATAAAGTATAATAAGATAAGAACAAGACCAATTTTAATCATATATCATATTTAATACATACTAAATAGTATTATTGTATTACACAATTTTTATTTATTTATGTAGTCATTATTTAAAATATTATAACATTTAACATATAATATATAGAGACAAAAAAAAGTCTTATTTTATTTTGTTACTTTCTAACTCATCTTTTCTTTGAAATAAAATAATGTTAACACAATAAATAATTAATTATAACAAAATAAGATGGTATTTTGCAATATTCTAACTAACAAGCTACCCTGTGTGTATATAACAGACAACAGTTAAGAAAACACAGAACACAATTAACCGTTAAGAGGAGGTAGGAGCGGTTAACAAGACAAGTTACCGATCCGAGTCCATTGAATTCGGTTATCTTCAAGGACAATCGCTGTTCTGATGATGACAAGTGTCCTCGCCGCAATCACCACCACAGAGCACCGCCTCCGCCTGCAACGCCCATGAATTTCGGCCGCACTCCTCAGGGAAACTTCCTTGGGGGTTGGTTACTTGCGCGCTCTTTGCCACATCTTTGACCACAACGACTCAAAAGGTCGAGCGTTACGTCACGCGCTCCTTCCGACCCTACGATCTTCACACGCTTATGGCAGGTCGCTCGTGTGCCACCCTCCTCGCTGTTGTCTGCACTATAGAAATGTTTACATGTATTGGATACAGCGAGCGATTCATCATTATGATGAAACAACAATAAATTCATGCCTCTCTGTTTTCTTTGATCCGTCTTTTCATTCTCATCGGATTTATCATACACACAAGAGTTAATCAATTATTGTTCACCTTTTTTTAATGTAGAAAATTTTCGCTCTTTTCTTTCCACTTGAATGATTGAATCAGTTCGAATTATTTTCTTGTATCTAAAATGTGTGTTCTGTGCTTGGGGCTACTTCTTGATGTAACCTATGATTTACCAAATAGGCTTGCATTGTTGTACATACGTAGTGTGTTTTTTGGTCCATTCCATTGTACATATGTGGGCACGGTTTTGGGCCCATGTAGATTGGAAGAAAGAGAAGCCCATGGCCCAGGAGGCCGAAGTTGAGGGATAAAGGACCAGATTCTGTGTTTCTTCGTAATGGGTTTCACGTGCGACATGACTAGGCTATTTTTGGGTTCTAGTGTAGTTCCTTTCTCGCACAGGAAAAAGAGACTATTCCTGCTAAGGGATATTGTTTCAAACAGATGAAATGGACCCTGTGGTTACTGGTTAGGGGGGTTTATAAGCTCATTCCTTCATCATTCTTTTTAAAAATATATTCTTTTAGCATTAAAGATATTTCATTTCCAATTTTAAATCATTTTTATAAATACTAGTGGAAGAAAGGCATGTCTATATTTTTTGTTGAAAAAAAGGAGAGAGAATAAAATTTGAATAAAAGCTAGGAAAAATAAAAGCTTTTCTTCAATACATGTCTACACTTCGGAATACCAGTTTGTGTCCATGGGTACGTAGTTCCTTATTTTTTTAGCCATGCGTAGTTATTTGAGTATATATGCAGTTATTAGGAGGAAAATGGACAAAAAGAATGTGAAAACTAAATGGGGGTTATTCCCTTTATTATTGTTATAGATTATAGATGGTAGATAAAAGTATATTTATTTTGATTTTACTTAATTTTTCGTCATAAAGATATTTCTTAAATTATGTTTATTAAATACTATATTAATAAATAAGATATCATTGAAAGAAATTTTCAATAAAAAAAATTAAACCATAAACTAATGAGTGAGGTCTAAACTTTTAAATATTTAATGAAATCAAGTTCAATCATTAAATTCAATTCGTTCAAACAAATGAATTAAACCGAAACAACATTTTTTATATAAATTAAATTTAAAAAGAATGTTAATAACATATTTTTTTACTATTAGTTAAAATTATGAGTGTGATTTATTAAATAAAAACAAAATTTACATAATTTTATATTTTAATAAATTTTAAATAATAGTAGAAAGTGTATTAAGAATAATATCGTTAATTTTCTAAAGTTAAATTTCAAATCCTACCGATAAATAGTTGGTCTCACAGACCTGAATCTTTTCAGCGTGTCCTGAGAAGTTAAAAACCTACTTAATACATATGAAAAGTACTTTGTTAAGAAGAGATAATCCAAAATACTCCTATATAATTATATACATAAAAAAAAAAAAACACTTCAAATTCTTAAGTCAACGCGATTCATTTATATATTGTTCAGCCCTCGCCCTACGAGTCTATGACTATCACCTCAGTATCTAGGTGAGAAAGTGACATTGATATTCAACAGTTGTCAGTTTAAAATTAATTGTAAAATAACTGATTTTTTTTCTTGGAGTGAAATAAACGACATTGAACATTATCGCGTTTAGATGATTAATTATAAAACTTTATGTTTATTTGACTATTGTAGAATGTATTTATTAACTTTCTAGGTTTTGAATTTTTCAGAATATCCTCACAATTGATAAGAGGCTAATCTCTTGTAACCTAATTAGGAAACGAAAGCAGAAATTTTTAAGCAATATTTTGACGTATTTTTATAATGTAAATCTTGGGAATAAATCCGTAGGTTTTAAAAGTATAATTAGCTATGAAGTATAAGCTAAATAATATTTTTTATTCATTGCCAGTTTTTTTTTTTTTTTATATATTCATTATGGTGTATGGTGTGTTGAAGTAATTGATCAAGTGGTGTATATGGTATGCTAAATACTATATTTTAAAAAAACATGTTGAATCTTATTTCTTAAAAATAATTTTCGTAACGTTACTTCAAAATTGTTTAAATTCAAAATAAATTTTATTCATTGTAAAAAGTTATTCATTAGTTGGAAAGAGTTATAAAATTACTATGAATTTGCTAACTACAGTTTGATAAATTTATTTTGCAATGGTATGATTAATCCTTAATAGTCAAGAAATTTAGACAAACAAGCCGTGAATTTACGAGTGGTTCGAAAGAGTTTCAATCTAATTATTAATGCAAAATTTTATTTAGTTATATATAGCATTAGAAAAAGATAAAATATGCATATGGTGTAATTAGTATCATCTAATTATAAAATGTTGTATAAGATAAGTTTATTAATTTTTAATTTTTTTAATTATATTAAAAATTATATCAATAATAATTTGTAATTAGATAATAATATAAAAATATATGATCCTTATATTCTTATAAAAATATTATTATCTAAATAATATAATGAGTTAAATAATAACTCATTTTTCGAAAAATCATAATATTAAATATTATTTTTTAAATTTTATTAAATAATATTAAAGTTATTAAAAATAATCATAAGTTCAAGTTAAAATGCACAAAATATATTAATACAAAAAATGTAAATTATATAAAAAAACTATTTAGTATACTGTATACTTTTATGTAATAAATAGATTATTTTTAATTATTTTTTAGTTATTAGTTATTAAAAAAACTGATGATAACAAAATTCTATTTTATTATTTGAAATTGATTTATCACTAATGATGTGATTGATTTAGCATAAGATATTTAAATATATATAAATTACTAATTCACTCTCTCAAAAGCCCACTATATAATAAGAATATTAGGAGTTTCGAATAGTTTACGTAAAGACTTAACGTTTAAATCTTATTATTATTATTATTGTATAAAAAAAATACACAGATAAAGGTCAATTAGATACACACATGTCACAGATGAAAATATCTCTTTTCTATTTTAAGTAACCTAAGAGGAGGAACTATTTTAATTATTGGGTAAGTGAAACCATGACCATATATGGTACTTTTCAACTAATTTGGTTTATGATTCTTTTTTCTCTTACTACTTAATTGAGAGTGTCACTTCCGGTAAGAAAGTCACATTTCTTTTACACTTTTAATTATGTATGTTTCATATAATTTAGTTTTAAAGATTACTACAGTGACATTTTCTTAAGGGTAGATAGCAAGACCAACGTAAATTTAATAGGCAGGGAAAGAATAAAGACATAAAAAATTAATTATTATTTTTCCAATATTTTATTTATTTTCATTGTTATAATGTAATAATTCAAGTATTAAATGTACTAATTTAATCTTTGTAGTAATGTTAAATAACAAAAAATTCGCACCAAACAAATTTTAAATAACACCCACTAATAAAAAAAAATTAATAATTTACAATTCGAAACAACATTTTATATTTTGTTAAGTTTAGTGTCTAAATTTGATTTTTCATTACAATTTCAGCTATTAAAAATTTATATATTGTGTGTAATTGGTACTTATATTTTCTTTCTCTACACCGGCTTTGTGCCTTGTTATAAACATCGATGCATGCAAAGCCTCATTTCTTGGCAAATGCAAAATGTGTAGCACATTCCTTATCTTATTTGGATCAATACAACTGGCTAGCTGCAAGTAGCCCTTGATATAGCTCTACATTCATTGAGTGTGTCTTTATACCATAGGCCTTAATTATGTGTTATACCCAGCAAAGCTTCCTGTTTGTATCTCTTATCATTATCCAAATATATGAGATATTTGAATTCTGATATTTTGTATGAAATAAAATATGTTAACAAGAAAATATTTGTTTAATAAATTTATGATCTCCAATAAAGATTAATCAATATTTTTGCAGTTGATAATTTGTATGTCAGAAAAATAAATTATTGAATTAGCTGTTCATTTCTGTTTTAAATATATATAAAAAATTATAAATATTAAATATAAATAAATTTTAATTAATTCTATTTTATGTAATGAAAATATTTTTAAAATATTATTTATTTATTATAAATTTTAATTAATGATCATTTTTATTTTTATTATAAGTTCGAATAAAATATAAAAATAATAATATTAAAAATGCGTAAACATCGAAAGACCTAATTTTAATTAATTATTGGTGTAGGTACACGAGACTGCAATTTAGTAGCAGTATTTTAATTAATTTTGTTGGTTTGTCTTAATACCTGCTTGGTTGTATGTTTCCAGTTGACAGCCTAAACATGGCATAATGGAACAGAAAATAATGTTCCCAGCAAGGTGGGCCCCATAGTCCGAACCTTGTGGCTTCGGATACTGAGACTCGAGACAATTCGAGCCGTTGATGGACCTTGGTTACCCTAAACGAGGTTCTTTGTTCAAAAATTCCCCAACAAAGATTCTTCTTAATTTACTTAAATATACTAAAAAGAGAAAAAAGTTCTACGACGAAGAATTAATGGTTAAGTAGCGTGACAGTCAAAATAGGTACATACTAAAAAATTGATACCAGACTTTTCGATTTCTTAAATATATGGTCAGATATTTAAAATTTGATCTATATAATTTTTGAATGAGATTTAAAAATTTCTCTGAGTAAGTAAAATACTTGTTTACAATTTGGTACATAAAAATAATAAAAAAAAAAGTAGCTGTGGGTTTAAAGAGGAGAATTGTGTGGCGATGTCAAAGGTGAGGTCCCATTGGTCGAAAAACAGGATGCCGAAAGGGGTTCTCCTTCCATAGGAGGGAAATCATGGTGATGGTCATGGAGAAGCAGGCCTGAGTTTGACATCAACATGGGACAACCTGTTGTTGCTCCACAAAATCATTTAACTAATTGATACTCTCTCTACTTTTTTGTTTTTTTACTCCACCCTCCTCCCCTACTCATTCTCCTGCTTCACTGGTCTCCACCCAAACAAATAATTAACCATGCCATTATAAAATTCCATTCCCCTTTCAATTTTGGATCATTAACCCCAACACACCATGCAATTTTTATTTATGCTATGCTTTTTTAATAAATCATTATGTTATTTATAATATTTTTAAATCAAAAATTTAATGTCACTAGAATTTTAAATATGTTTAATATAAGTTTTTGTAAATATATTATGCACTAAATCAGTAATTTAATTGCAAACTAATATATATAATAATTTATTATTTTTTATGATAATTATCAATCATTTTTAATTGATTAATAGAGTAAATTAGTTTACAATACATCATCAATAAATTCTGTATTTTAACTCTTTGAAAGTTTTTATTAGCCTTGATTCTTTTAATTTTAACAATAATTATTATTATTTAAAAATGACGTGATTTGCATTTAAATATCTTACGTTAACCTAAAATGACAAGTGAGGTCGGATTGATTTAGAATTTGAATTTTTTTTATTAATCCTATACTAAATTAATTGGATTAAAATTATATTAGTTTGGTTTAAATTATTAGGTTATGATAAAGATATGAATAAAAATAATAATTTATTATATTTTTCAAGTTTTATTTTTATTTATTGTCTATTGTATATAAATATTTAACTTATATTGATGTAAAGTAAAAATATTTTATTTTCTTTAATGATTATTTATTTATTTTATTTAATATTTAGTTTTCTATAATTATCATTGTATATATGTTATCAATTTCTTTGCATAAAATAAGATAAAAAATTATATAATAAACATGACTAAATTATCACCCTTGATAACACTAGATTAGATAAGATCTTAAGATCAAAATTTATAAAAAAAAAAAAGGTAAAAAAAAATTAAGTACTAAACTTTAAAATATGGTAATCTGAAAAGTTAAAAAATAGTTAATTGGGTTTGTCCAAATGAGAAAAAAAAATAAATCCAAGAACTGCACTAAATATATTTAATTTCGTTCAATTTAAAAGTGAGGAGAAGTAATTGAATATATTTGGACTTCAAATTGTCTATATATTATTATTATTATTATAATTAATTCATGTATTTTTACTATTTTATCTTTGAAAAAAATATGTTAAGAAAGAATTATATTTGTAAATAACTATTAACTTAAATAACGTGAGATTTATTTAACATATGAAATAAGTTTAGTTTATATTAAAATCCATCTTATCAATATGATGTAATAATAAATATCATTGACTAAAAGCACATTTACTATTTGTTGTGAAGAAATGGAAGCATGAATAAAAGGGAATTTGATTATTTTGTTGAATAGATGAGGGAAGTATTTTGATAATTACTTAATATAAAGTTATTAAATAAAGAAGTAAATGCATTTGAATATAATTAGTTATATATGGAATGAGTGAAATTTGATACAGTGAAGAGGGGATGATGTTGGAAAGCGGAAAAAGAAAGACCACAAGGTAGGGAGAAAAAACACCAGGCCAAAAGGACAACACGTGGAAGAGACAAGTAATTAATAGATAGATAGGAATAGGAATGGGAATGGGAATAATAAGAAAGAAAGACTCGAGACTGCGACTGGATCATGAAAGAAGACTATTATTTTCCCCCCCTAAGAAATCCAAAAGTAATTAAATAATTACCAACAAAAATAAATAAATAAAAAAATAAAAAAAAAAACCCGGCGAGGGGAGTAAGGTTCAGGTTCAGGTTCAGGTTCAGGTTCACTCATTCATTCATTCACTTCATAATTCATATTGCTATTTCACAGCTAAAAGGCGAATGCGCAGAAAGTAACTAAAGGAAGAACATGGGTGGCGTGACCTCTTCCATGGCGGCCAAGCTCGCCTTCTTCCCTCCCAACCCGCCGTCGTACAAGCTGCTCAAGGAGGAGGCTGCGGGGCTGTTGCTCATGGACCCCTTCCCGCACCGCGAGAACGTCGAGGTTCTCAAGTTCCCCAACCGCCGCGGCACGGAGATCGTCGCCGTCTACGTGCGCCACCCCACCGCCAAGTCCACCGTTCTCTATTCGCACGGTAATGCCGCCGATATCGGTCAGATGTACGAGCTCTTCGTCGAGCTTAGCATCCACCTCCGCGTCAATCTCTTGGGGTACGTATGTATGTGTGTGTTTTTGGGGTTCTTGATGTTGATGACCATGTTTTGTTTTGTTTTGTTTTGTTTGGTCGTGTGTTAAATCTTATCTGGTTGGGTTTGGGACTATGATAATTTCTGGTTAGTGGACTAAATTTGTGGCTAGATCAGCTGAATTTTGGAGCATTTTTGTTCTAGTTGAAAAAAGGGCTAGTCTCTCGCTGGAACACATGTCCACGTTTAGTGCTGACGGTGTCTCGAACATGATTGTATTCAAAGGAGGATATTTGTGGGGGAATAAAAATAAATATTTCAGCTAAATATTGTGAGGTTCGAATTTAGAATTTAGCTAGCCTTTTGTATTTTGATCTCACTCTCTGGTGGGTTTTTCTTTACCTTTGATACAATTTTGGGAGAGCATGAGAGGGGGGTAAAGTGAATAAGAGGCTCGACTTGTTCAAGAAATTGATGTGTGACCTCGATTGTGTTCCATGGAATTTTTTTCCTTTTTGGGTTCTGCAGGAAGTACCCGTGGTTTTTGGTCCGCGGTGTGAATAAAGCTTGTGTTTTAGGTCTAATATTAGCGAATCTCTCTGCTGTTGTAATTGATATTGAGATTGGTTGGTATGGTTGGATAGTTAGTTTCTAAACTTCCCAAATTACCCCATCAAGTACTTTGAGTTCAATTCCACTTCCACATGGTGTGATTGTTTGCTTCCAATTTGGGGATTACGGCAGCACCTTAATGCCCAATAGCCGATGAAATTGTAAACTGTGGCAGATTGATTTAGGAATGATAACGAAGGGAGTTCATGATTGAGTTGCCTTGGCAAACTAATGCTGTACATCCAAACATTGCAGATCAGATGCTAATATATTATTTTTACTTTTTGCCCCCCTAATTTCAGTCTTGTTCTTTTTTGAATGTTTCTTCTCATGTGGTAAAAAAAACTTTTGCATAAGAAATGTTTTATTGAGGCATAAATAAGGTCACATGACCAGCAATAATGTTTGACACTGTACTTGAGACCCCCACCTGATGGAATTAATCTAAAGGACCCCCCTCCCTCCCCCCACAATAAAGAAAATGATAAAAGGTACTTGAAGTACTATGCCTGCTTATCATTTGTAAAGTTTTATGTTACTAAATACTAATGTATTTGAGCATCTTGTATCAATGTATGCAGATACGATTACTCTGGCTATGGACAGTCATCAGGGAAGGTAACTACTCTATGCACTTCTTTCTGGTTTATTCTTTTGTTCTCAGCAGGAAGAAGCATCATGAAAAACTAATCCTGATATTTTTCACAGCCAAGTGAGCATAATACTTATGCTGACATTGAAGCTGCATATAAGTATCTGGAAGAGAACTATGGTGTTAAGCAGGAAGACATCATCCTTTATGGTCAATCTGTTGGAAGTGGTCCTACTTTGGATCTTGCTTCCCGTTTACCCCGACTAAGGGCTGTTGTTCTCCACAGTCCTATACTATCAGGGTTGAGAGTCATGTACCCTGTGAAACGGACATACTGGTTTGATATTTATAAGGTTAAAATTTTCTTGTCCTGTTTGCTTGATGTCGTTTGATCTGAAAATTATACATGTGATGTATCTAAACTTACTTCCATGTTATTGTTTTGCAGAACATTGATAAAATTCCATTGGTGAAGTGTCCAGTGCTAGTAATTCATGTAAGTATACCTTGTTTGTTGTGTTGGATTTCCCACTTTATTTATTGTCATGATTCAGTGGTTACTATAAGCCTTTAACTGGTATCCAATTAACAACTTCTATAATGGTTGTAGCCCTTAAGACAGTGATTAGTGTGCTAGCTTGGTGTTTCAAGTGAAGTGACAAATAGAATCTTTTGTAATACAAACAACTTGCATGCTATTATTTAGTATCTGCCTTTTTCCTGTTGACTTGTGATGAAAATCACGAAAGGGGTTGATAAATGGAGAACGGCCATTTTCATCACACGAGATAGTAAATAAAAGAAGTAGAAATCTGTTTAGTGTGGCTGATTTTACTGCATCAAATTTGAAGAGAAATCAGCCTTTGTTGCTGATATAAACTTTTTAAAATTGTAGTCTTGTGAATATGGTAGTTTAGCTTAGCAAATATTGCCTTTTCTGTAGTCATTCTTTTGGGTACAAAGCTTGCATTTTATGTGGCTTTACTAATCTGACATCGTGTCTATACTTTCTTCAGGGAACTGCTGATGAGGTTGTTGATTGCTCTCATGGCAAACAGTTGTGGGAGCTATGTCAACAGAAATATGAACCTCTGTGGCTCAAAGGAGGAAATCACTGTAATTTAGAACTCTATCCGGAATACCTTCGACATCTCAGAAAATTCATATCCTCAGTAGAAAAGCCACCATCACAAAGAGTGAGTTTCAGGAGAAGCATAGACAGAGTTGAACAATCCAGAGGAAGTACTACTGATTGCTTTGAAACACCAAGGAAGAGTACTGATCAGAGGGACAAACCAAGGAAGAGTACTGACAGGGCAGAAAAACTGAAATATCATGAATTCAAATTCAACAATGCCGAAAAGTTAGAGAAGATAAGAGTCCAATTCGATCAGATGGAGAGGTCGCGAAGAAGCGTGGAGTACAGCGATAAATCCAGAAGCATTGAGTTCCAAGATAAATCCAGGAGAAGCGTTGATGTTCAGTTCGAGAGGCCACGGAAGAGCATTGATTGGCTGGATAGAATTCGTGCTAGCTGAACCTCTTGAAGCATCTGTAATATTGGTACTGGGTTTGCTACATGCGAGGAAAAAGGTACAAAGATACAGACACAGTTACTTACACTGGGGTTTTAACTTATGGTTTGCAAAATGCATGTTACTCTTGCAGTTTCATACTTCCATTGCAATGTTCGTGTAGATTTGGGTATGTTGGGATTTGATATCCTTAGTTTTTTCATTATTATTATTATTATTATTTTCAATTGAAGCGACTCTAACCTTGTTTTAGTCATGAGAAAGAAATTGAACATCATGTCAAAGGTGGCTGTTGCTATGATTTATAAAAATTCAAATGATTTGAATATCCTTATTTATTTTGTCTTTTATTCTTTCCTCTAAAGATTTTGTTACTTGTTACAGCGTTTCAGTTTGGCTTAATTTTGCCAAAGCAGTAAATTTGCACGAGTTTTGCCATTAATGCGGTTGCCACAAAGGAAATAATAGGAAGAAAAGGAAGAATTCATTCATTCACAGAGTCTAAAAGTTTATGTTGTCGTACTATAATTATTTGGATTCATTATGAAGTAAGGTAAAATGCAAGCAAACCCTCTAAACTTTTGACTGATTTGGAAATAGACACCTTTTACTATGAAATCCAAGTTAACTAATGAATCCTATCAATGGTCCCTTAACTTAGGCTTTTGTTATTAACTTATAATAGATTCTTCAACTAATATCACTTAATTTTTTTAAAGGCAATAGTCCTTGTCCGACAACAAGCGCATGCTCGACCTTGCTCTATACTTTCATTTATTTAAATTAACCTTTCACTTTTATACACTCGCACATAAATTATATATATATATATATTAGAATAATTATTTTAAATGAGAATATTTTTAGAAATATTTTTTTATAAAATTGTCTTATATGAATTTTTAACGAGAATATTTTTAATTTTTTAATATTTTAAAAATAAATTATTAATAAATAAGAATAATATTGTATTACAATATAAATTATTTATTATAAATATAAAAATAAGATATTTATTTTAAAATATTTATTTATTATAAATTTTAATTATATAAAGTGAAAATTTACTCTAAGTATTCCACGTGCTAAAATACTAATAAATATATGAATTAAAATCCTAAAAAATAAAGAATCCATCTGCGTTATGATTTCGCTTTTTGACCCAACTGGTGCACTTTGTAATAAAAAAAACACCAACTTAAATAATACAGTTTAGAAACATTATCGTTTTTGACAGCATAGCATGAAGCTGGCGGTTTTATTTATTTTTTAATGCGGCACACTTTTGCTAGTCCAACATGTGAGATTAATTTGCATTTTTTTATTTCATTTGAAAGCTGCGTAGGTTCATTTTCAAAATTATTTTATTTTTAATTCATTTTGTTTCATACATGACAATCATGAGAATTGCTTGAAGAAGACATTGATTAACTATCTCCAAGGTGTTGTACAAGTATTTAGAGAGGATCTCTCTTTGTTGATAAAATGATGAAAGGATGAGAAAGGTGGTGAAACCACTTTAAGTAGCCATTTACACAAACCTACAAAAAATATTGAGGTATAACTGTTTCAACAACAATGTAGATTGCTCACTCAATAAATTGCTCATCACATGCTTTGAATGTGTGATAATGGTCAAGCAGTGAGCGAGAGATCCCTTGCATGTGTCCAAATTGTCGTAGCACCTACTCAGGTAAATGAGTGTGTAACCAGGGACCAACTATAAGGAAGTCAAAGAAAAAAGAGATGTTGTCGAAGGGCCTCTCTTATTTATGCTCCTTATACGAAGTCTAGATGACATCCTCTAGCCTCAAAATGATATAGGGTTAACCTTATCGCCAATGCATAACTACAACCCTTCATAGGCTTCATTTATAGGCATTGAGGCTCTCCTAAATATATATATATATATATATACACACACAAGCTTGTGAGGGGTAATAGTGGGAAATGCTTGTGAAACCAATAAGAAAATTAACTTGTGAAACAAAATACTCAAAAGCAATAAAAAAAACAAATTTGGTACTTGTAGAAAACTTATTTATTTTGTGATTTCTACATGGTATGATGTTGGTTGGCCATGCTAAATTGATCATACCAAAAAGTCAGCGCAGAAGCACCCCATGCATACTAGCCACATCTATCAATATCATGGAAAAACTCCAAGTAATAGATGAGCACATGTGTGGAACTCACTTTTGTTGACAAAGATTGTATAACCTACCAAATGTAGGAGATAAACTCGCATTGCAAAGATGATTTCGTTGGCATCTGCGCATGAATGATATATGTTCTTCAACCACTTCAATGTCATGTGTGCTCCTTTATTAGTTGCAAACTATGCCTCCTAGTGAGTGAATCCTTGCTCACTCATCAAGATATCTACCACCTTGTCACAAGACTACTCCTCATGATAAGTTAACAAGACATCTTGCAAACAACTCAACAACTAGCTTAAGAGCAACAACTAGCTCTTGTGATGTATTAACAAGCATTGTCACCTTCACCTCTATCTTTAATTGTGCTTCTGCCACTCTTGTCGCTCTTATTTTTGCCAGATGAAGCAATTGTTGTTACTCACACAGGTCTAGGTGCATCTAGCACATCAATGTTATCGGTTCTAACCTAATAACTCTCTAACCATTTTCGATCATTTAATAGCATATGTGGTGACACATTGTACCTAAAAGGTCAATAACAAGAATTCTTAAACCACCAAATACTAAGAATTTTGAAAAAAAAATGGTTTGCATACACAATGAAACACATGTTCTTGTTTTGGATCTAAGTTAGATACATAACGAAAACACGTTTTCATTGTGCATCTAAACCAAATGCATAACAAAAACATGTTTTTTGTTTTGGATTTAGGTTAGATACATAAAGAAAATATGTTTTTGTTGTGCATCTAACCCAAATGCACAAAAAAACATATTTTCATCGTGTATCTAGGTTAGATACATAATGGAAATAGATTTTCATTGTGCATTAGCTTACATGCAAAATAAAAATGTGTTTCCATTATATTTATGTGTATAGAAAAAATCAAAATAGAACCAAAAGGCTCACTTAAGCAACGATGATGAAATGTAAGATGAAGGAAGGAACATAATGATGACCTAAAATGCAAAAAGGAGAAATAGAAAGAAGAAAGGGAGTTGTAGAAAAAGAAAGGAAAGGAAAGGAGAAGGAAATGAGCTAGATTTAAAGAGAAAGAGGTTATTTAGTTTTTTTATAATTTAAACTTAAAAAAAGGATTGAATTCAACAACAAAAAAAAAAAGGATGAGAATAATAACAACCTTGCATACAAGGTTATGTTGGCCCAAATAAAAAGCTAACTATTAATGATAAGATGTTATATACAAAGCCATGACCAAAAACAAAATGTGACAATATATAATCATATTTTTTAGGTTTTTCTTAGTCGTCTCATTTCATGAACATAACAAATCATGTGAAAGTTTTATGGAATTGTGGACATCTATATCTATAGTATAAAAATATAAGAACATTCAATGATAAGTTTGGACAAGTGTCACATCCTCAACAAAAGGATTTTTCCTACTCGCTTACTAATTTTGGAAAGTTTTTACTATTTAATTTATAGTGCATTTTTTTCTTCTATATCACTCTTGTACAAATTTTCTTTTTGTACTACTCTCCTCGTACAAATACATGTCCATGAAAAATAATAATTTATTTTTGTTTGGAATATCATTATAAAATAGTTAAATTATTTCAGCAATTCATATTTCAAAAATACAATGAAATATAAATTTAAATGTAATATTAATTTTAATGCAGAATTTTTAATTATTTTAACAACTAATAGTAAAAGGAAAGCCATTTAAAATTATATATTTACAATATTAAAATTTTACAGTTTTGTATACTCAATAATTAAATTATATGAAAATTTTCTATATTCATCCAGTGAATATGTGATATGTAAATATTTTGTAATTAATTTAAATAAATTCTCCCTGAATATAAAATTCTTTTTGTTATTAAATATATTAATAATGATATCTACAAAATTATTTTAATATTTATATGATATTGAAATGCTAAATTTATTTATAATTGAATGAATATTTATATCATCCACAATTAATATAAAATTTATGCATATAGTAATTTTTTACTATATAATAAAAATGTAATATTTTAATAATTAAAATAAATAGAAAATATTTATTTTATAAAAAATTCATAAAAATAAAAATAAGATTAATAAGCCTGTGTATCATTACAATCGCGCATATTATATTAAAATATTTTATTTTGATATTTTATTTCATTTTTTATTATGTTAATGTTGATCTATATACTTACACCATATGATACATTAGAAATTCTTAATGAAATACTGATTGAAACACATGGACAAAAATATCATTTTTTAAGTATTTATTACCACTAATATATTTTTTATGATTCTCTAATATTGTATAGATATGTTAAGGAGAAAAATATCTATAATCACTTAATAGTTAATAAAATTTTCTGATTCTAAACACTTATAAAAACTCATTTTACGTGAGTGCAAAAGAAATATAAATTATTTATTACAAATTAAAATAATTTATTTTTGGGTAATACTATATTATTCTTTTCATTAAAATAGATAATTTTACTGTAAATTAAAATATTTTTATGAGTTAATTTTAGTACACTTACACCATATAATATCATTAGAAATTCTTAATAAAGAACTAATTGAAATATATAGACGAAAATATTATTTTTTAATTATTTATTACAACCAATATACTTTTATGATTAGTTTAATATTGTATAGTTATCTTAGGGAGAGGAATTCCTACGCTAGAAAACTTAATAGTTAGTAAATATTTCTTCTTCTAGGTAGAAGATAATTCTATACACTTACATCAATTCATTTTACATGAGTGCTAATAAAATATAAATTATTCATCATAAATTAAAATAATAATTTATTTTTGATAATATTTTTTTTCAAGTTTGCATCTAATTTAATTTATTTTTATATTTTAATTTATTCAAAATATTATTTATATAGTTAAAGTTCAAAGTATTTAATGTTAGAAATTTATAAATTTTTTTAAATCTTTGGACATTATATTTTAAATACAATTATATAAGCTATTTATCTAAGGTGATTATAATCCAAAGTGATCCAATTTAAGTAATAAAATAGACTTCTTAAAAGGACTCGATACGAGCTTAACGAGTGAATACCCATATTCGTTAGGGGATAATGAGAACCTTATATGTAGGCTAACGCATTAGGAATAGTTACGGTCTCCAATACACCAAATCAAAAAGTTGTTTTCTATTCTCCCTATCAGAAGAGAGAAATGAAAGTCCTTGAAGGAATTAAGGTGATTTGGTTGAGAAAGACCACAAACCAACTGCTCGTGATTTTTTAAGATTTCGCTATGATCTCCAAGCAACTATCATGGATTCATGTATTTATACAATTACTAAAAGCTTTGATGATCTAATATAACATGAAAAGAAAAATGAGAAACCTAAGAATAAGAAAAAACTAACAAGTGGTATCAAAGCCTCTACTAATATTAAATCATTAGGCCTTACAAAGTTTGGCTCTTAAAATGCCTGAAATTTTTTTTAATGAATATATCATGTTATATATACTCCTTTTATTTTCATTATTTGAATATTATTATGTTTTGGAGCATATTTAGGAGAAACTTTATAAAAATTGCATGCTCAATACCCACCCTTAATAGAAACCAAACGGGGAGTTCTGACGGAACTCTTCAACCCAGTGTTGAAAACACGACCTATTTGTCAGCAATGGTTGTGGTATGTCAGAGAGGATTCCACATCGTTGCTGGTGCTTGAGCGAGAAATGTCGTAGGGGAAACTGACCTGTTTTGCAAAGCTGACAGCCTCCTTCATCGACATCTTTGTTTGTCACGCCTCTCGTTGATGGTCACAAAACTCATCACCACTGTCGCATGAAGAAGTAGCACCGGCCCTGGTTCTGATGTAATGTTGGAGGAAAAGGTTGTTGAAAATTTTCTATCCTTAGATTTCTTATTTCTTATTCCTATTAGAGATTTTCAATCCTTAGATTCCTTATATTCTTATTCATGTTGGAGGTTCCTTACCCTTAGATTCCTTATGATCTATTGCTGTTATACTAGATCATCAAAGGTATAATAAAGAAGGATGTATAAATAAATACTTGGATCCATTTATCGTTCTAGGAAATTGCAGTAGAATCTTTAGTGATTGCGAGTAGTTAGTTTGTAGTTTTTCTCAACCAAACCACCTTCCTTTCTCTTTTCTGATGAGGAGAATAGAGAATGTGTTTTTTTGGTTTGATATATTGAGGATCATAATCGTTCTTGATGTGTTAGCCTATATATAGAATTTTTATTATCTCCTAACGGTCAACCTGAATATTTACTGATTAAACTCATATTAAATCTTATTAAAAAGTCTATTTAATTATTTAATTGAATCATTTAATATTATAATATTTTAAATAAATAATTAATATAATTATATTTAAAATATAATGCTCATATAATTAAAAACAACATAAAG
Source organism: Mucuna pruriens (assembly GCA_025330945.1). Lineage (NCBI taxonomy): Eukaryota > Viridiplantae > Streptophyta > Magnoliopsida > Fabales > Fabaceae > Mucuna > Mucuna pruriens. The sequence goes on along the minus strand of JAENHJ010000266.1, from coordinate 40,967 downwards.
AGGCATCGTCGCTGGTGTAGTGTGCGGTGTTGGCACAGCGTCCGCAGGACAGAAAAACAATAAGGAAGAGATATGTGAAGAAAAAATAAAAGCGATGTGACGCGACACGTCACGTCAGCTGATGGTTTCCTATGAAGCCTTATGGTGGAGGAGGGTTTATTTTTCCGGAGAAGTTTTAATTTTTTTATTTTTTTTTAATTTTCAGGTGAAGCCTTCCGCGCGCAAAAGGGTTACATTATTCTTTTATTATGTATAATGTGTAATTATTAGGAGGCACGTTTTATGCATAATGTGTAATTATTAGGTGTATTATTCCTATTATAAGGTATAAATTTTATTTATTTATTTATTTATTTATTTATTTATTATTATTATTATTATTATTAATATAAATAAATTATGTTACAAAGGTATATAACAAACTACATTATTTAAAAAATTTTAGATTCTTATCATTAATCTAAATTATTTAATAATTTTTAAAATTAAATTAATTGAAGTAATATATTGTTAAAGTAATCTTTATTATGTAAATTGATTTAATTTAAATTATAAATATGTATATTAATATGAAATTATTTATGTAAATTGTGCTCCGCCCAAAGGAATATACAATTCAGTCAAATAATAATATACTTGTGATAATAAATATGTGACAATTATAAAGTTTTTATTTTTCATGTGAATAATAATCGGTCTAAAGAAATGCTATTATTTGATAGAACTAATTATTTATTAATTTTCATTTTTTTTTCAGTTGCTACTACTAGTATGCTCAACGTATCTACTCAAATTAATGGTATCTCAATGCTAAATAAGACGAATTTTAAGATCTCAAATGAAGTCGTAGAGATAGTCCTCAACCGTATGAATTTGGATCTAGCATTTCAGCTAGAGGAACCTATTTCTACTTTGGATAACCTTCAAGAACTTAAAATGAAGAAATGAGAACGCTCTAATTGGATGTGTCTTATGATCATGAAGTGTTCAATTCTAGAAGCGTTTTGGGGCTCTATTTTTGAGAGTCAAAGTACAAGTATATTTCTTGAAGAGATTGAGCAATTATTTGACAAAAATGAAAAGGTGGAGACGAGTAACCTTTCGGCCAAACTCATCTCCATGAAGTATAAAAGGCAGAGAAAATATAAGAGAATACATAATGAAGATGTCTAATTTCGCAACAAAACTCAAGTCACTCAAGTTGGAGTTTGATGAAGACTTGATTGTACACTTGATTTTGATTTTCCTTCCTGCACACTTTGGGCAAATCAAAGTGAGCTATAATACTTAGAAGGACAAATGGTCCCTCAATTAGCTTATATCTTATTGTGTGCAAGAGAAAGAGAGGTTGCAGAGAGATAAGACTGAAAGTGCTCATTTTGTTTCAACCTCTTAGAATAAGAAAATGAAGAACATTAAAGGTGTTGTAAAAGGGTCTTCTAAAGGAAAGAAATCAAAGAAGAATGAAGAACTTACTTGCTTCTTCTATAAGAAGTCAGAACACATGAAAAAATAGTGTCCTAAGTATGCAACCTAACGTGTAAAGAAAGGTAAATTTCTTGCTCTAATTTGTTCTGAAGTTAATTTGACCTTTGTGCCTATGAATACTTTGTGGATAGATTCTGGTGTTACTACTCACATAAGTGTGACTATGCAGGGTTGCCTATGGAGCTGGCCACCAAGTGATGATAAAAGATTCATTTTTATGGGTGATGACAATAAAGTTGAAGTAGAGGCTATTGGAACTTTCAAATTACAATTGAAAATTGGATTTCATTTGGATTTATTGGACAAATTTGGTTCGTCTTGTTCTTTGGAAAATAATAAAGTTAGTCTCTACCAAAATTCAAATATTGTTGGTTTTGGTTCTTTGATTGATAATCTATACATGTTTGATATTGTTAGTTCCCATAACGAAATATTGCAAATTGGTTCATGAGGAAGCAAAAATTAATTGAGAATTCAGTCATCTAATGGCACAAGCGTTTAGGACATCTCTAAACAGAGAATTCAACGACTTGTATCAGATGAAATTCTTAAATCCTTGGACTTATCAAACTTTAAAGTTTGTGTTGAGTGCATGAAGGGAAAAAGAACAAACATAAGATAATTAGGTGTCGAAAGAGTTAAGAATGTCTTAGAGCTAATATATATAGATATTTGTGGTCCTTTTCCTACAACTTCATGGAATGGAAAACAATACTTTATTATGTTCATTGGTGATTATTCTAGGTACGATTACCTATATTTGATACATGAGAAGTCCCAATCCGTAGACGTTTTCAAGTTTTTCAAAGCTGAAGTTGAACTTCAACTTAGAAAGAAAATTAAAGTTGTCAAATCTGATCGTAGTGGTGAATACTATGGTAGATATGATGGATCAGGAGAATAACGTCCAGTTTTTCCCTTTTTTGAAGAGAGTGTGGAATTGTTCTGCAATACACCATGCCAGGCAAACTTAGCATGAACGGTGTGGTAGAATGACAAAATCAGACTCTTAAGGATATGGTGAGAAGTATGATTAGTCATTCTTCTTTACCAGAGTCACTATGGGGAGAATCTTTAAAGATCGCAGTTTATATCATTAATAGGGTTCCAACTAAAGCAATTAACAAAACCCCTTATGAATTTTGGACTGACAAAAAGTCAAGCATCAAACACTTGCACATTTGGGGTTGTTCAGCTGAAGCACGACCTTATAAGTCGCATGAAAGAAAACTTGATTCAAGAACAATTAGCTGTTATTTTGTTGGCTATGCTGAACACTCTCGGGGCTATAAGTTTTATGATCCCACTTCAAGATCCTTTTTTGAAACGGGAAATGCAAGAATTCTTGAGAAAGTTGAATTTGAGAAGGAAGAGAACATAAGGAATTTTGTCTTTGAGGAAGAAGCTGTTAAAGACATTGGTCAAGTCCTTGTACCTATTACTATTCAAGAAACAATTCCAGTAATAAGAGACAATGTTCAAACTATTCTTCCTGACATTGTTCCAAAAAAAAAGATTATGGTGAGGTTCTTCCTCAAACACCTATAGAGCAACATCAACAACCTCAAGAAATGTCATTAAGGAGATCCATAAGAGAGAGGAGATATGCAATTCTAGATGACTACATTGTCTTTCTCCAAGAACATAAGGGTGACATTGGTTTAACAGAAGATGATACAATCAACTTCTGTCAAGCTAAGCAAAGTTCTAACTCTCAAAAATTGATTGATGCCATAAAAGATGAAATGAAGTCTATGTAAGACAATGATGTTTGAGATCTTGTCGAATTTCCTAAAGGTATGAAACCTATTGGTTGCAATGGATATTTAAAACCAAAAAGGATTCTAAGGGTAATATCGAGAGATATAAGGCTCGTCTAGTTGGCAAAGACTTTATTTAGAAGGAAGACTTGACTACAAAGAAACCTTTTCTTTAGTATCTTCGAAGGATTCTTTTAAAACCATAATATCACAAGTAGCTCATTTTGATTTAGAGCTACATCATGTTAAGACTGTGTTTCTAAATGGTGACATTGATAAAACGATTTATATGGTGTAACCTGAAAACTTTGTTTCAAATGAATTTAAGTCTATGATATACAAACTAAAGAAATTCATTTATGGCCTCAAACAGACTTTCCGTCAATGGTATGACAAATTCCATCAAGTCATTACCTCATATGGTTTCGAGGCAAATGTAATTGATGATTGTGTATATCACAAGTTCAGTGATAGTAAATACATATTTATGGTATTTTATGTCAATGACATACTACTTGTTAGTAGTGATACATGCTTGTTGTATGAAACCAAGAGATTTTTGACAAAGAATTTCAAGATGAAAGATCTTAGGGAAGCTTCTTTAGTATTGTGCATTCAGATACTCAGAGATCGTTCTCAAGGTATCCTAAGATTGTCATAAGAGAACTATATCAGTAAAGTCTCAAATAGATTCAACATGAAAGATAGTAAACTAGGAGACACCTTGATAGCCAAAAGAGACAAATTTAGTCTCAAGTAGTTCCCCAACAATGACCTTAAAAGAAATGAGATGCAAAATATTCTCCATGCCTTAACAGGAGGGAGTCTAATGTATGCTCAAGTTTGTACTCGTCCCGACATTGCTTTTGTGGTGGGAGTTTTGGGCATGTATTTGAGTGATCCTGGAATGCAGCATTTGAAGGCAATTAAACGTGCGATGCGTTACTTAAACAGAATAAAATGATACATGTTCACTTATCAAAAGTTTGAAGGTTTGGGGATCATCGGGTACTCTGACTTCAATTTTGAAGGATGTCAAGTTAGTAAACGCTCCACGTTTGGATACATCTACATGCTAGCTAGAGGAGCTATCTCTTGGAAGTCTGTTAAACAGACTCTTATTGCCCCTTCGACCATGACTGTAGAGTTTGTGGCTTGTTTCGAGACATCCAACCATGGGATATGGTTGCGAAACTTTGTTATAAGTTTACGGGTGGTCGATGGCATTGAAAGGCCATTGAAAATCTACCGTGACAATAATTCGGCATTCCTTTACTCCAACAATAATAGGAGTTCTACAAAGTCAAAATTTGTTGACATTAAATTTCTAGTTGTTAAAGAACGAGTTCAGAATAAACAGATTTCCATAAAACATATAAGAACAAGTTTTATGCTAGCTAGTCCATTGACTAAAGGGTTAATACCCAAGATCTTTCATTAGCATACCGCTCATATGGGTGTTATTCTTTAGGATACCTTAGTTTAGTGGGAGTCTGTATGTTTTATATTTCACTTTGAACAATTTTTGTTGTTCTTTATTTTCTACAAAATAAAGTTGATGATTTATGTTTATATTTTGAACTAGTTTGTGTTTCCTTGTATGTAATAATTATGTTACATTCAAAGAATTTGGATTGATCTCCACTAAAGATTGAAAATGATGACCAATTGGAAATAATCATGTTTGAGATCACATTGCATGTAATTTTCATGTCATTCATCCATATTTGATCTATGTCATTGAGTATATTAATATGATGATCATCGTGATTTAATCACGCTTGTTTGTGATGAAAGTTACAATAGCTTCATTGTTAATGTACAAGATGGACTAGATTGTATTAAGAGGAAGTCTAAAGATAAATAGTATATAGATGCACGCTTAAGAAATTTTGTAATATAATTGTTCCAAGAGAGTATGAAACCCAAGTGGGAGATTGTTAGAAATTTGTAATTTCTTTTAATCTTTGGATATTATATTTTAAATACAATTATATCACTTATTTATCTAAAGTGATTATAATCCTAAGTGATCCAATTTAAGTAATCAAATAGACTTCTTAAAAGACTTTATATGGGCTGAATTAGTGGATACTCATGTTAGCCCCTTAGAGGATAATGAAAACCCTATATGTAGACTAATACATTAGGAAATGTTATGATCCCTAATACACCAAATCAAAAAATCATTTTTTGTTCTCCCCATCAGAAAAGAAACGAAGGTTCTTGAAAGAATTAAGGTGATTTGATTAAGGAAAACCACAAACAACCTGCTCGTGATTTCTAAAGATTTCGTTGTTATCTCCAACCAACTATCATGAATCTAGGTATTTATATAATTATTAAAAACTTTAATGATCTAATATAACGTGAAAAGAAAATTAAGGAACTTAAGAGTAAGAAAAAACTAACATTTAATGCTTAAATGTTAAAATATTACGAAAACAATAATTTATTTATTTTAAAATATTATACTAAAATAATTGACTTATTTTATTAATTTATATTTCAAAATTTGAAATAACATGTAATTTTAAATATAATATTAAATTCCACATAATATATATAATCATCTTAACGTCTAACATTACTAGGAAAGTGATTTAATTAAAATTCTATATAGTTTGCAACATTTAAATTTCCGGTCTTTTTACTCAATATTTAAATTATATAAAAAAATGTTTTATATTAATCATTATGTTGTGGAATGAAAGGCCACACATAAATATTTTATAATTAATTTAAACAAATTCCTATAAAACATGAAGCTTTTTTTATTAAATATATTAATAATCATATAGACTGTATTATTTTAATATTTATATAACATTAAAGTGGTAAATTTATTTAAAATTTTATAAATATTTATATCATACACAATTATTATAAAACTCATAATAATGTTCACTGTGCAATACAAAATATATAATATTTTTAATAATTAAAATAATTGGAAAATATTTATTTTATATATTTTACGAAAATAAAATAATATTATTAATTAAGTACGGCTACAATTACACATATTATTATATTGTATTATTCTTTTCTTTAAAATATATAATTTTACTGTAACATACTTTTGACATTTAATATCATTTTATATTATATTAATTTTAATATGCTTACTACGTATAATATCAACTAATATAATTAGAAATCGTTATAGGAACGTTGATTGAAATATTTGAATAAAATATCACTTCTTAAAAGTACATATTACAACTAATATACTTTCTATGATAAACTAATATTGCATTACTATGATCCGATGCGTTGAGATAGAGACAACCACGTATCTATACATCTGAATTATCCGTGGAAGATAAAAAAAAATAGTGCATGATTATCAACATTAGAGAACTTATAACTCATTTTCTTCAGAGAAGTTGAAGATATAACAAGAAATATGTGCTTAATTTTCTTCTTATATACTTTTCATCTTACATAAGTGTTAATAAAATATAAATTATCTATTAGATATTAAACTAATTATTTATTTTAAGTAATAGTTTGTATCTAATTTAATTAATTTTTATATTTTTAAATTATTCAAAATATTGTTTATCAACTTTAAATATTATAAAATTAAAAAAAATCTTTTTATTAACAATATAGTTGTAAAATAATTGAACTATTTATTGTTTCACATTTAAAAATTACAAGTCATTTAAATTTGATATAATTTAATTTTTTAAAACTTTTAAATATAAATTTCTCATATAATTTTATAAATATTTAATTTAAATAAAAAATATAAAAATCTATACACTGGTTCAAGGGTAGTCTAAAAAATGTGAAAGACAGAGGCGACCTTGGCTTCAAAGCTTTAAATTGTAACAGATGAGGCAGAAAGTACGAAAGTTGTTTCTGGTGGTAGTAAAATATAAAAAGTTTCAATAATTATAATAGAAAATATTCTTTCGAATCTCATCGTTTCATGAAAAAAAATAAAGATAACAAAATTGACCGCATTTACCTAATACTTCCGATAAAAGGCAACTTAATAAAGGCTAATTCCATAAATAATTGGATGCATTACGTTATTGTAATCCTTTACAACAAGCAATAACGTCGTGCTAGAGTCTGGACTCAAATGATAACTACAGAACAATACAAAAATAAAAATTGTTCTTTAACATTGCTTTTGCCGAATGGAACCTTTGCCAAATTAACTTACCAACTTCTCATCATAATTCTATATTCGTAAACAATTACAAACTTGTCTTATAAAATAACATTTACGCATGATCAATTAAATTAAGTTAGGAAAAACAAAAGGGGTCTAAAGATTAACAAGCTTGAAAATGTGTCGTATATGTTACACCTAAACCACACTAAATGTTCAATAAGTGACACCAGTTTTTGTTATCACATTTAACGTTTGATAACCACAAACGCGTTAGAAGTGTACAAGTCTGGCCCTGTTCAGAAAGAGATTAGGATGCACTTTTACCTTTCGGTTACCTTTTCACACTTTTTTCCAAACCTTTCAGTTACCATAATATCTGATAGTTTTCAGAATGTTTCACTCCACTTGAAACACATGGTGGCACAAAACCAGACGTAACCATGTTCCTCAATCTCCTCCACCACCTCCCTCGTTAATCTGATAGCGTGATCTGCATGCAAGAGAAAGATGATCCTTGAAGCATACAATAACAGATATACCATGACACAAAAACTGTGTCACAGCTTCAGGGTCAGCACCTAACTGATTACTCTTTAAAAAAAATAGGAAAGAAAATTTCTCAAGTTTCCTTCTTCAATTCCTTTCACTTATTGGATCCTTTGCTTCCATACTTGAGCAACATATACACATCTTATCTCTTCTCCACAATTCTGAGTGCCACCGCTTGGCCTCTTCATCATTGCTCATTGTTGATGCCCATAAGGAACCTGTAACTTCCTCTATCCTCATTTATTTTTCTATTGTTTAATTTCTTCTCACTTGTTACCTTTCATTTCCCTATATAAAGCCTCCTTTGTTCCATTCTCTCCCCATCCTCCACTGAATTGTTTCCAAACACAAACATGGCAATGAAGAAGCTCTTGTGGGTTGTTCTGTCCCTTTCTTTGGTTCTAGGAGTGGCCAATAGCTTTGATTTTCACGACAGCGATTTGGCCTCCGAGGAAAGCTTGTGGGACTTGTACGAGAGATGGAGGAGTCACCACACGATTGCGCGAAGCCTTGGTGACAAGCACAAGCGGTTTAACGTGTTCAAGGCAAATGTGATGCATGTCCATAACACTAACAAGATGGACAAGCCTTACAAGCTGAAACTAAACAAGTTTGCTGACATGACCAACCATGAATTCAGCAGCATCTATGCTGGCTCAAAGGTTGATCACCACAGAATGTACCGTGGCACGCCACGTGGTAATGGGACCTTCATGTATGAGAAGGTTGGCACTGTTCCTCCTTCTGTGGATTGGAGGAAGAAAGGTGCTGTAACTGCTGTAAAAGATCAAGGCCATTGTGGTAAGCTACATCATCACTAGTCACTAATCATAGAGCTCAACCTAGTTTCTAATTATTTCTTTTATCTACTATTTTTTTCCACTAGAATTTAGTTTTTAACCAAGTCCAACGACATTGTATGATCTATTTAGTTGACTTCACCTCATGGGATAAGACTGATGTTAAGTAATAGCTATAGAGTGAATTGGTGTGTTCATATAGGCTATAGAGCCTCACTTTATGAAAATTTTGTTGACATTAATGTCTGGTGCAGGTAGTTGCTGGGCGTTTTCAACTGTTGTAGCTGTTGAGGGCATTAACCAAATTAAGACAAACAAGCTAGTCTCCTTGTCTGAACAAGAGCTGGTGGACTGTGACACCAAAGAAAATGAAGGATGCAGTGGTGGGTTAATGGAAAATGCTTTTGAGTTTATCAAGCAAAATGGAGGAATAACAACAGAAAGCAATTACCCTTACACAGCACAAGATGGAACCTGTGATACATCAAAGGTGCATAATAGGCTAAACTTTTTAAGTTTTTATAAAAGTAATATAATTGACTGATAACTTAAAGAACTTAAAACGCAAAAATGCAGATAAATGACCTAGCTGTGTCAATTGATGGCCATGAGAAGGTCCCTACTAACGATGAAAATGCATTGCTCAAAGCTGTTGCCAACCAACCTGTTTCTGTAGCCATAGATGCTGGAGGATCTGATTTCCAGTTCTACTCTGAGGTAAATATATAATTCACTTATTCAATGTAAAATTTTTCAGAAGTTGTTAGAAGCAAAGCATGAGTTACCACTAAACATGTTTCCCAGTTCCCTTGGGCTATTTTCTACCAACATTGAAACAAAAAGATATCTGAATTTTGTATACAAATGATTACAGGGAGTATTTACCGGTGAATGTGGAACGGGGCTAAATCATGGTGTAGGGATTGTGGGGTATGGAGCAACTGTGGATGGGACAAATTACTGGATAGTGAGGAACTCTTGGGGAGCAGAATGGGGAGAGAAGGGTTACATCAGAATGGAAAGGAACATATCTAAGAAGGAGGGACTCTGTGGCATAGCTATGGAGGCTTCCTACCCAATCATAAACTCCTCCAACAATCCAACAGTACCTCCATCTTCTCCTAAAGATGAACTTTGAATGCTTCCAACAAAATCAAACTCTCATCATCAGTCTTGATTGTTGTTTTCTAGCATGCTGGGAATAGCCCATGTCCACGTGAACTAATATGTGTATCTCAGTTTCTATGCCAATGTATCCATCAATATAGTTATGCTTATAACACCACAAAGAAATAAATATTTCAGTTTGTTTTGACTGCTAGCAATTTCTCATGTACCCCTTCTATAGCCAAGAATTTCATGCAAAGTGATAAATTTAAAGCATTTAATTAAGTAGCAATTGATCAAGTAAATTGATCAAGTAGTCCAGATTGCATAAGATCACTTTGAAGATACACCATGACTTTTTATTTTTGATAATATTATTATTTATATTGGAACACACAATAGATGGCTGATAGAAGCCACTAGCCAGACATGGTGAAGTGTGGAGCAAGTGATCATCAAATCAGCCATAGCACCTGATGGGATCAGTGCAGCCCTTTGCTGCAGACTGCTTGTTGCCTTGACCCCCACCCTTCTCCAGATATTGTTGATGGTACTCCTCTGCTTTGTAAAACCTCTTAGCTGGAAGTATTTCTGTCACAATCTTCCCCTTCAATTCCAACTGTTTTGCTTCTTTCGATTCCTTAGCTAAACGATTCTGTGTTTCATTGTAATAGTATATTCCTGATCTATACTGTGCACCCACATCATTGCCCTGAGATAAACATTTATATGCACATGAATAAATAACTAAGAACATAACATGTTTTGTGGAATAATAGCCTCCACATTGGACAAAATTTATATACAGTTAAGGTGTTTTTAGTGTTGTTCAAAAAAAAAAAAATTGAAGTTCAGTAATTTGCTCAATAAAAGGTTGTCATATAGGTGAAACTAATTTTAACTGGAGAACAACCTAAAAAGTACACAAGAAACTGCATTTGCATTTTGCGGCGCTACAAATATATATAGCAGTAAGTTTAAAGTTAGATACACTCAAATGTACCTAAGTAACTATAACTAGAGTTTAATGTTGATGTAAAATAATTTTATATTATATTTCAATCATAAATTATATTTTTAAGATAGTTAATATAAAAATAAAAAATTTTATCATACATAATTAGAGAATAATGTAAAACTATAAAACTACTTTACATGATGATTACATGACCTATTTTTTTCATATATTTATTATTGTTCTTCAGTTATAATTAAATTTCACCTTTAATAATTCACGTAATAAAATTTTATGTTAAGATAGATAAGTAGAGACTCTAATTCTAATAAGAGAACTAACTCCACCTAAAATATTTAAGTAAAAGCAAGTGTTTGACTCCACAAGTATAGATAGCTATAAAATTAAAATAAATTTCGTAGCTAGAAAGAACACCCAAAGTTTCCAACCGCAAAAATGATCACTTGAATATAAATTAATTAAAAAAAATTGAAAAAAGAAGTTAAAACTACATTAACCATAGGTGATGGGGGGTAATTGATGCATGTACCTGGCGGTTGACAGAAGTGGGGTCATGTCGAGACCAAAAGAGAGCGAGGAGATGGGTGTAGGGGCAAACTTTGGGGTCGAACTGTACCCGAACAACTTCAACGTGGTTGGTGGTTCCGGTGCAGACGAGTTTGTAGTTGGGATCCGGTGTGTGACCCTGCGAATATCCAACCTCAGTCTTCACCACTCCGGCAACTCGCTGAAACGCCAACTCAGCGCCCCAGAAGCAACCCGCTCCGAACTCAGCGAACTCGTGATCCGGGTTATCCGGAGTATCCAAATCCTGGTCAAAGGCAGGGTTGTTCTGCCCCTCAACGCCTCCACTCGAAGCCATTATTGTACTTCACCACTCGTGTTATGTAGATGGAGAGAACAACTTTGAATTCTTGGTTTATAATAAAACATAAAATATTATTTAATTGATGTTGATAATGACGCAAGGTCGTGGTTGTAGTGACTAGAGGCTCCATGGAATTGAAAATGAAACTAGCCTATAAAATTGGTTGGGTGCATCACCATATCGATTCAGGACATTAATAATTCAATTGTCTTCTGTGTCTCTCCAACAAGCATGAAGTTGCATTTTCCTAAATTTGTTTGGTGTTGAAATGGTAAATTTGCCTTTTCCGTATTGCCAAATTTGCCTATTTTCCCCTTTCTCTTTCCTTGTTACTTTCGATAACGTGTGGATGGCCATCCTTCGTTACAGGTAAGATAATAATATTATTAACTAATATTTTCAAATTTTGTATAATATATGATATCAATATTTTTAATATATTAATTATATTATAATTAAATTTTGTAATAAATAAATATTTATAAATATTATTAAACAATTTATATTGTGATATATTTTTATTTTAACTATTAATAATTTTTATATAAAACAGTTCATGAAAATTATTTTTAAAACATTAAAATTTAATTTAAAATAGATAAAAAGAACAAATAAAAGAAAGGATAATTTTTTTTTAAATACTCTTATATTGGAAATCAAACATATTCCACCGTAACAAAACAACAAAATAGAAGTGAACCATTGAACCACACAAGAGAAATATTAAGATAAAGCAAAAAAAAAAAAAAAAACACTCGTGTCAAGATTTAAATCATTAGTTTCCTTAATAAAGACAATTAGATTTATGTTAATTAATTTCAAAATAAAATCCTTAAGAAGTTAATAACTTCTCTTTTATAAATTTGCTCTTGATTTCTTGTATATCTATTTATATTAAAGTTTTGTGCATACCTACTTTTAAAAAATAAATAAAAATACATCTTCTTAAGTGTGCTTTAATGTTTTAATTTATTCTCGTTTAGAAAATGAAACAATTTAGTCTTATGTTTTAAACTAAAATTAAGTTTTAAATTTATTAAGCATTTCTTAACTGTAATTTATATTTTTATAGATTTTTCATAAGTTCACTCCTGAATAAAAATCTTGAATGTTTAAGAACTTTCCTTCTCATATATATGTTTTTCCATTTTATGAAACAGGCTTTCTTCACTTCCGTATCAAATTAAATCAATATGTTATTTGTCTTTAAATAATTATTCATTTAAAGAAAAAATTATTTTCTTAATTTTTTAATCCATGCTTAATTTGCTTTATTCAACATCAAATATAATAAAATATGTTTAACTTTCATGTATTATAAATATAAAAAAAATTATATGATTAATCAACCTAAAATCATCACATATAAAGTAGTTATTATAAATTTCAATAAATTTATTATACATGTTAATCATAATGATAATTTAAAATATATTTTAGCTACCAGTGCATTGTTCATGAGATATAACTTGAATTTTTATACTTTGTAAATTACACCATCAAACAATAAAATATTTTTTTATTAACAAAACTAACTTTTGACATCTTTTAATGTATTTTTTTTATTATCACTGAAATAATCTTTTATTAATTAAATTTTCTTTTCTTAATGTTTTAATTTTTATGTTTCAGTTATATTTAAAGTAATCATATAATATATAGAATTTATTCGTAAATTTTTTAATTTTATATATTTCTTATAATTTTAAATATTTTATTTTTATTAGTTAAATTTCACTTGAATTTAAGCAAAAACCTAATATATATTAGTTATATTATATTATATTTTTAAAAATGTTTATATTTATATATATTAAATTAAAATATATTTGTTTGTTTTTTCTTAATAGTTCTACATTTATTTGAGACTTTTTGGTAAATAAAATTTTAGGATGAGAAGATAATGTCTCAATTGAAGATAAAGAAAGTTTACAAATTTAATAAATAGTTATAAAAACCTTAAACTTACCTCGTCTCAAATGAGGAGCAAATACTTAAATTTTATACTTATCGAATCTAACTTTCTCGTTCAACCAATCCCTTGTCATTGTTTAATTTATCTTGGATAATTTTTTTTTATATATACTTATATAAGAAAATAATATCAAAAATTATTTTTTTATAAATTAAAATTATCTCATGTATAAACTAAAATTAACTTTTTAAATAACTTTTTTTATTTAACTTATTTAAAAAGTTAATTTTAACTTATAGGTAAACTAATTTTAGTTCACAAGAAAAAAAAATTTTCTTTTCATACAAATATTTATAAAAAATTTTGTTCAAATAATATTCTAATTATTTAGGTTAGTATTGTAAAAAGAACACAAGTCATTTTTTTTAAATTTTAAATTCTATTTTAATTTAATAAGCATATTATTACTTTTAGTTTTGAATATATTTTAAATATACACATTAGGGCATTTTAAAAATTTTATTTATAATTTATTTAAATTTATCTTATAATATAAGTATTTATCCAAATATTTTGGAGGGTTTATGAATTATGATACGTCCATAAACTAATTTTCCCTTATTTCAAATAAGTCCCGTAAAATAACCTTATATAAAAACAGCCTACACTTCATATAAAAATAGTCTAATCCTGATATCCTTTAATTATAAAAGTAATTTATATATAAATACTTACATAATAAATACTTATTTAATAATATTTAATAAGCATGCATCATCGATGTATAAATATTTATACTATTAATTAATCAAAAATGATTTCTGTATACAATATTTAAAATAATTATTTCGAAATTAATAAATTTATTACATATAATAGCTTATGATTATATGTAAAAACAAAAAATCATACTAAGCCTAAAAACTTTGGTTGGGTATATCACATTGATCGTGACCATTGATAAAAAAATTTGTCATATGCTCCTCTGGTGAGCGTGTCTTTTGCGTTTCGGTAACTACTCTTAGTTGTTGAAATGATAAATTATCCTTTTGGCATTTGGCAAATCGACTACACTTAATTTTCATTCTCTCCTTTTCTTTTTACTTTTGATTCTTGGAATGTGTAAATGGTCACCCTTCATGAAATGGAAAGGTAAAGATACAATGAATCAAGTTGAATCCAAATCATACTTGCACCACTTTCCGATAAGAACAAAAAATTTCAACACATCACTAGGTATGGAAATCGGTTAGATTTAAGTAGGGTATTGTAATATTTATTTGTCCACATTTTAAAAAATATTTAGATCTAGGCTTATATTTATGTGGATAATAATTTTAACACGTATTAATGATTTGTTTTTGACAGAACAAGTATTAATGAATTACATCATTGAACTTTAATTAAGTAAAATATCTTCTCAAATTAATGTTAACCGCGTACCTAGTTAGAAAGCTTTGCTTGGAATTTTCCCACAGCCAAAAGCAAGCCCCGAAACATATTTTGTTGCCAAAAGCTTGCCTTTAATCTACAAAACTTTTATGTCTCTAGTTTATTTAATTTAATGCATTTAAGAAAATTATTTAGCAACATTTTATATCCGAGCAAAACTTCAACAGTTAAACTAGTCTTTGAAAATTTTGAATATATACAACATAATTTAGTTGCTTACATAATTATTTTTAATTAAATAATTAGTTTGCATCGTTATAAAGAACTACTCATTATTGTTTCCATGAGAAAACTATTTGATGCAACTATTCAATTTAAAAATTCAATTGATCATAAGCTACGATAAATAATTATTTTCTTCTAATAACAAATCAAATTGACGTCTCTTTGATCCTTTCGAAACTGTGAGATTCATCATGCTCCTAATTGCACAGGATAAAATTTACAAATTTCACAATCGTAATTAAAGCGTGTATCAAAAGTATATAGTATCACGTAGAGTGACAAATTACAGTTCAAATCCATCCTTGTTAGAAAAAGTATTCACATTTACATTATGTTTGATTAAAGAAAAAGAGAGAAGAAAAAAATAGCATTTCATCAATTTTCTTTTATTTAATTAAAAAAGAGAGAAAAATAATTTTAAAAAATTTCTTTCCTCGTTCTTAAAAAAATGGCTTTTTATTTTATTTTCCCTCAATTAAAACAAACAGAAAATGTTAGGGATTAACTATCTCAATGACTATTACCTTTTGTGCAAAATACCTATAACCAGAGAAAAAAAATACTAATCAGAGGTTAACACCACAACTTGCCATTTCTCGATTATTTAGTAATTTTGTACCTAGCTAATCCCCGAAAAAGGCATGCAGGCACAACAGGATCACACCATCCAAAACCCTGTTGCATCTTGTTCTACAATACGACTACATCATTTTGTCTCTCTATATGAATCAAAGACGATAAAGCATGACCCTGTCAACACATGAAACTTCTGATCGCAATATATATATTATTTATGATAAACTATAAAGTCCTCTTTGGAAGTGCCAAGGAAGACATGGCTTTGGCCGAGGCCACCTTCTTCACTAGTAGTTTCCACCTTGCATCCTCTTCCCTGTTCTCTTGCTCCATTTTCATTCGAATTTGCCTGTCACGTTCAGTCAAAACAGCAAGGTTAACCTACACCGCTAAATAAATAAATAATACTATACGCGAGGTAAGGCAATTGATAATCATAAGATTAAAAGAAACCAACACAGTGACAACATAGTAAATTAGATTCACCATAAAATGGATATGTTAAATTGGACGATTTGGTGATTGAATGTTACAACTTACAAAACATGACGTGGAAGATAAGTACGAGATTATTAATTTGCAGAGTAAATAGTAATACTAATGCGTCACCATTTTTATAAATGTAAGTGATATTGAATTTAAATACTTAAGTAAAATTTTTTATTAAAAAATAATTAAAATTTTTTCAGTAAAAATAATTAATTAAATTTCTCGATAAAAACTTATTATCAACAAAATCAATAAATATTTTATATATATATACAAGACGGTTAGAAGAAATAATAATACTGTTTAGTCCTCCACTAGGTTATCGATAAAGACGTACTTGTTTGTTCCATTATTGCTTCTTTTTAGTGAGATGTACGTGTATCATCAACTAGGTTATAATAGTAATCCTTGTTGTGGCTTTTGAGGAGGGTACCTCTGCTACCGAAGTTGAAGTTAGGTCTAATAAGTAATAACTATATAGTACGTGTTGGTCTCGTGCATCCTACGATCAATTACGTCAGTGCTTTGGTCTGTGCAAAGAGCAACAGACACTACTAGCTCCTAGTTAACCTCCTACGTATAGTTGTGGAGATAACGTACAACATAATAAACAAACCACTAGTACTAGCCGTGTAAAGATGTGATTGGTCAGCTACATTTATACCTGAATAAGGAACGTAACAAGCACATCCCAGACGAATACGGAAATTAACATTGCGGTACAGGGACCCAACAAATTAAATGCCAATTGCATTACATAATAGACTTATATTATTTATACCATAAATTTATAATATTATTTTTTCTCTATCTTCGCATCATATCAATCATCTTATCTTAAATCTCTTTTCTTTCCTTTTTATTTTTGTCTTTGTTATATAACTTGTTGCACAAAATTCACCTACAAATACAGTTTCTCTTTATAATAATGCAACAAGAGGACACATAAATAAATAATGAGCAAAATTTTCAACTTGGTTTTATCACATGAAAAAAAGACTAAATGTCCTTAGCTAGCCTCAACCTTTTAAGAATAATCTAAAAGTCCAATAACTGAGTAAAGCCAAACCATCTCTATATATGCTACGACCTATAATATTATATCTGTGACTCAGGCACAACTAAGAAGTTTACTTGGTTACCAAAAGTATAATATATATATATATATATATAATACATCAAACATTGCCCCTAAACGGAGAATAGAATATTCACAACTAAGCAGTTTTTCTATTTTATTTTATTATTTTGAATATAGCTGCCAAAGATATGAAGTGGCATGTATGTGATCCGAAGTTCCTACTACCTACAACTGACACAACCTTGGCATCTCATTCTTTATAAAAGGTTGTGTATTTTTAAATTAAAATGAAAGTATTAAAAAAGAAGTGTATTGTTAAGGTGATGTATATGAAAAAGAGAAAATAGCGTATAACGTATAGAAAGGAGGAGGATATTGACCTGCAAAGAGGAACCTTGCAAGAATCTTGGGAGAGGCAAATGGAGGAGTGGAGTCTGAATAGCTGCCACGTGCGCTTACAGCGCAAACAGGCTCCCTTCTTCAGCCTCCTCTCGCAAGTGGCGAAGTGTCGGATCAAGACCTGCAAAACCTGACACGTGGCGAACTTGGAGCAAGGTTTTCTCTGTGGACCAATCTCCACATCGTAGGGCCCCACGTGGGTACATCCCTCCCTGCAAATGTGCTCCAAACACTCCATGGCCTCGCTCAGCTGCGTGTACAACCTCTCCTCCTCCCTCCGCTTCCTGGATTTCCTCTTCCTCTGTTCACACCACCAAATTCAAATAAAAACAAATTAATATATTTTATTTTTATTCTAGAATCCTCTATTACCTTTTCGCGTTCGTCCATGAAGCGGAGAATGTCGAGCTCGAGGCGTGGGTCGTGGTTCTCAATGAATTTCCAGCCCTCTGTTTCTTTGACGGCTTTGAAATGATTGGCGAGGAGCTTCACGCACTTGAGGTACAGATCCGGCGCGTCGCAGAGCCTCGCCAGTTGCAACACGTCCACCACGTTCTCCGTGCTCACGCGCTGCCCCAGTCCCTTGATGCACCTCTGTTTCAGCCGCCTCACCAAATACACGTGCGATAATGCTAGAAGGTGCATACCGTACTTGTCCATCTCCTCCTCTGTGCACCTGCGCGCACCCTATCAAATATCAATCCTCGAACACAACTTACTACCACTACTAACGACGAACCTGGAGGAGTAGAGGAACGCTACGAAGGCCGCGACGGCGCCGTCTGGAACGCCGTGGATTTTAACGATTTTATTTGACGTTATGAAGTTTTCTAAAACTGGGGATGCCGACGCCTTCCAGATTAATTTCAGGACCAAATGAAATGCAAAATGCCAAAATAGTTAAGAGAAAATTATAATAATGATTGGAATTTGGAATTGAAGAAAAAAGAAAAGAGGTACCAGAATGGTTGCGTGCGCTGGAATGCGCTTCCCACCGGGAGTGTGTAAATAAAGGTCGGGCTCCGGTAAGAGTTGGGTCTGGGTGGTGGAGGTGATCGGCGAAACAGAGGGATCCATGAATATAAAGTTGAGAGTGATTGAAGGAGGTTTTGGTTTCGGGTTGATAACTTCTCATTTGGGAGTTACGAGGGAGGCTATGCTTTCATATATGTAAGCCAACTCATGGACATGTATGATGGGAGATGGACGATGACGATCAAACAAAAGTGTCTTTTTTTAATTTTAAAAAATAATAAAATTTAAAAAGTATTTTTAATATATAAAATAAATAATAATAAAATTTAATGGTAATGTGCTTACACATTGATATAATCAAGATTTTAAAGTTATTATTTTAAAAACCAACCCACTTATGTTTTATAATAATTTGTGATTGAGTAATTATGTGAAATTATTTTATAATTTTAACTTATTTTTTTAATTATATACAATATAAAATATAATAATTGATAATAATATATAATTTATTAAATAATAAAATAAAAATGACACTATATATATATATATCTTTATTTACTTATTTTAACATGTTATAATAAACTATTATTAATCTAACTTTCACATCATTACAAGAATGCTAGGGTAAACTATATGAATAGGTGGTTCATTAGTGGTCCAATATAATGAATGATAAGATATTATATTAATATAATCTATTGTGTAAATGAATCATTTATTTTACTTAAAATTACTTATTATAATAGGTTTAAAATATTATTATTTTTACATTTGAACTGTAAATTTTGGAGGCTAACTTACTCCAACTGTTTGACTTAACTAATATTTATGCTTGAAACTTAGTGACTAAGGAGTTGTGGATTATTCTGGAAGTTGACTTACATTGAAGTTAATTTTTTTGGTAGCTTAACCCAAAGGCTAGCTGAGAATAATTTTTAAATGTTTAAGACAAAAGGATCGACCGACAATAAACAAACTTAAATAACATTAGGAATAACATTAATCTTAGTTGGAGTTCGGTTAGAGAGACTCCAAAACCTTCTAGCGACTTCCCTCCATCCACAAACGAAAAAAAGAAGGATCACCTTCTATCATAACAGGGGTATAGAAGATACCTTCAACATAACAAAAGATCAAACATCGCACCTGACATGTCAAGGACACAAATAAAGGCGTTGCACCTAATATATCAGGGACACAGTCACCACAAAGGATGCATTCATACAAGGCAGGAGCATGCTGACTAATTGACATCCATCATGATATTAGAGAGTGAACAAAGTAAATAGAGAAAGTGTCCCAACCATGGGATCAAGGTTGACACACCATAAGTTTATTAAGGTTTATTGTGTCTCTCTCTAACTTTGGGGCTTCCTAATAATGTGAATATTTGGTGCTCACCTAGGAGTCATTGGAAAAACTCTTTTCAATGACCATCACTCACTTAAGAGCTCATTGGCACATGATGATCACTAGAAACAACAATAGGGCTAGAAACGAAGGTGACGACAACCCCCTCTTATAACAACTACTTCATGTAGTAATGCAGTTGTAGGAAAAAAATGCAAAACAACAATGTCTTAACCAAGAGATGTTGCAACAATGATAGGAGGAGCAAAAACAACACTATTTGGTGGAGGTGCAACCAAAAAGCCATTTAGGCAGCATAAAAGTATGAAGAAACATTGTGGCATTAGCTAAACAAGTTGAAGAAAAACATTGAATGAGGAAACTAGGTTCAACCATTTGTTATCCTCAACCAACCATTTTTAGAGGAAATTGATTGAGTAGTCATTCATCAATTTCTTTTAGAATTAACAATAAACACCTTTGACAGAACCTAGGATTTGCACATGCATTTACAAACCTTTCGCACAAGGGTCTATATAAAGGGGGACAATTCCATTAATTGTAAGATGTTCTTGGTCACTTCCAAAGGGGTGGCTATGCAATGGTTTGCAAGTTTTTTTTGTCTTGGTTGATTTCTACTTTCCAAGAGTTGTCAACATGTTTTATATCCCAATTAGTGTTTTAAAATTGGCTCGATCTAGTTTGACTAGGCACCAAACACAACCACGGTTCAATTACATCATTCAATTAGAAATGTCATTAACCCATATTTGACATTATTAAACTGATATAAAACTAGATTCATCTAGTATAAACTATGTCAAACAAATCATTGATTACGCTTATAGTGATAAACTATTGATATTGAATTGTTTTGTGAGTTTAATTCACAACTTAAAGATATGAAATCATGTTGTTTGTTAGGATGTTTATAGAGTAACTTACATATGCAATTCTCTCAACTTTTGATCACACAAGGTCATTATGTAGCACAAATCATAAATTGTAAAATACACACATTGCATATATGCACACCATTATGTAAAATGTTGAGACATCATGTCCTTGTAACAACCAAACTAGTGTTTCTTGCTAGAGCTCAAATTCAATATTCTTATTTATTTAAAGTCATGTACCATTTTCCTTCTTTTGCTTAGATCATTTGTTTTTTTTCCTCTGGGTCATATCATCATATATATATTTCTTTATAGACCTACACCATTTGTCATTTATTATTATTATTTATTTTAGTGTGTTTATAAAGTTTATAAATTTGCATAATTAAAATAAATTTGAAATGCAAAATGTACAACAACAAAAAAAATGTGACATAATGAGCAAAATTTTAAAAGTAGAAAATAAAAAAGTACAATTTAATTCTCTACTCACATTTAGTGCCACATAAGTGTCACATTAATTGTCATGTCAGTTTGTTGTCATGTCATCTTTAGATTGCCACATCAATTGTCCACATTAACATTATTCAATACGTCAATAGTCAAACTGCCACCTCATTTATCAATTTACAAAGTTAAACAAATAATTAATGTCATGGAAAAATGTGTGAACAGATGTAAATTGGATGACAAATGTGAAAATAAAATAGTTTGGCGATAAAATGTGTAAATAAAATACTTTGGTGGCAAATTTTGTGAAATCGTAAAGTATGAGTGACAAAATGTGCAATTAAATGTTTAATCTATCATTTTTATCTTTATATCTATATTAGTTTTTATATATTTAAAAAACATCAATAGTTAAAATATTATACCACAATATAAATTATTTATTAAAAATATAAATTATAATTTATATGTTCAAAATATTTATATATTACAAATTTTTATAATATAAATTTTATATTGTAAATATTATTTATTATAAATTCTAGTTAATAAAATAAATACTTATTCTACATAAATAATTTAGTAAAATATTAAAGTAAAAAATTATTATTTCTTATACACCTTTTATCATATGTGTTAATTAAGAATTTATTTGGATAAACTTCTCCATAAGCAATTATAAGAAAGAAAAATAGGAATAAAAAATGAAATAAAATTTTTCATAAGTTAATTTGTAGAAGTTATCTCATATTATCTTCTCCAAAAAGGATATAGTTTCTACAAATTAGCTTATAGATATATTAATTTTAACTTATGAAGAAATTTATTTCATTTTTCCTTCTCATTTTTATCTCAATTGTTTATGGAGAAGTTTAAACAAACAGACCCTAAATGGTTGTACTAGTACACAAATAGGTTTTCAATTGTTTATGGAGAAGTTTAAACAAACAGACCCTAAATGATTGTATTAGTACAAAAATAGGTTTTTACATCGATTCTTAAACAACTTATGTAAATAAAAATATGGTAGTATTTTTGTAAATATCACATGTTTATTTATTACAACTGATGTAATTTTACATCAATTATTTGATGTAAAAAGTGTTTTAAATATTCTTATGAGTTACAATATTTTTTCTTCCCCATTTAAAATTCGTTTTCTCTATGAGAAAATTTCATCTATTTGAAATGGTATTCATTCGAAACCCTATTGATTGAAATCTTCATTGGTGCTAACATCTATCCATAAATTCGTCGACATCACCATTCTCATTGTTATACCTTCGTCTTTCTCTATTTCAGTTAGTTTTACTTTTAATTCCGTTGTCATTTTTGTTTATTTTAAAAGTGTAGATATATGATATCTTCAAATGCAACACTAGATCAATATGATTTGTGAGATCTACCTATTATACGAAAACGGAACTCACAAAGCTTATTTTAAGTGTAAATCAGTAGGATATATAGGATTCTGTTATTTGAAATCTTCAAAGCAAAAACGAAAGCATATTTACATAATTTAAAAAAAATAATGAACTTTTAACGCATAGTCTGTGTTTACATCGGTTATGAAACTAAGATAAAAAAAAAATCGATTTTAACCGATATCCAAAATTTTTTTTGCACTTCTGTTGGGTAGTGTAAAAAATTAAGAATAAATTAATGAAACTTTTTATTTCAAAATGTGTAAAACAGATAGCAAAATGGTGAAAAAAATTCAAGTGGATTCAAACATTTGTTTTTTAATATCAACTATTGGTTGTTTGAATAACAGATGTCTTATTCTTCTATGGTCGTGGGTTTTTAGCTTTTAATTTGAAAATCAAATATGTTTGGATAAAATACAACTGAATTAATTCTTTACTTTATTTTAAAACATTTTTGTCTTAGCTTTGAAAACAATCGAAAATGTTTTTTCATTTTTGTTTTTAGTTTCTTAAGTTGTCTAGGTTATAGTTCACCGTCATGTCAATCCTACGGCAACATGATCACGCTCTTGCTCTTCTTATTGATGGCAACGAGTACATGCATTGTCTACGTCAGTTCTTGGGATCCTGCAATTATTATTGGTCAGGCGTAGATGATCACGTAAGTTTCCTTTTTTATTCATTCTTAAAGCAAATTTTAATGGAAAAGGGAAGGGTTATATTAAATACTCTTAAACGTTGAAATCACATTCACATGTGCACTCATTGCAGCTTTGTGAAACCATGAAAAAAGGAACCAGCTTTGGTGCACCCTGTTTGCTGGAAAACACTTTTGACACTACTGGTGAATATCTAGCATTGAAATAGTTCGGTTTGTCAATTTAGGATCACGTCATGGAGCGCACCCATTCGAAAGTTTATAAGTTTTTTTTATTGTTTATTCTAAAGTTGAGGCACTTCTCAAAATTTTTAATAAATTTATTTTAGAGTTTAATAGTATATACCATCATGTAAAAGTTTACATAATTAAACAATTAGACATTATATATGTTTGGGATAATTTTTGTAGTTATTATTAAAATCAATACATGTTTTTATAATATAAATATTTTATTATTCCATTTATTAAATTCGTCAAACTGTCTTCATATCAATTGTTATATACTGTAAAAAAAAAATCAATTGTCAT
Organism: Mucuna pruriens; assembly: GCA_025330945.1. Taxonomy (NCBI): domain Eukaryota; kingdom Viridiplantae; phylum Streptophyta; class Magnoliopsida; order Fabales; family Fabaceae; genus Mucuna; species Mucuna pruriens. The sequence continues at coordinate 16,860 of JAENHJ010000266.1, read as the reverse complement.
ATAATAGTAGTTCTTTATCGATAATTTAAAGACCAACTGTATATCTATCCATTTATTTGTGCATGTCATGTGTATGGGTATGGGTTGGTAATCTATTAATGCACAACACACACACAAAGCATGTGTGTACGAATAAATTACAATCATATAATTTAATTATATTTTTAAGGTTTGTTTAGAAGAATTAATTTATTTACTGATTACTTAGATTTATCTCACACCATAAATATTTATATAAATGTTCATAAAAATTTATAAAAATAACTTATGATAGGTTTATAAACTGTTTTCAGTTTATTTTAATTAACTCTCGAGATAACATAAAACAACTTATAATTAACTTAAATGAAAGAAATTTAATCATATTTTTCAATTATAAAAATAATTTATACTTAGGTACTTATTACAGAATTATTTATTCAATGAGTTCTTAATAAAATTGTTTACCTGATCAAACCTTAATAATTTAACAAAACATATACAAACAAAATAAGTACAATACACATAATATGGTAAAAATATTTAAAGAAATAATAAATTAATAGCATATACTTAACACTGAGGTTTATATATATATTTGTATTCATCAGGTCTTTCACTTCTCTTTAACTATAGATATTTTTGTAAAATTAATTTATAGAAGTTGTTAGGAAATCTATCGATTTTTTTTTTAAAACGTGAAATTTTATTTAATATACCCTTTAAAATGTGATTTAAAAAATATCAACACCATAGGAATTCTTATATATGTTTAAAATTCACTATGACAAAATTCTTTGAAATATTAATATAATATAATTGGATAAGAATGCAAGAGAAATTATTATATTTAAATTAGCATTGTATATTCTTAATCAAATCTCCTATCATCCTTTTAATTATTTGAAATTTAAATTATTCACTAAAATATTTAATTTCTTGAAAATTCTAAAATATTTCAAAATCAATTAGAATAATTATTAAATTAATTAAGAGGATATAAACCGACTAATATTATATCCTTCTACGACATCTTAATAATTTTCCTATTACTCTATAGTTAAAATCACATAATATATGAAAAAAAAAATTAAAAAATATATTTAATATATTAAAAAGCATAAAAGACGTGTATTTAGTACTTTATTTATTAGTAAAAAAAATAGTGACAAGGAATTATAAGAAGATTAAAATTATTCATATATATAAAATTATATTTATCTTAATTTTACATCACATTACACCAAAATTAAATCTTATATTTAGTTACATCTATATTGGGAATGATATATGTTGGCATGGATCATGTCATTATGAATTGGAAATAATTGTTTCCCAACCCAAGCATATGCCACAAACAAAAGAAATAGACGTATATATGCCATGTAAAATATGATTTTCTTTGCCAAGTGGTTTAATTAGAAGTTGAATATATTCTTATCGGGTAGCTAAAGTATGGTTGAATGTGTTTGGATATTGGTACACATGCATGAGAGGGAGTTTGGCTGAAAACTTTCTGTTCTGCCAAATTGGCATTAATAAATTAGGATTGTAGAGATTACGTGGATTCTCTTGTTATGATCTAACGTGGTAACGATAAACCAATACCAATACCTAAGGTTAGCCTTGTGTTACGACTCACTCCTCAAACTGTCCCTAGGAGATCACAAGCGTCTATTGAGTCAGTGTTCTCATCCATTCCATGTTTATGATCAAGGACAAGTAGACTACAAAATTTCCATTTATTAATAAATGATAAAGACATTAATTTGATCGTTGGTATTACAAAATTATAAATTTAGTTCCAACTTCAATAATTACGGAGTACTGTCAATTAATCTTAATTGTTTAAAACTTGGTTATAAATTGTGCTAGGTTTTGAATTTGATACTATGGATTTCAAAGACATGTATTAAATGATGTTGGTAGAAACTAAACCAATTTTCTGACGAAAGACACTCCTCCTCCATTAAATGATGTTGGCTTAATTTATAGTACTATTGGGTAGGAACCGGCACATCAACCTTTGCCGATGAAAGACACTACTCCGGATCATTAGCTTCTATTAATTATCTTTGTTGGCCTATAATCCTGTGTTTGGCCTAAGGGCAACCCCTTGTCCTCATCCTCAATAAACCTTACTAGTAGAACTTGATAGAGCTGCAATTAAAGGTAGGGACCCTTTAATATCTCCACTCAATCACCAACATTAGGAGATAGTTTATCATGAATTTTGTGAATGGTGGTTGGTTCGAGAATGGTGACATATGTGGCGTGTGAATCCTTGGATGCAACCTAGGTTTGTCACGTCTGTAGGAATAATGATGCACGTAGTGGCTAAAAAGGGTGATAAAGTAATGTACTTGTTCATGATGCATCCTATTTATCGTGTTTATTTATGTAAATTTTAATTCAATCTATATAATTATTTTTTACTTGAATGGAATTGGATAATTTATAATTAAATGAATAGATAATACCTCTCCTATTTTCAAATTCAATTGATCATTTAATTAATATTTTATGGATGAAAATTAGTTTAACATCATTTTTCATATTTAAATTTTTTATAAATTTATTAAAATTTTAGAATAATTTCTTATGTATTAATTTCAGTACTTATTCGTAGAAGTATTCATGAATTCAGATAATACGTGAACCCGAATCAAACGAATAAAAATATATTTTACTATTAATTTATTTTCTACCTTTATTTTAATTATTTGATCTTCTTGCTTCATTTAAGAGTTATATTAAAACCCATAATCTAAATTAATTTTTGTTGGCAGTTTGTACAACTTCTCAATGGACATGAAGCAAAGTAAAAGAGATAATATTTGTGAAGGGTGCAAAAAGGGTTGGTATTCATTACAAAAGGGATTTATTGATATGCACACCTTTTTTTTATACTGATAGTAGATTTCTGCATTCATAATTTTTTTTTTGTCATGGTAGATGTAAAATATCTATCATAATCTTCATCGATGATCGTAAATACATCAAATAATATATATTTTTTTTAAACATGATTTTTTTTATATCTAAATTTAATATTGTTGTATTATCCTTTATGACATTCTTTCTATTCTACCCCACTCTATCGCATTGCAACAGTATATGAAAGAGGATATTTTAAAATAATAATTAAATTTATTTAATTTAAAATAATTTTATAGATGAATTGGATATTCATCCTAAAAAAAAAGTTGTCAATGGATAAATTAAATATTTTTTTAAATGGATCATCGATAAATTAAATTGTTTTAATAAATTATTTTAATTCATCTTTTACAATTTGAATAAAAAATTATCTAATTAAGAGTAGCTGAAGCCTTGACATACCATTGCCTACTAGCATCTTAAGATCATATAAAGGCTTATGGAGCTTGGACACTTTTCCTGGGAAAAAAGGCCCCAGAGAAGGAGATCAAGAAGGAAGGACTATGTATATTTCTTCTAATAAATTGTTGTAAATAAAGAAATTATTTACATCACATTGTTCTAAATGTCATCCTTTAATTGTTGGCAAAGAAAGTAAAGTGTTGATTGTGGTGAGTTTAACAATAGGGGAAAACATATCAAAATAATCAACTCCTTCTATTTGATTCTATCCTTTAGTCACCAAGTGAGATTTATATTGTTATTATATGGAAACATCTACATGATACTTCACTTTGTAGGACCACTTGCAACCTATAGGATTTTTCCTTTTAGGTAAGTCAAACTATTTACTGTCATACCCCAAAACTGTCCGGCCCAAACAACCAGAGTTGACTTTCCCTTAACCGACAATAATAAAATCTTGGAGATTTTATATGTTATCAACCAACAACCACAAAATTCTATTGTTCATTAATAATAACAAATAAAATCTTGAAGATTTTATACGTTATCAACAAACAAGGATAAACTCATTAAATATTCAAAATTCAAATATAAAATAATAAAATATTCGAGATAAACCTGTCACTTTTTCAAAATTCAAAATAAAATATCCTCTCTTCCCAAGAATCGAGGGATAAATCATTAAATATTCAAAATTAAAATATAAAATAATAAAATATTCGAGATAAATCATCGTTTTCAAAATTCAAAATAAAATATCCTCTCTTCCCAAGAATCAGGATAAATCATTAAACATTCAAAATTCAAAATAAAATATAATAAAATATTCTCTCATCGGGAGAGAGATCCAAGCCCATTTCGTAGCCTATATAAGACCTCACTGCGAATGAGAAAAGGAGGATAAAAATCACAAGGAGAAAAAATCACAAGAAAGAAAGAAAGGCAAGAAAGGCAAGAAAGGCAAAGAAAGGAAGAAAAACTGACGACTGCTAAAGATAGGAGGAAGCGCCCTAAGTCTAGGCCGATCCACGCTCGCCCACTTACTCCGACGTCAGTTGGTCGACTCCCTTCACCCAAGTCTAGGCCGATCAAGACTCGTTCACTCCTTTCGACGTCCGGGTTGGTTAACTCCCTTTCTTCTCTTAATTAATTTAACATAAATTTGTATCACCAAGCAAGATCCTCCCCGAATCCCCACCCAGGCCTGACATACACCGCCCTTAATAGAACCTAATCCCCCATCTAAGGCCGAGTGCGTCTCGGCACGAATCCCAGACCAGGCACGACGACTCGGAATTATGACGAGATCCAATTCAACCTAACCCTTACCCATCTAAAGCCGAACTACGTAGACTTTGAACCTGCAGGCCGAGGCACGTGGGCCCAGAGGGCATACCTGTCAAGTCAATGACCCCACACCCTACAACCGGCCAAAAAAACGTAAGAACTCAAGAACACCACCCATATACAAACACCATCCTCTCCCACAGCCTAACCAAGGGTAACTATCGAGTGATAGACATGCTTGGGGGCCCCTCATCCCCTCTTGCATGTAACCAACTCCCGAACCCATAACTCGACTGACAGACCGCCTTTCCTTAGGTTTTCCTAGGTTCCAGAAAAAACTTAGGTGGCGACTCCAGATAAGCCGAGAGGCACTTCATTTGAGATATGCTGAAAGTCGGTTATCCGTCGTGACCTCGAGGTTGCGACAGATGGCGACTCCACTGGGGACTTTCTAAGAGAGTTGAGCCACATTAGGTTAGCCTTGCCCGGCAGAGGATGATGCTTGTGATATTATATCTTGCATGATTTAGCTTTATTCGTCTTAGTCTATATTGCATGGAATCATAGGATAGATGACCATTATTGCTTCTATTATTCTTTATTTGTGGGGGACGGGTGCACATAGGGGCGATCTTCCAAAAAAAAACGGGGGGTCGGAGAGAAAATATATCCATGAAGCCTTGATCCCATTCCCCGACACGAGAGCTAGGGAGTGCGGGCGTGTAAGCGGTACCTACTTGGAGATTTCTCAATGCGGTGGCCAGTGATAGTCCCACCTGGGGATGACTGGGGAGCCAAGAACATCTGGGAATTGATCCTGATCGTCTTTGGAAACCTCGGGAGTCCATGTACAGAGCCTTTAATGGTGAGTGAAGTAGAAATTCAAATGGTGAGAACCTTGGGGATCCTTCAAAAAAAAACTCAAACCTTAACTAAAGTCAATCAATTAAAACCTTAGCCCGAAGTCGTAAACCTTAGTCCAAGCTAACCAAACCTTAATCCGAGTACAAACTTAGTCCGCCTAGCCAAACCCTAATCCGAGTCGTATAAACTTAGTCCATCTAGCCAAAACCCTAATCCGAGTCATAAAACTTAGACCTAGTCTGCCAACTAAACCTTAGTCCGAGTCATAAACCTTATACCAAGTCAATCGCCTAAACCTTAGCCTTAGTCGGTCCTAACCTTGGCCCGAGTCATAAACCCTAGTCCAAGCTAACCAAACCTACTAAAATTAAGTAAACCTAGTCCAGTCTAGCCAAACCCTAATCCGAGTCGCACAACTTAGTCCAGTCTAGCCAAACCCTAATCCGAGTCATAAAACTCGGACCTAGTCAACCAACTAAACCTTAGTTCGAGTCGGGACCAAGACAATCACCGAACCTTAGCAGGAGTCATGAATCTTAGTTGATTGAACCTTAGCCCGAGTCGTAAACCTTAGTCCAAGCTAACCAAACCCTAATCCGAAGTCGCATAACTTAGTCCGATCTAGCCAAACCCTAATCCGAGTCGTACTGACTTAGTCCAGTCTAGCCAAACCTAATCCGAGTCATAAAACTTAGACCTAGTCTACCAACTAAACCTTAGTCAGAGTCATAAACCTTATACCAAGTCAATCAGCTAAACCTTAGCCTTAGTCGGTTGAACCTTGGCAGAGTCATAAACCCTAGTCCAAGCTAACCAAACCCTACTCCGAATTAAGTAAAACCTAGTCCCCGTCTAGCCAAACCCCTAATCAGGGTCATAAAACTTAGACCTAGTCGCAACTAAACCTTAGTCAGAAATCATAAACCTTAGACCAAGTCAATTAGCTAAACCTTAGTCAGGAGTCATGAGCCCCAGTCCCAGTTAGGTAAAACTTAGTCCGGAGTCCTTAACCAGGGTCCTTAGCCCAAAAACTTCAGAGTCGGCCGTCAAGTCCCACTTTCGGCCCGAAGTCCGGATCTAGTCGGACCGAACCTAAGCCAAAACCAAACCTATGTCCAAGTCAGACCGAACCTATATTAGACTAAGCCTAAATCTAAATCTAACCGCCAAGTCTACTCGACCCGAATCCTAAACTCAAGTCAAACCAAACCTGGGTAAACCGGATCTAAGCCCAAAGCCGAGTCCGAATCATACCCACCAAAACCTTAGCAACCGAACTGTCCCCACAAGCAGAACCCTAAGCCCCGCACAAGTCGGCCTTGACTAACGACGGGACTTTCAGAAAATGGTAACCAGACACATCCTCAACAGTAGAGTAGGATATCCCGTCCAAAGTCGAGATGCAGGAACTACACACCCTCCGCAACCTTGGCGCCCATCAAGGGCAATGGCGTACCAACTTTGAGAAGGTACATGGCAATCTCTTACACCTACCGGATATTGAAACCTGCCGAAGCCCTGTAAAGCCCTGTGCGGTATTATGACGCACCGGCCGATGTTTCACCTTCAAAGCCAACTTCGGATAGCCCCCACAATAGAAGAGTATGAACGTCTCCTTGGCCTACCCCCGAAGAAGGAACATTATATTTCCACCAAGAGCCCCCGTCTGGGGGCGCCATAGCTCCCCTATTAAAGTTCTGAAGCAGATCTAGTCCCAATCATAAAGAAACGCTATGGCACCGAAGGTCTCCCCAGGACCTACCTAGAACAAAGGCTTGAGCATCTCCGACTAGTAAAAGATTGGCCCACCTTCATCAACACTCTAGGACTGTTAATTTATGGGATTTTCCTATTCCCGCAAACAGAAAACCATGTGGGCCGTCCGGCCATGGAAGTATTCCTGGCCAGAAGAAACAAGGGGGGAAAACCCCACCATGGCGATCTGGCGGACATACTACTCCTCCACCAATGTGGCGAACAGACGAGGAGTCTTAAGGGGCTGCACCCCCCTCTTATACCTTTGGATGACCTCCCATCTCTTCCGGTGCAAACCACCGCACCCTTTGCCCCATAGAAAATTTCAAATGGTGTTGGGTGCCCACCATGACCAACGAAGAGTGGACTCAAAGCTTCGAAAAAAAAACAACCGAAAGATCCATCCGTTGGGTACTGCCATGGAATGAAAGGCAGCACATCATCATCAAATGTGAAGGTTGCAGAACGTGCCTTTACTAGGAACACAAGGAGCAATCAATTACAACCCGGAACTGGCAGTCCGATAGGCAGGCTGCCCAATAATAGTCCCACCATCGAAAAGGCCATGACTCCCTTCGTACTAGGGGCCCGAGGTACGAAGGGTCCACCATCGGAAAATACGACGTGCTTGGAACAATCCAACCAAGAGGGAACTTCAGAAAAACTCCGGTCAGCGGGCCTCGGCAGAATACCGCCAATGGGTAGAAAACGAGCCAAAGAACTCAAACTCCCCGGGGACAAGAGTCTATCTCAGGATCCCAGCACCCAGCCGTTCGAAGTCCAGGAAACCCTCGAAGTTGAAAAGCTCAAAAGAGCCCTAGATAAGACAAAGGCCGAAAAGGCGCACTGGAAGCGGAAACTCGAGGAGGCACTAGATGAGGTCTATCACGAAAAACATGTAAACGACGAAATCACCAAAAAGGCCGGGGGTAGCACGAGGCTCGATTAAGGGTCAGCAGTTGCCTTAAAGCTGCGACCAGGCGATGTGCGCGCATGAAAGCGAGCGACCGACTGTAACCAAAGACAAAGAAATCGGCTCGAGAAGACACTTCTAGAGGCACGTGAGAAGGAAGCCGAACAAATGTAAGCAACTCCACCGACTCCAAGGGAAATTATCCATTCTAGAAGAGGAACTCACAAAGGCCAACCTCTCCAATGAGCTCCTGAAAGAGCAAGAAAGGAAAATCCTATCGGAAGCAGTCCAAACCCGCTCAAAGGCAGAGGCGGAAGAAGCCCGACTCAAGGAAACCATCCAGGACCTCAAACGAACAGCAGAAGGGTGGAAACGACGATGTAAAGATATAGCCGACAGCACTGGAGAACAAGTAAACGTGGTCACGGCAGAAGCCGCCTCCTGGAAAGACAAATTCCTCAAACTAGCAAGTCTAGCCAACCTGGCACTAAAAGACATACCGCGAAGTCTCCAAGCAGCCGAAGGCATGGCCGACTTCATGAAGTTACCAAAAGAAATAACGAGATTCTTAGGTCTTTGTAGGGAGTTATATGATCAACTAAGGGCTCGGACCCCTTGCCCTGATTAGATTAGGCTGCATACTATTTTGCGAACTACTTGTGTTTGACGATTCCATTTTTGAATAAAACCCGTGATCGGACATTTTTGCATGTATATACTGCTTTCCTTTTTCGCTAAAATTTCCCTCCCCTTTACATCCGTCCAAGTGTCAACTACGCTACCCACCACCGATCGCACTAGAGCTCGTACCCACGCCACATGGAGCAAGCAATGAACGAGCTGGAACAGCAGAACATCCAGACTAGGGCGTAGGTCGGCCAAATAAGGGAGAACATGGGAGAGATAAAGAGCAAATGGATAAAGGTGTTCGAGCTCCTCACTTAAATGTACCTCCACCCGCCTCCCATAGACACTATAGGAACAAAGATCCAACGCCGCCACCTGAGGAACCCCGACATACCCCCCTGGGCTTCACCCCGCATGATATGGAATGCCCCTAGGATGGAATTCGCCTACCGAGGCCCCAACATTGAAGAACCCGAAACAGGACTCGCTCACCATTTCGGCCACGGCAGCCTCTTTTATCTCCCCTATTCTTCGCCCCAAGGGGTCACCCTTAGACACTCGAGGCTACCCCGTCCGATGAGAAGATTAGTTCCACAACAACGAGTCCGACTCATTGAGGGCACCGGGGGACATGGGCTAGATGCGGTAGACCTCTGTCTAATGCCTGACGTGGTCCTTCCGGTAGACTTCAAAACCCCCAAGTTTGAAAAATATAAGGGAAGCTCCTGCCCTCGGGTACACCTAGCCATGTACTGCCGAAAGATGGCAGCCTACGTCCACCACGATAAGATCTGGTACACTTGCTTCCAAGATAGCCTCACGGTCCATACTAACCTGGTACGTTAACCTAGAGAAGGGACAAGTAAAAACACGGAGGGACCTAGCAGAGGCGTTCATCCGCCAATCTGGTATAATGAGGACATGGCACTTTGACGGTCCCTGCCTCGAACACTGTCAAAACCCGACTCAGAAGGATTTAAGGACTATGCTGCGATGGCGCGAGCTAGCGGCACAAGTCAAACCTCCCTAACGGAAAAAGAGATGGTCTCCATGTTCATCGAAACATTGCCGAAACCTCTTCTCTGACAAAACTGTGGGAAGTGTAAGCCTCCAACTTTGCGGACTTGGTGACCGTAGGGGGAGCGAATCGAGATAGGAATCAAGTGGGGAAAATTTACCAATCACCCCACCAACTCACCAAGAAAATTCCTGCCGAAAGAAGAAAGGGGAAGCCAATGCCGTATCGTGGAGGACCAAACACTACGCCAATAACCCTCGACCACTTCAGAATAATCATTCCCCAAAGACCTCAAACTCCAAGTAAGGCGAGGCAACAAACGCCCAAGACCCTGGACAAATCGCCTCGGGAGGAACTTTACCCCATACCAATGTCATACACGGCCCTTCTCCACCAACTACTCCAAAAGCGGATGATCTCAACCGTGCCACTTCGACCCCTAGAACCCCCATACCCCGAGAATTACAACCCAACCGCTAAGTGCGAATACCATGAGGGAGGCCCAGGCCATACCACGGAGAATTGTTGGGCTTTTAAACACAAGGTACAAGACCTCTTGGAGCAAGGATGGCTCAAGTTGGAACCAAACAAGCCCAATGTAAGTACCAACCCTCTCCCGCCCCATGAGGGGGCATCAATCAACACCTTGGATCACGCGCCCGTCGAGCAGAAGGCTGGAAAGCAGATCACGCCCCAAGTCGCAGTGATAGGGCGGGAACCCCCAGGGAACCCGTCATTATCTACTACGATCCGATACAAATGACCAGCCCTTCCTCACTATCAATATCACACCCCAACCAACCTATCGGGATAACCATGATGTGCCTTGGTTATATGAGCCCCGCACCTCCCGAAATGGAACCCGCAGGAGGTCATTAACATAGCCAGGAAGGAGGCCTCACGAAGCGGGCGCATCTACACACAGCTCTCCGAGGCACAAAGCCTCCAACCTCCAATGCGCCGTTCCAACACGAAAAGGAGGAAGAAGAATTCTTTGAAGATCATAAAGGCGTAGCGAGCATCAGCTCCTCGACCAAATGAATAAGACCCGACACGAATCTCACTCTTGTCCCCTGTTACTTCATTCGGAGGCCCACCCCGTAACCTCCTCCTGAAGGTCCTACAGGAAGCTCACGTGGCTCATGCATAACTTCTGAAAAAATTTGGCACTTTGGTCGGCAACATCACCGATAAAAGGCCACCTAACCTTTTAGAGGATGAGATACCCAAAAAGAAGGAAAGGGCCACAACCAGCCACTTCACATCTCGGTAAAATGTGGGGTTACATGATCGCAGAGTCCTAGTGATAACGAACTCCTCCCCTAAATGTCCTCCCAAGACTACATTGGACAAACTCGTTTCACTGAGCCTTTCGGTTAAAAGCTAGCTCCATAATAGTACTGAGCATTCGACGGATCAAAGCGAGAAGTCATGGGAGAGGTCTCATACCCCCCTTCCTCATTGGGCCGGTCTGTTCAACATTGACTTCCAAGTCATGGACATCCGCCCGGCCTATAGCTGCCTCCTTGGCGACCTTGGATACACGCCATTGGCTGTTCCATCTTCCCTCCACCAGCAGTGAAATTCATCGTGATCATCGCATCATCAGCATCATCCTGGGGAGAAAGAACTTCGTGATCACCACTCCGCCCCGCTAATATATCGAAGGAGGCGAGGAAGCCCTCGAAACCTCCCTACAGTCATTAGAGATCGGCACGGACGAGGACCTGGGGCGCCATGTCCCTCAAGAAAGCGCGCCTTGCAAATCATGATCAAGGAAGGATATCCAGTAGGGCAAAGGATTAGGCCCCACTAGCAGTTGCGCCTACCCCATCCAGATAGCGGAAAACCCAAGGCGTCTTTAATAGGATATCGTGCAAGCGACACCTATGGAAACACTCGAGGACCCCCTTCGCACGTGCGAGAAGTGTCGTGTCGATATGACGGCAGACCAAGCACCTTGGGTACAGTACACAAGGCAGAACTTCGCCCAGCGGGCCGTAGAGGAACTACTAGACCCTAGACTTAATGGAAATGTAATTTGTTTGATGTCTTTTTGCTTTCTTTTTCATATCGTGCTTGTAAAAACCATCCGACCTTTCCAATTAAATTTTAGCATGTTTCATTTTCGTCCTTTTCTTCTCTTTCACGCTAAAAATCTTCTCTAAAAACGAAAACAGCCCAATAAACGATTCGCGCCTAGGAAATGAAGAGTTCGACCCTCGACACACCAAGCGAGGGCATAGAAGCCGAAACCCCGGAAGACATAGGGCGGGATAGGTACAGAGAAAAACCAAGATTCGAGGCCCCCTAGAGGACCTCGAAAGCGTGAGTCTGAGGAAAGAGATAGGCGGAGGGAAACTGCAGATAGGCAGGCAAATACCCCAGACCTCCAAGGCCAAACTCCTCGAACTTCTAGAAGAATACGCAGACATCTTCGCTGGGTCATACCAAGACATGCCCTACTAGGCAAATGATTGTTGAGCATCGATTACCCCTACTCAGGGGGCCACTCCGTCGCAACAACTACGGAAGATGAGGGCAGAGGTAGCCCTCAAGATCAAAAACAAGTAGAAAAACAATGGAATGCGGGGTTCCTCGTGGTGGCCCACTATCTAAATGGGTGGCCAACATAGTGCCGATGCAAAAAAAGATGGAAAAAAATACGCATGTGCGTAGATTATAGGGATCTGAACAAAGCCAGGTCCTAAAGATAACTTCCCACTACCTCACATTGACATCCTCGTCGACAATACCGCCCAACACGCCTTCTTCTCATTCATGGACGGATTCTCGGGATACAACCAAATCATGATGCTCCCGGAGAAGACCAAGAAAGACCACGTTCATCACGCCCATGGGGACCTTCATTTACAAGGTAATGCCCTTCGGACTCAAGAACGGCGGGCGCAACATACCAACGAGCCATGGTAGCCTATTTCACGACATGATGCCTGAAAAGAAATTGAAGTTTATGTGGGACGATATGATCGCAAAAATCAAAAACAATCGGCAGCATATAGAGGACTTGCGAAAACTCTTCATCAGACTCATGAAGTACAAACTTGATTAAACCCCGCCAAATGCACCTTCGGGGTAAAAAAGGGCAAGTTGCTCGGTTTAAGTAGTCAATAAGGACGGTATCAAAGTAGACCAGACAAGGTGAGGGCCATTAAAGAAATGCCACCCCTAGAACGGAAGGAGGGGGGGTTTAACAGTGAATTTCATATCACTTCATTTCAGGTTGACAGCCACTGTAGCCTATTTTCAAACTCTTGCGAAAGAAGCAAAAGAAAAGAATGGGATACAGAATGCCAGAAAGCCTTCGAAAAAATCAAACACTACCTAGAAAATCCCCCAGTACTCGTACCACCCACACCAGGACGACCCCTAATACTGTATCTCACTGTATTAGAAGAATCCATGGGCGGTATGCTAGGTCAGCGAGATGCCTCCGGCAAAAAGGAGCACGCGATCTACTACTTGAGCAAAAAGTTCACCGACTGCGAGACAAGGTACTCAGCACTCGAACGGACTTGCTGTGCCCTCGTTTGGGCCGCCAAAAGACTCAGACCATACATGATAGCCCACACGACTTGGTTAGTGGCCAAGAACGACCGGTCAAGTATATCTTGAAAAGCCCGCCCTCACCTGGACGGATCGCACGTTGGCAAATGGCCCTATCCGAATATGACATTCTTACGTAAACCAAACCGCCAGAGTCAAAGGAGCGCCCTAGCCGACCAACTTCGCTTATCACCTCGCCAGACACGGAACCATGGAGCCATGAGTTCCCAGACGAGCACCTCATGACCGCCTCAGTAGACCAGGACCAACACGGTGACGAGTGGACAATGTGGTTCGACCAGACCTCTAATATCGTTAGAATGGGATCGGGCTGTTCTAATTTCACCAAACAACCATGTTTCCCTTTCAGCTGCTAAGTTAGGCTTTGATCTGTACCAACAACATGGCGAATCGAAGCATGCACTATGGGACTCTTAATGGCCTTAGACCACCAGTAAAGAAACTTAGGGTTTTCGAGACTCAACACTAGTTATCTACCAACTCCGTGGAGAATGGGAAACGAGGATACCAAATTGATCCCGCTTATGACTACGCAGGAAATCATATCAGCATTCAGCGATCACCTTGACCACGCCCACCGTGAGGAAAATCGGATCAGGCATACCGCCACCTTTATCCGCCATGGTACGGATAAACGAAGGACGTGAAATGGTAATCCAAGTCGACAACAGCCCAAACCGCGTATTGCCAATGCCTTTCCCGAGAACAGCAACGCCGAAAGACACGGAACCATGGTACCCGACATAAAGAGGTACCTCGATCGCAAGTATCAGGGGACGCCCGAAAAACAATGAACGAACTCGCGACGCCCGGCTTCAACTTCCTACTAAGCTGACCACGTTTGAAAAGAAACGTCGATATGACACTTCTCCGATGTGTAGATGAACAAGAAGCTAAGAAAATTCTCGGAAGTAAAAGGGAATATTCGGCACTCACGAAACGACATGCCCTAGCTCGAAATACCCCGCAGGTTACTACTTGACCCGGATGGAGGCAGATTGCTACCAACATGTCCTAAAATGCGCAAAATACCAAATACACGCCAACCGCCTCAACGCTGCCCCATCCACACTACACAACCTCACCGCTCCCTCGCCATTCTCCATGTGGGCATCGGCGTGATAGGCCCCATCGAGCCAAAAAGCATCCAACGGACACTGAGTTCATATTGGTAGCCATCGATTACTTCACCAAATGGGTAGAAGCATCCTCCTATCCCTCGGTTCCAGCGTAAAAAATAATACGTTTATCGAAGAGGGACATCATATGTCGATGCAGCCTCCCATTCTCACATCATCACAGACAACGGCACCAATCTCAACAACAGGATGATGTCAGAACTCGTGAGCAATTCCACATCACCCACCACGATTCCACACCTTATCGTCCCAAAATGAACGGAGCAGTAGAAGCGGCGATAAAAATCAAAAAAGATAATACAAAAGATGGTGGTCACATACAAGGATTGGCACGAGATGTTACCTACGCCGCATGGATGGATACCTCATGCGAACATCCACGAGGGCAACCCCATACTCGCTGGTATATGGCACGAAGCAGTCCTACCAGTAGAGGTAGAAATACCTTCCCTAAGGGTACCGGCCGAAGTTTGGGCGAGGCCGAAGTGGGTTCAACAACGTTTGACCAATTAAACCTCATCGGCGACTCACCGCTCTGTGCCACGGCCAACTATACCAGCAGCGGATAAAAAGAGCGTTCGATAAGAAGGTAAAGCCCCGTGTCTTCCAAAAAGGGGACATGGTGCTAAAAAAGGTTCTACCCAACATCAAAGACCAAAGGGGTAAATGGGCACCTAACTATGAGGGGCCATACGTGGTGAAAACAGGCTTTCTCTGGAGGAGCATTGATTTTAACCAACGCCGGGGACAAGACCTAGCCTACCCCGTCAATGCAGACGCGGTTAGAATGTTACTATCCCCTACCCCGGAAGACACGGGCGTGGCGAAGACCCTTGCCGGGGGGCGGAAGATCAAGGGAAACATAGTCTAAGTAGTTTTCATTTCATTTCCTAAAATGATTGTAATCTTTTCAAAATAATAAGACTCTTTCTTTTCCTTCTTCTCTTCTCCTTACCTTTGCTTAAGATATGCTAAAATCATCGTAAACAAAATACATTTCCAAACATGTCGAAAGAACCGGTAGTTTTCAAAATCCGGAAGAGTCGGGCCGAAACCATCGCGCACCGAGTCTGTCTCGGACCCCCAAAGAAACCAAAAACAACTTCGGCACCGCCCATCTCCCCTCAGCTAGCCTTCCCTGCTGGGCCGAGTCCGAGCCTCGAATCTTACTAAACCGAAAGAAGAAAACATTAGGTTATCACTCCACTAAGCCAAGTCTAGAAGGACGGGCTATCCATCCATCTATAATCCAATGGCTACCCTCACGCCTTCAATCCACCTTCCCAAGGCCCTTATTACTTCTCTACCACAAGGCCGACTCTGAGTCAAAACCATCTACCAACCCATACCAACTCTTTCGCCTCATCCGAAATGAGAGTCAACCTGCTTATCGATCCAAACTAGCATTCCTCTTAGTCCCGAAATCACCACTCCTTAAACGAATAACGGCACAACCATTCACTAAGCCAAGTTCGTGAGGTCTCCATCCCTTGTAGGAATTGATCCCATTAGCCCATAACTTTCCCTAAATACTGATTAAAACCTCCATTAAGTTGATCAGAGATTGTTTGCTTGCAACACAGTCCCAAGCATCGAACCCATTAACCTACTACCATTGCCCCATGTACACTATAACCAAACCCCCAAGTCAAGACTGATACCCCATCAACTAAACGCCCATTAATGAACAATCAACAGAAAACGCAATAAAACAAAACAAAACAAACACACAAGGAAAAATGCCAAAAATCATTTCATTAATAAATAAGTTTTACAATTACAAGTTCAATCCAAGAGGGAAATCAATTTCCCGTCTTTAACATCCTTAGCCATATCATACGGGTCGAGGTCGAAATCTGGGGCCAACAAAGCTATCTGCCTAAGGGCTTTGTTGAAACCATCTTCATGGCTCCACGATGGCCCTTCCAAGCTCCGCCACCCTCGGAAGACTGGCGTTTTCCTCCTTCAGCCTAGACCGACTCATCCCGGCCCCACGAGGCCGCCTCCATCCCAGCCAGCCCCCACGTGAGACCGAATCCATCACGGCCAACCCCACGTGGCCGAATCCATCGACCAACCCCACGTGACCAACTCCATCCGCAGCCAGCCCACGAGGTCGCCTCCATCTCATAAGCCTACCAAATATAACCCCATTTACCCGCTAAGGCCTAAAATTGCCACCATCACAAAAAAAATATAATAACAAACTCAAAAATACTTTAGTGAAACTTGAGGGTGGGCACCAGCCAGTGTGTGCCTTGCCTGCTGCCAAGCACCTTTGTGAAACCCTGAGGCTGGGCACCAGCCAGTGTGCCTTGCCCGCTGCCAGGTACTTTGTGAAACTT